>JAVIAB010000139.1:57024686-57624686 GCA_032433765.1 Megaustenia siamemsis | reverse complement strand
GCGAAACCGCGCAGAAAGTGAACACAGCCAACTGTTCCCTGTCATACGATATCATCATTCATCGTATACAATTGGAATATCGAAACATGATCAAAACAGATGAGACACACAGCTCACGGTGTGCACAGAGCACTTAACTCAGTAGCTCCTACAACAAGCCGGACTTGGAATATGAGGAAACTGCAATAAGGAACACTTTTCATACATAGCCTTCACTGATTCCTGCCGCCTATCCACCATATACCGGAAATTCATGTCCTCCTGAAAATGATGATCGCCATATTTTAAAAAAAAATTTATAACGCTTGATGATGTTAGGCCATCGTTTTTTACTCCAATTCCAGACATATAAACACACAGTTAGTCGTCAGATTATCCCCGTCGTACATCAAACAACAGACTGTAAGATTAGCGTATGGCCGGTCTAGGGATATATGATGAGCCATTATGATGACATAGCACACACAACAATGTCTGCGCCCATTAGATTCCTGATTACTCTAGTGAATGCAGCCTATGATGAACAAAACATGGTAGAAATGCCCTAAAGAGATAAAACTGCGGCTGACTTTACGAAGCAATTCACATTAATGAGTAACATGTAAATAACTTGCGTCAAGGAATTCCAACAACGGTCATGAACAGCACCAATGTGACCTAAAGCACAGATGAAGTCTAGATGGTTGAGGTCGCATTCACAACACTTAATTTGTCAAAAAGGAATATTGCCGGCATATGACTCCTCTTTATCGGCGGAGATGTATTAAGTAGAACATCATTTTGACTTTAACGCAGAAAAGTGCAAAGGAGAACCGAAATTAATCAGTGCAAAAATGCACTTTCTGTAGTGATCGAGAGAACGTGAACTAGTTCCACCATCTTAGAAATGGAAGTCCAAGGAAGTTCTTGTACATTTGGAGAATAAACAATAATTAAGTCTAAACAGCAAATTATTGAAGAATTAAGCAATTTTAAACAAATATTTAGTTATAAAGTATAACTGCAACAGTAAGTTTTATTCATGAAAAGAGATTAACACATAAAGCAATGTGTCCTTAAAGACCATATCATAATGAGTTATGTTATGTTTACTATTTTTATGGCAAAAATAATTATTACAAGCTCTTGGGTATAAAAGTTAATTAAAATTTAACAAATTATTGAAAAATGTAAGTGTTGAGAACATTTATGATTAAAGTATATTTTTATTTAAAATATTAAAATCTAGTTCTAACATATATTTTAAGGAAATATGGAACATATATATATATATATATATATATATATATATATATATATATATATATATAAGAGCAGTGACTAACTCTTTCCGACATTTGATGCAGACTATGTGATGCCTATTTCAGGCAAATATGTTTAGCTGCAGTGTACACCGCCCTGCGCCTGCCTCAATTTATTCTGTTTAAACCATATTATAAATTGTTCATTAGCTATTATATAGTTTCCTGTAATCATTCTTAACTGGGGAGTTTCTTCCTCCTTCTACACCCACACAAAGAAACTGTATGATTTTCCATTTGGATTAGCAGTGCTTATCACTGACAAATAATCAGCTAATCGAAATGGCATTGATTAGTATTGATTTTAAAGTGGTTTGGAAATGTTTTACAGAAGAATGTTGAGAATACCATGGACAGCTAAGAAGAGTAATGAAAACATTCTGAAAGAGGGCAAAGCAAAAAGAGAACTAATTTCCAAAATTAGGAAAAAACAATCATCACTTTTTTTGGCCATGTAATGAGAAGGGAACAGCTGGAAAATATCGTAACAACTGGAAAAATCGAGGGACAAAGAGATAGAGGGAAGCAAAGAGAAAAGATACCAGACAACTTTAGAGAATGGCTTGGCAGAAAGTCAACAACAGAAATAATAAATAACTGTCGAAATAGAAAGTTGTGGAGAAACGTGATCACCTACGCCAGCAGACATGGTACTTGATGATGATAATCATTTTAAATGGAGAATGTTTGGGAGGAATTGTTATCCTTTAAAAATGTTCCCTGAGTAGTAGCATACAATCTGCGATTATTTATTTTCAATTGTCATGGATAATTTTATTTTCTCACCATAAACATGAGATCATCAATCACTGATTAAGTACTTGATCTTGCTACATTGAAAACAGGGATAAATGATTGTTCAATAAAGGATTTGAATTGAGTACTTTTTAACAAGAGAAGAGCACAGTATCTCAGAGCCACACTCATCTCCATAATGCACATTTTTTAATAATGTAAATATTGTTTGTACCTAAAAGACTGGCTCAATAAGCAGGAGTATTGAAAATAATTATGTCAATCAATTTGAGATAACATTTTAAAATTGCTGGAAACACAAACGTGTAATAGTGATTGTTTCCTGTATGTTGTGTGCATTTTTCTGTTCGGAAGCCCCTTGTGATTTAAAACACTAAAAATTATAACTACTAAACTTTAATATAATTATAGCTGCTTCATAACTCTTTATCATTCTTTAGACATAGCCTACTTGCTTGATAAAGTTATCACATAGTGTCTAAATTGATATGCATTTGTATCATGAAAGATATTAACCCTAGATTATGATACTCCTCCATGGGACACATTTTTATGAAATGCTTGTAAAAATTACAACCACTAAATGTTACCTTTTTTTTAGTTTGGAAAATCGTATTTTCTTTTAACTTTTGCTACACAGCTGTGTATTTACACAAGGTAAGATATGGAAATCTGATGTAATCATTTCCTGGATTAGGTTTGGTTTATGTCTTGAAACACCCAGAAGTGCTACTTTGCTTATTCACATGTCGGGTATCATTTCAGCCCATATATTCGGCTGCCTCTTAGTGTCATCCATTGCCTATCTTGTGTTACAAAGGGTTATTTGATGTCTCACCAACAGCAAAAGCAATTTTCTCCATCATAAGTTAAAAAAAGGAAGGAAAGAAATTTCTTGAAAATAGGCAAAATTTTATTTAAAAAAAAAACCTCTATTTAAACTATGGCATCATACCTTTTACAAAATGCACTCTGGTGTTTGATCCAATACCAAAGGGAACTAATCCAATCAGGGGTCACCAGAAGTGAAGTAATAATTAGAAAAGTATAGGGAGGAGGAAAATGTTTGCTTGCTGCAAACTGTAGGATTGCAAAAAAATGGTGTTTTGAGGCAGTCATTTTTATGAAGGTATCATAATCCATGGTTAAGCTGTTCTACTTGTGCACAAGCTGATTATGATAATGCTTGTATAACATTGGAATAAATCTACCCAATGGTGGAATTCAGTTATATAAATTATAATATTTAACTGCTGTATTTAGCTGCTATATTTAACACTAAACAAGAGTCTTGCTGAGTACACTCATACTTTACTTTACTACTTTACTCTACTTCCTTTGCCTCTTTTGCCTTTCAGTTTTGAGGGAAAAATGGAGTGTTATGATCAATGCTTTCTAATGTGAGCAGGGAACAGGCAAATAATTGCGATGCTGTGGTAAAGCTGGTAGCAAGGAGCAAGTGGTTGGATGTAACATACAGTCCAACAAAGTAAAGTGACAGTTTTACAAAAAACAGAATCATGATGTTTCAGCCAACATGCGGCCTTCTTCATAAAACGCAAACACACAGAAATGGGCAGTGAAATGAAGATAAACTAATCTACTGGTTCTAGAGTAACCAAAACTTGTAGATCTGAAATAGAAAGTGAAATGAAAGGAGAGGACAAATACTATTTTACAGGAAAATCATTAATTAAAAATGGGAAATAATTAAAATGTATGTAAAAAAACACTTAGCTGGAGATCTAAACTGAGGGTCTGATCTACATACGACTGAGAGTCAGAGGGTAATGAGAGAACCATGCCACATGATAAGAGTTGGTTGGGGCAGAAGGGAAGGGGAGGAAAGGGAAAATATGTTGACAGAAAGTGTGAATGACAAAGCTGTAATAAGGATGTAAGAGATGGGTACTGGCTAGATAAGGAACTGTATAGCACAGTGTGTCAGTTCACCAGGAATGACAAAGATATGAACAAACCAAGGAAGATGGCTGCAATATGGGCTCATTACTGCATAATAGGGGAGCCGCGATAGCTCAGTGGTTAGTGAACTGGACTACAAAGTGTATCAGTTTATATATCTATATGTATATATATTATCGTCCCATTCAATTCAATAAACATTATTAGTCAATGACTCGATGAACTGGAATTACGGCTGTGTTTACATCGCTGCCTAGTAGCTGCCCCAAGGGGTCAGGCCGACAACGTGACCTGACCTAAATCCGCGACCATGTTGCATACCGCTAAGCCTGTGATTTCCTAGTGTAGTACTTTGCTTATAAGAAAGAAACAATCAACATTTTTTGGGCACATCATGAGAAGAGGAAAGTTGGAATACTTGGTTACAACTGGCAAAATAAAAGGAAAGAGAGATCGCGGCCGACAAAGAGAGAAAATACTGGATAGCTTGGTGTCATGGCATGGAAAACAGTCAACAACAGAACTGATACGATGCACTGTAGATAGAAGATTGTGGAAGGACATGATCGCCTACGCCAACCGGCAGGGTACATGATGATGATGATGATGAGTACTTCGCTTATTGTGTAATTAGGCGACACCCCAATCCGTTCGTCACATCTTAAGGACAGTTAGATGACTGCAAATCATGAGAACTCATTTAAATTTGATGAACTTTATTGTATTCACCACATCCACCGATCACCAAAGTGTCGGTGCCAGACAACCAATATAGATATGCATATTACATAGACATCAATTTTTAGCTGACACTCATTGATCATACAATAACTTGATGGCAGCACGGAATTGTGCCTCCATCACGTAAAGAACATGTAATCTCATTCAGCATTGACAGCATCTTGAATTTCATTCAGCATAGAGAGAACATTGCCTATCTCTCACATTACATTGATCAATCACAACTTGGTTAAGGCACAGCCTTGTGCCTTCTACAGCATATCAAGAACATTGAAGTTCATTCAGCATAGAGAGAACATTGCCTATCTCTCACATTACATTGATCAATCACAACTTGGTTATGGCACAGCCTTGTGCCTTCTACAGCATATCAAGAACATTGAAATTCATTCAGCATTGACAGAACATTGAACTTCATTCAACATAGAGAGAACATTGCGCTTCTCTCGCATTACATTGATTGACAACACTTGGTTAAAGCACGGCCTTGTGCCTTATTCAACATCTTAAGAACATTGAAATTAATTCAGCATTGACAGACATTGAACTTCATTCAACATGGAGAGAACATTGCGCTTCTCTCATATTACATTGATTGACAACACTTTGAAGTGAAAATGGTTGTGTTTCCTACTCACCAAGTATTCACACAGAATTCCTTGCTGTAGCCATGTTCCACCGAATCACACGGTAATTATGGAACAGTACCTTAATCTACTCGCACTAGCTTAGTGACTAACTGTCACTGCCTTCATCCTACTCAGCAGCTGTACCTATCAGCCCTTAGGACTAAGTCCCTAAATGCTATCTATGGCTGCTTTACACTGCCTGGCTTTCTCCTGACTTGGAGAACCTTCCTCTGCGAGAGCCTGTCCACAACTAATTAACAACATTGACGACACATCGTTATCAACTCACAACTAAATAACGTTATTACACTTTGCTGTCAACTGATCAGCAATCACATTCTGACTAACTAAACTTACTATGTACACTAATTTTAAGGGTTGCTAACTCTAATGGCTAACGCCCTACGGAAAAGAACCTCTCGGCTCCACCGTTATCCGAAAACTGAATACTTTCTTCACTACCTGTGCTCACATCCATTCTCTCCCCCTGATTCTCCACATTTTCGTGCGACATGCTTCGACTTAAATTCATCTTACCTATTCACTTTCCACGTTTTTCTGTCATTCCTCTCTGCCTAGCCTCTATCACTACCCTCTCCCTTATTTTGTCATTTGACCTTCATTCTCTCGCTTTCTCTCTTCCTCTATTTTCTTCTTATCTTTCTCTCACTCCCTGCTACAAAAGGACAAGGGGTAGGGTTCTATCCCAACCAACGGCTTCCGGGTTCACCCAGCCTTAAATGGGTACCAGATTTTTTTCTGGGAAAGTAAAGCGGCACGGGCGTAATACCGACCACATTACCCCAAAAATCACGTGCTGAAGGTCTGTAAAATATAGGGTCACTAACACCATATTTCCCTATGCGCCACTTGGCGTGACGGGGGTACTTTACTTTTTTTTTTTACTTACTGCATAATAGGGATTATAGGAGACTAGATGACCCCAAGGGGTACAATCTAAGTAGAAGGATGGTATAGTAGTGTGTCTAAAAGAGGTAGTGAAATAACAAATAGTAGGAAATGGTAAAAAGTTAGTAAGGTAGAACTGAAATACCTACGTCAAAAGAAATTATTTAAAATTTCCCATATCTGCTCCAGCACTTGATACAGCGTTTCCAAGAATGAATTGGTCACATCCTGTTGGTCGCTCCATGCATGTCATACTTGACTGCTCAGGCGATTATTCCAAACCTCCTTACTGACCTCTTATGTTATGCATGACAGGAAACAGTGGCTCTAATCTTGTCTTCCTTCACTGTAGGAGCCCCAGTAACCACAAGGCGAGGCAAGACGCCAGCCTCGAGACAGAGTAGTTTGTGGGTTCAAATCCCGGCTGCACCAGCTGGGATTTTTATTTATGATTTTTCTCTGCGGCAACCACCCCTGGTCTCAGCAGTGAGGTCTGGCTTGAAACGTCAATTACTCATTGGCAGAAAAAATATGAGTTCCTCCGAAGACGGAGTTATCTGCCTGTGCAGCGAGGGACCTCTGTGCACAGGGTAGCCAGGAAAAAATGGATTAACACGCAAAATTCAGATCCTGGTCTCTAGGGACTTCATCAGAGGTAAAAGCTGGCGGAAAAAAAAAATTCAGTAATGATACTGTCAGAGCTTGTAAAATTATTTGACAGATGTCACCCTTACTGTTCAACAAGGAAATAACACTAGATGCAAAACAGGAACTCTACAACACAATCTTTAATCCAACATTGTACTGCTAATGCCAGACCTGGACACTGACTCAAGAATAGTAAGAATAATAATCACTGCTGAAATAGAATGTGCTAAACGCATGACAAGAAACATTCTGAGAAATAAAATCAGAAATTAAGAACTGAGAAAAAAATTAGGAATAACTTCTGCAATTGAATACATGAGGTAAAATGGTTTAGTCATATGATAAGATAGAAAGATAAAAATACAACACAACAAATCTTTAAAAACAACTCTACAAGAACACCAAACCCAAGGGCTGACCACTAAAAAAGATTGATTGATGAAATATTTGAAACATTAGAAAAAATAACAGAGGGAGGGACCAACTGAAGAGCATAAGATCAAAAACTATATCTCAATTGATGCTGAAAAACAAATGTTGAAAGAAATAAAAAGAAGATGTAGTGATGATAATAATACATTCACCTGACATAGCAGCTTAAAAACTTAAAGCAACAACAGCCAGTTATTGAAATGTTATAGTTAACTAATGAGATGCATTATCTTAGGAAAATACAGAAGTTTATAAAAAAAGATATTTTAGAATCATATATTTTTATTAGAGAGAGATATTACATGTGCATGGTGCAGTATAGATCTCAAATGTTTCTCTAAGATTCTTAATGAAAACTTAGTGAATTTCAAGAAGGTTGTTACTACCTCTTTTATATCTTTATTAACTCATTTTTCTCTACTGGTGTATTTACTAAACCAATTTTGACAGCATGTGAATATTGATTTTTTAATAGTCTGTGCCTTATAGTGAATGTGATAACTTTATTGTGAAACTGGAATATGTTTTCTATGTGCTATTGTTTTCAGCTTTGTAACTGCAGCATCTCAGGTTCATTATCACAGCAATGTGACATTATAACTGGCAAGTGCACATGCTTGAATCAGTACCAGGGTTTTAGTTGTGACCTCTGTGTAGATGGTTTCTATAACTTTCCTGACTGCAGAGATTGTGCGTGTAACAGATCTGGTGTCTTTGATGACACCTGTATTTCTGGTTTATGTGAGTGTGATGGCTTGGGACAGTGCTTCTGTAAGGTAACAGTAATTTGGATAACATGTTATATTATTATTTTGTTATGTATAATAAATTATAACATATATATTTATTTGTTATCAGTTTTAACTTAATGCAAATTTAATAAAGACAAATAACAGAGACAAATGGCGAGATTTAATAAAATATCTTTAAAAGAATTGAAAACTACTAGAACAAAAATTCAGTTAAGAGAGGGAGTATCTTGGTCTATGCCCTATGGGCTGGCTAGGGCTCGAAAGGTCAATAGATAGATAGATAGAAATTTAATAAATGAATTACTGGAATTGACCAGAGAATAAATAAGCATCTTGTAGACTATGTGAACAAATGTTTGCTGTTGATGTGACAATTTACTTCATGAAGCAATCAATTTATTATATTGAAAAAAGTGACCTTAGTTATGTCAACTAATGAGCATTTTTTAGCAAATGCACTTTTTCTTTTAGCTCATTCTTTGTATTGTTAACCCTGTAGATGCCAAATGAGTGTCAGTTAAAAGATGTTGGTCTTTGCTAAGAAATTGTTAAGGCAGACATGAATGCTATGTATTATTATGAAGACATTCTATTTGTCAAAATTTCCCATGAGTACTAGGTATATGTGGGGTGCCGTGCAAAAGAGAAACTGAAGATTTGAAAACTGAATACGGAGAAGTGACTCAATATCTCTTTCACTTGGCATTCTTTGCAAGTCAAACACTTGTGGAACATATCAACCAATACTTTGTCTTTAAAATGATACACATCATTTCTGTCTGCCATAATGATTTCTTAGTAAAGTGCAAAACTCTTTGACTGCCCTTCATTGATAGATCTATAGTTAAAAAAAGTCATTACAACTTAACAATGTGTTTGACACATGTTGGGAGATATTAAAGTTTCATTGACAAACTGTTATCAACATTCAATATTTAACCACCCTCTTGCATGAATAACAAAAACAAATATAAAATAAAACATATAACTTGTCTGACTAACATGTAATAATTGTTTACTAACTTATATTGAAATATTATATGTCACATTACAAATAATAATTATTAACATCTGCTAAATTTGTATGTTATCTTAAAGTATGAAAATTAATATTTTAGTAGCAGATATAAAAATAAAAAAAGGTATTTTCCCACAACATTTATTATGTCATGGAGTGAGACAAAATGTCACTTTACCAGGCCACAGCATTTGGATGTGACAAGATCAGCGTCTCTTCCTCAATGCCAATACTTTATCCAAACTCTGAACCAGATACCCATTACTTTTTACATTTTCAGCTTGAGTTAAATGGCATGCATAAAAATACACTTGAAAGCAGGTTCAGTTTATCACCAAGGCATAGCTTTACTGCTACTGATTGTCTCTGTTTATACAATTTATATAATTTATTCTGAAATAAATTTATATAAATTTTCTATATGCTCAAATAGCTGTATATCAATTAATTTTAACTGTAACTGTAAAGAGATCACATAAATTATGCTCTACATAATTGAATAAATATCTTTGTTTAAGTTCAATTCTAACTATCCCTTTATCTTTTAATGATAGTCATAAATGTTCCCCTGTGATAATTTTGGGTATTCCTTGAGAGTCTTGACAATGACCTTTACACTTTACTCCAAGTACTATTTTTTTTTATCTAATTCCTTGATGCTGAAACTAGCTAGCTGTTTATAACGGACTTGTTCTATTCAAATCTGGATCTCAAGGACTAGATGCATTACTACTTGGAGATCTTTAACTCTTCCTTTTTCCAAAATGGCAGTCCCCAGATAAAGGTGGCTATACTAAGTTAATTCTCACAGCTACAGGTCAAGACAATTGCTTAGATATAGTGGTACCTTTTTAAAGAACCATTGTTTATACCTTTTAAAAGTTACCAAACTTCTGTGTATCAAATAATCAGTTTTCCTATGCCAACATTCTTGTATCAAGCAACACTTAAGTATTTGAAGTGAATGATGTACTTAAATATGTAAAAGAGTGTCCCATGATATATTTTAAAATTCTAGGATATTGAAGTACTTTGCTGTACTAGGCCACAAAATTTGGAAGTGAGGGAAACAGTGCTTGTCCTCACTGTTATTTATATTCTCCAACTCATTTAGCTCAGTACACATTTTTCAGCTGGGATAACTGGAGAGAGCCAAGCTGTAATTTTATCATTAAGCAAGGATGTCACCACTGTGCTGCCGATACAGTTAATGATGAGATGCTGATAAAAAATGTATTGTCATCAGAAAGGAGAGAATGAGAAATCATGACATTGGAGATTTTTTTTTAATATAGGGAATTCTTAGGGAGCCGCGATAGCTCAGCGGTTAGTGAACTGGACTACCACGGACAAGGGGTAGGGTTCGATCCCAACCGACGGCTTCCGGGTTCACCCAGCCTTAAATGGGTACCGGATTTTTTTCTGGGAAAGTAAAGCAGCATGGGCGTAATACTGACCACATTACCCCAAAAATCATGTGCTGAAGGTCTGTAAAATATAGGGTCACTAACACCATATTTCCCTATACGCCACTTGGCGTGTTGGGGGTACTTTACTTTACTACTATAGGGAATTCTTCATCAAACATATGGATCAAAATAAAATGATTCTGATATCTGATAAAATTAGAACTAACCAGCTTACCACTACATGTCTACACCAGCCACTGATCAGATTAAGATGGATGTTTACACCAGCTGATGGTCTAGTTTCTGTGCAGAGTAAGATGGATGTTTACACTAGCTGATGGTCTAGTTTCTGTGCAGAGTAAGATGGATGTTTACACTAGCTGATGGTCTAGTTTCTGTGCAGAGTAAGATGGATGTTTACACTAGCTGATGGTCTAGTTTCTGTGCAGAATAAGATACATGTTTACACCAGCTGATGGTCTAGTTTCTGTGCAGAATAAGATGGATGTTTATACTAGCTGAAGGTCTAGTTTCTGTGCAGAGTAAGGTGGATGTTTACACTAGCTGATGGTCCAGTTTCTGTGCAGAATAAGATGCATGTTTACACCAGCTGAAGGTCTAGTTTCTGTGCAGAATACGATGGTTGTTTACACCAGCTGATGGTCCAGTTTCTGTGCAGAATACGATGGTTGTTTACACCAGCTGATGGTCCAGTTTCTGTGCAGAATACGATGGTTGTTTACACCAGCTGATGGTCTAGTTTCTGTGCAGAATAAGATGGATGTTTACACCAGCTGATGGTCCAGTTTCTGTGCAGAATAAGATGGATGTTTACACCAGCTGATGGTCTAGTTTCTGTGCAGAATATGATGGATGTTTACACCAGCTGATGGTCTAGTTTCTGTGCAGAATATGATGGATGTTTACACCAGCTGATGGTCTAGTTTCTGCGCAGAATAAGATGGATGTTTACACCAGCTGATGGTCTAGTTTCTGTGCAGAATATGATGGTTATTTACACTAGCTGATGGTCTAGTTTCTGTGCAGAATATGATGGTTATTTACACTAGCTGATGGTCTAGTTTCTGTGCAGAATATGATGGTTATTTACACTAGCTGATGGTCTAGTTTCTGTGCAGAATAAGATGGATGTTTACAGCAGCTGATGGTCTAGTTTCTGTGTAGAATAAGATGGATGTTTACACCAGCTGATGGTCTAGTTTCTGTGCAGAATAAGATGGATGTTTACAGCAGCTGATGGTCTAGTTTCTATGCAGAATAAGATGGATGTTTACACCAGCTGATGGTCTAGTTTCTGTGCAGAATAAGATGGATGTTTACACCAGCTGATGGTCTAGTTTCTGTGCAGAATACGATGGATGTTTACAGCAGCTGATGGTCTAGTTTCTGTGCAGAATACGATGGATGTTTACAGCAGCTGATGGTCTAGTTTCTGTGCAGAATACGATGGATGTTTACACCAGCTGATGGTCTAGTTTCTGTGCAGAATACGATGGATGTTTACAGCAGCTGATGGTCTAGTTTCTGTGCAGAATACGATGGATGTTTACACCAGCTGATGGTCTAGTTTCTGTGCAGAATAAGATGGCGATAGTAAATATTGTCTGCAGCACCATGAACAAAAAATAGCCCATTATGACACACTTGACCCTGCTATAAAACAGCAACTCCTCAAAATTGTCCACATTTTACTTCATTTGAACAAGACTGGGCGCAGTCTGGAATCTGTTCTCCTAGTCTGATCTATGTATTTTGTCCTCTCTGTCATGGTCCTGATTTTTACAGTGAAGTTAAGGATGAGCATCCTATTTTCCAGTTTGTTCTATCTTTAATAGCTTTAATCAGAGTGGTATCATCGAGGTAGTTTTTGTAGATGTTTCTCTCTTTTAGTTGGGGCTACGCAAAATCTAATGAAATACTCAAAATGCTAAACCATTGAGGACTATGTATATGACTCAACCCTTGTTGTATTGTGGGCTCACAGTCTGAAGCCTATTATTAACTTGCTGAAAATAATTAAAAATTGAATAACACAGAGACTATGCAAACAATATAAAAATGAATCAACACATGTGTAAATATTTGCTATTCTTTATAAACAATTTATACAGTAACTAAAACACCTCAGGACTTATATGACAGGAAATGGAAACTTCAAACAGAAGACATTCTAAAGCCATACTTGTATATAGTGGTAGTAAGGTAACAGTTCTGTAGCTTATGCATATTTAATATTACCATCTTACAATTCTTTTTTACAACAATTTTGAATGCAGAAAAACGTTGAAGGACAAAATTGTGACAGATGCAGACAAGGAACATTCAGTTTGAGTAAAGACAACCCAAAAGGCTGCACTGAATGCTACTGTTTCTACCGTGCTCAATCTTGCCATCAAGCACCATATGTATGGACAACAGTGAGTATTCTATCTATCTATCTATCTATTGACCTTTTGAGCCGTAGCCGGCCCATAGGGCATAGACCCATATACTCCTTCTCTTATCTAAATTTTTATTCTAGCAGTTTTCAAGCCTTGTAAAGATCTTTTATCAAATCTCGCTATTTGTCTCTGTTCTGTGCAAGCAACTCTTTCATTGAGGGAGCCGATTCCTGCTGCTCTTGCCTCTCTCATCAATGTTCTTCTCAGTGTCTCTCTGGGTTGGCCTCTTTTCCTCTTACCTGTTGTTTCTCACATGAGGGCTTGTTTTGCTATTCGGTTATTATCTCTTCTCATCACATGCCCAACATATGACCATCGTATTTCCTTGATTACTGAACACATTCTGTATCAGGTCTACGTTTCATTAACAAAATCGTTTTTACGATAGCGGCTTGTGAAGCCTCTGATCAACGGTTCTATACCAAGCCAGAGAAAAATAATTCTTTCATTTTGGATCCAACCGGAAACTCAGTTTGTATTGCTAGGTCAATATAATCTGTGCTCTGTTCTTTTCTTTGTAGAAATGAATGATGGTTGACATGAAGATGACTTAGTAAAATTTAGTTCATCTGTCTTATTATCTTGTGTTAAATGTATGGGAGACATTCAATAAGTAATGGAGAACATTTTGTGTGTGCGTGTTAATTTAGTTGATATAAAAATTATGCTCAGCGTCATTGAGCCTTCCAGCACAACCTCATTTAGTTTCATCATCTTCCAGTGGATGGTAGTGATACAGTTAACTTCCAGAGTCTGTGAATGATGTGCATTACAGACAAAGAGCAGTCACTGAATTTCTTTTGGTGAATAATGAAAGCATTACAAACATTTGTAGGTGCTTACAGAGTGTGTGTTAGAGAGAAGACAGTAGATAAAAGCACTTGTTTTTTGTTTTTTTTATCAGCGGAAGAAATTTGAAGCAGTCTATCTGATCAACCATGCTATGGTTGACAAGTCTTTGGGACTTCCAGTCAATATGGCAGATAGGCGATAGGGAACTGTTGAGTCACTGTCAGAAAAATATTCCTTGTTGCAGTTTCCTCATATTACAAGTCCAGCTTGCTGCTAGAGCTACTGAGTTTAGTGCTTTGTGTACACCGTGAGCCCAGTTTATTCCAGATGGTGTTTCTATATTCAGATTACTTGCAAGGAATGATGATATCGTATGATGAAGGACAGTTCAGATAGTTCAGTTTGGTGCATTATGTCTTTTGACATGTGCTGTATCTGCTATGATGAGGACTGCAACTGCCTTTCTTTGTTTGGATATTCGATGAGATGTTAATTCAGATGATTCCACTGGCACGGGCGTTTGATCAATTCTGGATTTCCATTCATTTGCAGTGATATCAGGGCCTTCGAATAACCATAACCATAACCATGCTATGGTTGGTCACACCTGCAAAATTGCATGCTTACCCTAATTACCCTTATTTAGATTGATTGACAAATCACAACAAATCAACTTGCTGCTCAATTGACATCTCTGTGGGTGATATATTCTAAATTCAATGAAACAAAATCTGAAGTAAAATAATTGTAACGTTGCTTATGGAGTGCCCTTCTTAATGCTGGGTATAAATTAAGTAAATTATCATCTTGTTATGTTAGCTAGTTATAGGTTGTGATAAATCATGACAACTTCCTGTTCACTGTTCTAGATTAATAGTGTTTTTGACTTTGTTCCAGTACAAATTGTTAGATTATCCAGTAACTGCTCATGGTGATTTGCACATTGTTTTCCCCAGCAATTTTACTTGTTGACTGTGTGTGCTTTAACTTCATATTCTTTTAACAAACATGAAGATTATGTTTTTTCATTCTGCTTTGTTTTTCTTTCTGTTCACCTGCGCTTCATTTAAATAATCTAAGGAGCTTCATTTTCAGTGCATTGATTTCTTTCATCTTTTTGCATCCTTCCTATGACTTTTCACTTGCTTTAATATTATAATCATTTTTCCTTAAATCCACTTGTGGTTTTGATTACTATGACTTACATATATCAAGATGGACTCACTGTAATAATAACTTGATTTATCAATTATTATATTGGAGCAGTTTGTTATATAAGATACCTTCAAACCCCATAAAGTTGCTTTACCATTACAATTTCTTGTAACAATTTTTAAGATACATCTCCTTTCTGATTTTAATAGAATCCTAAAGTATTTACACTGCGGAATTTTCTATATTTGTGTCTAATTTATTATTTTTTTGCTTGAAACAAAATATTATCATCTAGAAGTGGTTATCTTCTGTCTTATTGCTGTTTCAGATAAATCTTTTAGTTTAATTGTATTTCACTAAAGATTCAACCCATTCCTAAGATAATTTTTATTATTAGTTTATGTGGCCCATAGCAACTACTTGTTGCCAACATCTTTCATTTTGTATTATTTTTTTGGCTTTTTTGTTATTATTTAAGATTAATGATACCTTATGCAACTTATTTTTATGTATATAAATATGTCTTGCCTTGTCCTCTATTATCCTTTGCTTTCTTAGCATCAAGGGAAAATAGAGTGCTCTTTGAAGTGCTCTTTTGTTCAACTCACACATGGTTATTTGAGTGTCATAAAATATTTCACTTGTCCATCTTTTGGGAGTTCTTCTACCTCTTCTGTTGCTACCTATGTCTGGTTGTTAATGCTTGTGGGATGTTGTTTGCCAGTAACTTTGATACATGCTCAAACCATTTATTAGTTTTTTTCTTTGAGCTCACGATGTAGCCAGAATTCCTACTCTATTCCTAGTAAAGGGTAAACGCATAAAGATGCATAGAAATGTGAAGCTGCTGTAAAGCTGATAATAAGAATGAAATTGTAAAAAGGAAAAATGGTATCGTAACAGCTTTATGTAGGTGAGAAACAAAATAAAATTAGATTGATATTTTAGCCAAGTAGGCCTCCACCTGGAACAATATAAACAACAACACAAAAATATATAAGGATATACACAGAAATCTAACTACATGGTGATCAAATGCTAGACTATCAAAAAAGGAAAAAAGTCACTTCCCTGGGGTCCGGGCAGACAGGGTTATACAGGTGTAAAATATAGTAAAAGAGAATGGTTCTAAAAATATGTGGAGGTGGGTACTAGATCCCATACTCTACTATAACTGGAAATGTTTATATGAGTGTGATTCACACTAAGTGTATCCACATGAAAAACAAGTTATTAAGTTTCTTTAGACATCGTCTTTATCCTGAAGCAGTTGCCCAAAATATCTTCAAATAAGTTGTGCACATTTTCTGTCCAGTGACACTCACCCCATCCACCCACCGCTCATCCTATAGAACTATATTCACCCTCACCTACCATTTTCATAACTTGGCTGTGGTGAGGATCTTTAACCAGTACCGCACCATTCTTCACTCAGATCCTACCCCTGTCTATCTACACAAAAATATATAAGGATATACACAGAAATCTAGCTACATGGTGATAATATGCTACACTATCAAACAAGGTAAAAAAAAATCACTTCCCTGGGGTCCGGAGCTTAGTCAGGCACCGACCGGACTGTTATTGATAAGGCTGGCTGACAGGGCAAACACAGATGCAGTAAAAGGGAAGGGTTCTAAAAAATATGTGAAGATCTACTAGATCCCAGACTCTACTATTACTGGAAATGTTTATTTGAGTATGATTCCCAATAATTGTATTCACATGATCATTTAAAACAAAATAAATATATATGATATACGACAGAACTAAATATACATACAACCCACACACAAATCCATATATACACATGTACCCAAGCGAACACATTGATCTGTGTATATCTGCAACTATATAGGTGTGCACATCAAACAGATGTTCATGATGAACCAGATAATTGCTGGAGTGACATGAGGCAAAGAGTGACTTACATGTTGGGTTTATCACTATGGCCAGGGAATTGAAATGGGACAACACCAGACTACCAGTCTTCTGCTCAACATCATGAAGACGCTCACAAAATATCTCACATAGACGTCATCCAGACTCACATATATAAGATATCTGGCAATGCTGACATATGGCATAAATGATATTCCATGATATGCATGTAAAACCCTCCCTGATATCAAATTGCCCTTTGAGGAACATAACAGAATCGGTGCAAAGCACATGGTCACAAGTAATGTAGACTAGACATCCACTTCAAACGGTGCTTAGGTGTTGGAATTTGAGCGGGGGAAGTGGCTCTTGACAAGAATATCTCTAAGACTCCTGTCATGTTGAAGGCGACCAGAGGAGGATTACTGAAAAATAGACAGGGGGTAGGATCTGAGTGAAGAATGGTGCGGTACCGGTTAAAGATCCTCACCGCAGCCAAGTTATGAAAATGGTAGGTGAGGGTGAATAGAGTTATATAGGATGAGCAGTGGGTGGATGGGGTGAGTGTCACTGGACAGAAAATGTGCACAACTTATTTGAAGATATTTTGGGCAACTGCTTCAGGATAAAGACGATGTCTAAAGAAACTTAATAACTTGTTTTTCATGTGGATACACTTAGTGTGAATCACACTCATATAAACGTTTCCAGTTATAGTAGAGTATGGGATCTAGTACCCACCTCCACATATTTTTAGAACCATTCTCTTTTACTATATTTTACACCTGTATAACCCTGTCTGCCCGGACCCCAGGGAAGTGACTTACTTTTGTGTTGTTGTTTGTTTTTCCAACTGAAGGCCTACTTGGCTGAAATGTCATTTTAATTTTCTTTTATTTCTCACCTACATAAAGCTGTTACCATACCACTTTCCCCTTTATTTTAAATTTTCATTCTTACTCTTCTGACATAACTTTTTCATTTATAATTTTGTCTTTTATTGTCAAATTAAATATTCTTTGAAGGTATTTAGTTTCAGTAGCTGTGATCTCTTTTTACTCTTTTGTTGTCAGTATTTTTGACTTTGTAAGCAGAAATATTGAGTTGTATGTTGCTCTTTTTTGTTTCCACTTTCATATTTTTTTTTGTGTGGATCAATTATATTTCAATGTTTTTCCTCCTTATCTTGCATAGAATTGGTGTTATATTAGTCCCATTTAGCCAAATAGACTGACTTTTTTATTTCTGATGAAAAAAAAAAGTTTAAAAAATTAATTTGATAGTTTTTACTGCTTAAAACAACTCTTGTAAAATGAGGAATAAATCAACTATATATACAAACATGACTTGATATGTTTTATATATATATATATATATATATATATATATATATATATATATATATATATATACAGGGTGTTTATAAAGTCTCACTACACTTGGTATCTAGGTCAATTTGAAAAAAAAATGTTTATGACGTCATCACAATATGTGCTCCCACTGTCAATGAAATTTGTTGAATAAGTTTATTGCTACTGGAAATGTGGAAGATGCTCCACGATCTGGTAGGCCTGCTGTGAATGATGAAATATGTTTAGATATCCAAGACAGAATCCTTAAAAGTCCAGACAAGTCATTAAGAAAACTGTCGCAACAAGTGAACTTACCATTGAGCACATATTGTGATGACGTCATAAACATTTTTTTCAAATTGACCTAGATACCAAGTGTAGTGAGACTTTATAAACACCCTATATATATATATATATATATATATATATATATATATATATATATATATATATATATATATATATATATATATGATATTATTAATACATTTACCTTTACCAACAAAATCTGTGACTTTCACTATTAATTAATTCTATTTCTCATTCCTCATAATGACTTTAAGCAGTATGTTTCTATGAGTCAAATGTTAAAATTGATTAAGATTACCTTTTATATTCCGTCTTTTCTGTAGTTCAATACATTTTCAAGTACTAGTTCAATATTTTGGTTTCTTGGTTCTTGATCCCTCCTGTGCCGATAGACGCTGCATTGGACTTGTAATGTTTTTCGCCACCAATCTCTATTCTGGGCAAGATGTTCGTTCTTATCTAATGAGTCTATGCTTGCCAATTATGTTTCTCTTATAAGTGTTCTTTTTAGTAAAAAAAAAAAGTAAAGTACTCCCGTCACGCCAAGTGTCATATAGGGAATATGGTGTTAATGACCATAAATTTTACAGACCCTCGGCACATGATTTTTGGGGTAATGTGGTAGGTGTTATGCCTGTGCCGCTTTACTTTCCCAGAAAAAAATCCGGCCCCCAATAAAGGCTGGGTGAACCGGAAGCCGTCAGTTAGATCGAACCATACCTCTTGTCCTTTGTAGTCCAGTTCACTAACCACTGAGCTATCATGGCTCCCGTTCTCTTTGTGTCTCTTTAGATCTTCCTCTTTTTCTGTATCCCGATATTTCATATAGAAGAGCCTGCTTTGGAATTCTCTTGTTGTCTCTTCTCAAAACTTATTCTTCTTTCCTTCCTCATTTACCTCGAGGGGAGATATAATTTGCTGTCTTTTGCTCTTCTGTTCGCCTCTGCAGCTATTATATTTCCTAGTGTTTCTCAGAACATGTCCAACATATGTCCAACATATGTCCAACATATGTCCAACATATGTCCAACATATGTCCAACACATGTCCAACACATGTCCAACATATGTCCAACATATGTCCAACATATGTCCAACATATGTCCATCTTCTTTCCTTAATTGTAGGTGAGAGTTCAATATCTGTTTATTATTGGCCAGTACTATTAATGGGCCTGAAATGATAGGTTTAGGGATTAAAGTTCAACTGTTAATTGCAATATTGCAATTTATTATATATGAGTATGTATTTCTCAATAGAGATAAAATAAAAATAATGAAAAACCAGAAAACAATATATATCAAAATTATCAGGCATTGAAAAAAGTAGATTCGATGTATATATTGGAAGTTAGAGAGGTCAATAGGGTTAAACAGAAAAAGAGATCAGAAGCAGGATAACAAAAGCAGCAGCAAATTTTAATAATCCTGGACAAAAATACAGAAATGAAAATACTAAGAAAGAAATCTAAAATTAGAATATTCAACTCACACATATTATCAACCTTTAGCTATGCATGTGAAAGTTGAAAAACAACAAAAGAAATTGAGAAAAAATTGACACTTTTGAAGCCATATGTCTAAGAAGGATACTCTGTGCACAATGGAATGAATTAAAGACTAATATAGAGTTAAGAGAAATGTCAAGCAACAATCTCATTTAAAATTAGGAAGAGAAGATGGACACATGTCAGGCATGTGTTGAGAAGAGACAACAAAAGAATTTCAGAACGGGCTCTTCTGTGGAAAATATCAGAATATAGAAAAAGAGAAAGATGTAGAAGGACACTGACAAAAAAAAACTCTTATAAGAGAAGCAAAGTTTGCAGCCATAGACTTATTGAATAAGATCAAACATCTCAACCAGAAAAGAGATTGATAGCAAAGAACACTATGAGCCTTTTAGTATGTCTAGTGGTGCTGGAAAGAACAAGATGTATTTTTTGTATAATTTTTATCATTTTTCATATTTAATATAATCTAAACAAAATGTCTGAGTTGAAAGTTGTTGATAGCAATTAATTTGAAATAATTTATATTATTCAGTTTTAAAACATTCTGAAAGTTAAATTTTCATAACTTTTACATTTGGTTATATTGCTTATTGCTCATTGTTAAGATAACATAGTTAACCTCAGAAGATAGATGTACAACAGAGGGGAGGCAGAATGGCTCAGGCAAAAGCAGCTTTCCAAAAAAATTAGGAAGATACTGTGCGATCCATTTTTGACACAAGAAACAGGAAAAAGAGTTCTTAAATGTTATGTAAAGCCAGTCTTAACATAAGGGTTGTTTCATGGACAATTGGACAACAGACAAGAAAATCACTGGAGTCTGTAGAAATGTGGTTTTACAGAAGAATATTGAGAATACCATGGACAGCTAAGAAGAGTAATGAAAATGTTCTGAAAGAGGCCAAAGCAAAAAGACAGCTAATTTCCAATATTAGGAAGAAACAATCATAATTTTTTGGCCATGTAATGAGAAGGGAACAGCTGGAATATATTGTAACAAATGGAAAAATCGAGGGACAAAGAGATAGAGGGAAGCAAAGAGAAAAAATATCAGACAGCTCAAGAGAATGGCTTGGCAGAAGGCCAACAACAGAAATGATAAATAACTGTTGAGATCGAAAGTTGTGGAGAGACATGATCACCTACACCAGCAGGCACGGTACTTGATGATGAATTGCTAAGATGCAGATTCTTTAAAGGCTGCTAGTTGATGCAATGTCCAGGAACCATACTTTCCATTATTGTTATTTCCAGGCCGCTGTGTCTTTTGACACAGTATCTAAATTTCTTCTGTAGAATGGTATTTATAAGCCAGTTCTTTTTAATGTTAAAATCTTTTAATATATCTTCATTGCTTTTTTTCATTATCCAAGGTATCTTAACTCTTCCGTATGGAAGCTTTTTATCGACGCAGCGGAAGAGATTTCAGAGACAAAATTGTTCATGATTTTAAGAATCAATCTATATATTGATATTTATCTAACATATAACATATTATATATGAATGTTTAGATAATTGAACAAGGTATTAGATTTCACCAATATCAAGATGATACAAGACATGTAAAAAGAATATGGTTTGATGGCTTTCACACTAATCAAATTGAGCGTGGCATACTATGCGGCTGAACGTACGCAACCGAAATGAATATGGCGCACCTTGCGGCGGAACGTACGGAAAGAGTTAAGGATTTTTCTGTAGCATTTTGTTTCGAATTAATTGATTTTCTTTTTTGTTGTTTGCAAGATTGTCCATGATTCAAAACCATAAGTTGCTCTTGGGAAGATGCATCATGTACAAACAAAAAAATATACAAAGATTAACATGATAGACAAATACTATTTTTTTAAAAATAATAATAAACATGAACATATGACACTTTCCTATTTTATATTTTATGATACAGTATATTTAATTACAAACAAACGAGGAAATTAGAGAAATCGCCAATCAACCACTAATATCTTCAGTAATAAAGAAAAGACGATGGTCATATGTTGGACATGTGATGAGAAGAGATAATAACCGAATAGCAAAGCAGGCCCTTATATGGGAAACAACAGGTAAGAGAAAAAGAGGAAGACCCAGGGAGACACTGAGAAGAACATTGATGAAAGAGGCAAGAGCAACAGGATTCGGCTCCCTCAATGAGATAGAGCTGCTTGCACAGAACAGAGACAAATGGCGAGATTTGATATAATATCTTTAAAAGAAAACTGGTAGAACAAAAATTCAGATAGGAGAAGGTGTATCTTGGTCTACGCCCTGTGGGCCGGCAATGGCTTGAAAGGTCAATAGATAGATAGATATATATTTAATTATATTATAATATACTATGATCATATTATAATATATTTTTTATGATACATAATTTGAAGTAATAATGTTTTCCATTATATTTTATAGATTGAACTGCCACACCAAACAGCTAATATTGTTAGAAGTCAGCGTGAAGGCAAGCCATTAGTTAGAAGGTTTGGCCATTTCATCATAAATGACTTAAATACACATGTTACTGATGACCTCTTAGATAGACCTCTGTATTGGCAACTGCCTAGTACACTGCCAACGGACATGGTAAGTGTAGTACTTATAGATGATTTAGTTGGACATTGTATGTTTTCTCCTTCTTGCCTTTACTTATTCATTCTGTAAACTCAAAAGTGGGCAGGAGATTGTTTCTGTTCTGATACTGAGCTATTAAATTTACATTGTGATGGTATTAACCCCTTTATGGTGCTTGAGTATTAGAAGTCATTACCAAATGGTGGATCATGGGTTAACCTGGGTTACCAGGATATATGCAGACTTTGATTTATCAGGCTTATAGATAGTGTATGTGTTTTGAGTGTTTGGGTGCAAGTTGGTCACATTTAGGAATGTTGTGCCTAGGACAGCAGTTTTACTAAGTACAATGCATGTCATTAACAATTTAAGTGCTTTATTTACTAAGAAATACAACTTTTGTTAGTGCAAAGTAAATATAGTTCATCTGAGACTGACTTTGACATAGATGCCAGTAATATTTTGTTATTGTATTAATATTTTATATGGAATTACTTTCTTTGTGATTAGTTTAAAAATACAGGCATTCAAATAAATAAATTTTGAGACCTATGATAAAAAAAAAAATAGGTAAAAGTTGAGAGTACGCAAACGAATAATTGACATTGCTTATAATAACTACTTGAGCATATAATGAGTTTAAATTTGATATATTATACATATCAAGACACACTTTAATATCTGCAGCTAACGATGTTAGTGGGGACTCCACAGCCACCTTGTCTGGTAGGGAGCGTCATGTGCTACAGGTGACACCTGATCGTCATCAAGCTACTGTATGTAAGATCAAAAATAAAGAGACCTCTAGCAACAGGAACTTGGAACATTAGATCAGCATTCCAGGATGGCAAACTAGAAAACATCGGCCAAGAAATGAAGAGAATGACATTGAACATTTTAGTACAATGTGTAATGAGATGGAAAGGAGCAGGATTATTACAACGTGAAATGTAGTTTACTCTGGGGGAACCACACACGAAAGAGGAGTAGGCATCATGTTAGATAGAGAAAGAAGCAAAACAGTGAAAAGATTTTGGCCAGTATCAGATATAATTCTGCTAGTAAAATTGAGAGGTAGACCAATGAATATCAACATAATTCAAGCTTATGCACCAACAAGTAATAGCGAAGAAGAAGACAATGACACTTTTAACAACGAGCTAGAGATGAACAGTGTAAATCCCAAGAAATAACTATTATATTAGGGGATTTCAATGCAAAGGTAGGAACAGCTAAAGTGCAAAATGTGACTGGGGGACATGGCCTTGGAGAGACGAATGACAGAGGGGATAGATTGATAGGTTGGGCAAAGACACATGAAATGATTATAGGTAACACCTGGTTCAAACAACACCCTAGGTGACTATGGACATGGAAAAGCCCAGACATAAAAGTACACATTCAAATTGATTTTATACTGGTACAGAGAAGGTTCAGGAATGGGCTAACATCTGTTAAAACAAGGCCAGGAGCAGATTGTAATAGTGATCATGTACCAGTAGTTGGAAAGATAAGAATAAAACTGCAGAAGACACAGAAATCCCCAAGCAAGAAATATGAAATTATAACTAGATATGCTTAGAGTAGATAGACAGATGAGTGATAAGTACAGTACAATAGTACAAAATAGATATAATGCTATTGAGAAAATACACAACATCGAGGAACCGTGGGAAATGCTCAAGTAATTGATTCAACAAACATCAAAAGAAGTAATACCAGTGACTAAAAGGATCAACAAAAAGAAATGGATGACAGAAGAAATATTACAACTAATGGACGAAAGACAAAAACAAAGAAGAAGAACAGACATACAAAATATTGCACAAAGAGGACCAAAACAAACGCAGAGAAGCAAAGGAAGGATGGTTAAAGCAGACATGTGAAGAAATGGAAAAAAACAACAAAAGAAAGACTCAAAATTTATGCACAATGAGTTAAATGAATTAACAGGAAGAAAAGAAGTCAAAGTTTCATCATCATCAGATGCTATCTCCGCAATGAATGTTGGCTACCATGGAGCGCCATTCTGCTCTATCTCTTGCTTTGATGGTGCAGGTTGTCATAGGCTGATTTGTCCATCTTTTGATGTTACTCGTCCATGTTATTCTGGGTCTGCCTTTGCCTCTTTTACCTTGTATTTTCCCCTCCAAGATTACTTTTAGTAGGCTGTTGTGTTTTTTAATGGCTCAAAATTTGCATTTGTCTTGTTTGAATTTCAGATGTTTCAAAGTTTCAGGATATGTGAAATCAAAAGAAGGAAATATAATAATGGGAAAGGAGAAGATAATGGAAATGGGCAGAATATATCAGTCAAATCTATGATGATGAAAGACCAGAGCTAAATAATTCAAACAAAGACACCAATAATGCAGAGTGAAGTGGAGGAGGCAATTCAACAAATGAAAAGAGGCAAAGCTCCAGGTCCTGATAATATAACAATTGAAGAGGTAAATGCATTAGGAGAGCTGGGAGTACAAGTTATAAAAAAAATACTCAATGACATATTGGACACATACCCGAAAATCTAGTAAAATCTATCTTTGTAACCATACCAAAGAAGTCAGGCGCTACTGATTGTGAAGACCATCGCACTATTAGTCTCATGAGCCATATGATGAATATTACTAAGATTCATCATGAGACGTGTAAGGAACAAAATAAAACCAGAAATAAGTGAGGAATAATGTGGATTTGAGGAAGGAAAGGCACCAATAATGCAATATACATCTTAAGAAAATTGATAGAAAGATCTATAGAGGTAAAGAAAGATCTGTATATGTGCTTTATAGACTACACAAAAGCATTTGACAAAGTAAAGCATGTGGAAATAATAAATATGCTGGAGAAATTAAACATTGATGGCAAGGATCTGCGAATCATAAAAAACATGTACTGGCAACAAACAGCAGCTATAGGAATTAGCAACTAAACAGGACAATTCCAATATATAAAACAAGGAGTCAAGAAAAGGTTGTGTTCTGTCTCCAGATTTGTTTTCATCTTTACAGCAAACATATTATGAGATCAATAGTAGACAAAAAAAGGAATTGAAGTCAACGGTCACAACATAAATAATTTGCGATATGCGGATGACACAGTCTTAATAGCAGAGACAGAGAATGAACTACAAGAAATTATAGACATAATAGTAAAAGAAAGCAACAATAAAGGTCTCAGTCTGAATAGTAAAAAGACAGAACTAATGGTCATATCGAAAAAACAATCATCACCATCATGCAGCATAGAAATAAACAGGACAAATCTGAAACAAGTACAAAGGGTCAAATACTTGGGCACCACAGAAATAAAATGCAGAATAGCTCAGGCCAAAATAGCATTTCAGAAAATGAAAAATATTTTATGCAACAAATCTGTGTTAATAGAAGTGAGAAAGAGAGTTCATCGGTGCTATATAGAACCAATTCTAACCTATGGAAGCTAAACATCATGGACAGTAGACAAACAAATGAAGAGACGATTAGTAGCCACAGAGATGGGATTTCTCAGAAGAATGTTGAAAGTTCCCTGGACAGCTAAAAAGACCAATGAGGATGTTCTCAAAGAGGCCAACACAAAAAGGGAGCTCCTAAAAAAACATCAGAAAGAAATAATCAACATTTTTCGGGGACATCATGAGAAGAATAAATTTAGAATACTTGGTTACAACTGGCAAAATAAAAGGAGTGAGAGATCGTGGACAACAAAGAGAGAAAATACTGAATAGCTTGGTGTCATGGCATGGCAAACAGTCAACAACAGAACTGATACGATGCACTGTAGATAGAAGATTGTGGAAGGACATGATCGCCTATGCCAACTGGTATGGCACATGATGATGATGAATGTTACATTTAAGTGGTAGTAATTTTTACTACAGTATCGTAATTGGGAGTTACACATAGGTATCATATATACGACACCACATGTAATCCGGACACCGATTCTACATCAGTTGAGGCAACTCTCAATCAATCTTTTCCGTTCTCCTGGTTTAGGATTTATGTGAATGACTTAACTTATCCAGACAGTTTCACTGTAAAACTAAATGGTTCTGCCTCATGTAACAATGAATCAATGTTTGTAGTTAGTTCACACGAGATTGATGTCTTTTGCTCTGGGGCTGGTCTGATCAACAAGTTACGGATTGAAGGGGCAATAGTTGCAAATATCTGCTCCATCTACATTAGCGGTGGTCGGAATGTGGCTCTCAAACAGAACACAAACCAGACCGACACATTTAATGTTTGTTATACAGGGGAAGTAATGACACTTTTCCCGATGGCAATTTTGGACTACAGTGCAAACAGACATGTTCTGATGGCTGTGACATTATATGTGACCCGGAAAGTGCAGACTGTACGTGCAAGGAAACGTACTACGGGTCAGACTGCACTCTCAAATCTCCGGACAACTGTTTGAACGAAACCTGTGAACAGTTAATCGGGGCCTGCGTTTCGTATGTCGATGATTCCCACGTTAAGAAGAGTCTGCCGACTACAACAAACCCAAGCATATGGATACCTTAATGTGTTTCTATGCTAGACACGGTTCATTTCTTGGTGTTTTTCCATGAAGCCATGGCTCATATCTTGATGTATTTCTGTGCTAGCCATGGCTCATATCTTAGCTTGTGTGTGTGTGTGTGTGTACTCATATCTTGGTGTGTGTCATGTTGGTCATATCGCATATCTTGGTGTGTCCATGTTAATCATGTCTCATATCTTTATGTGTGTCTGTATTTAGTCATATCTCATATCTTAGTGTGTATCTGTGTTAGTAATATGTCATGTCTTTGTGTATGCATGTCTGGGTTAGGGATATCTCATATCTTTATGTGCATGTTTGTGTTGGTCATATCTCATATCTTTGTGCGTGCATGTCTATGTTGGTCATATCTCATATCTTTATGAGCATGTTTCTGTTAGTCATGTGTCATATATATTGATGTGTGTCAGTGTTAGTCATGCCTCGTATCGCTGTGTGCATGTCTGTGTTAGTCACATCTCATATCTTTGTGCGTGCATGTCTGTGTTAGTCACCTCTAGTGACTCGGGCAGATGGTGCTCGTAAACCTGGGAGGGCCGACCATCTAAGGGCAGAATCCCCCCTACAGAAAAGACCATCTGCTGCCTTGTAAGAAGATTGGGGACAATCAAAGGCTAAGGAAAGTGAACCTTAATAAAATGCTGCCTGAAGTCGGATGCACTGGGCCACTGGCGCAGAACACAGTGCAACGTTTTAACGGGTGTTCAATCAGAGTGGATCTGGCAGACTCTAATTGTGATGTTCTGTCTGTGGGGTGATCAACACACTTAACCTGACAGCTGACTTCATGTGAGAGTCTGGAATCCTACTCTGATTGAGTCCTGACCGCAGACAGAGAGAGAGAGAGATATTCAAGGGTTAAATACAAACTTAAAACCTTCTACCATTGTTTCTCTAAACTTACCTTGTTTTAAAAAAAATATGACCTATTTTGATTTCACAGATTCTATCATACAATGGCAAGCTTAAGTTTGTCCATTATTTTGAAGGCCCAACGGACAGTCCCGGTTTGATGAGTAATGCACCACTAGTAATAATTATTGGAAATGGTATCCATATTCACACAGGCTTATCTAGTTTGGAGTCCATGAATCCAGCTCCATTTGATATACCACTGCATGAGGTAAGGTTAGTTGTTATAATATAATAAACTTGTGTTATGTTACAGGTTTATTGAAATAACTCTTCTGATACGAATTGTTTAATTATTTTTTTATTTTTATTTTCGGGTGTCAGATAAATCATTACTGGGATGTATCTCAGCTCAAACCATAGAATTGTGTTTCACGCCAACCATAAACACTTGGGTACAGTCCCCTGTGGATGTAACTGCATTACCTGTGCATATATGCTCTGCGCCGACTTTGTCTTATTCCCTAACAGATGGTCAAGATCAAAGATGGTTTCACATTTATGGCATCATATACCAGTAATTTCAGCATTGTATATTTATACATTTCTTTGCCTTGACGCCTTGCAACAAAATTGACAATTTCTGTTGGGTTGCAGTGTTCTTTTCTGTTTCAGTTTTTATCTTCATGAGACTTTTCTGTAAACATTGATTAATGTTCTCCCCTTTTTCTGTGTGATTTTATTTTAGCATTTTAAAATATAATTTCGATATTTAATTGCTTTTTTGTGCGCTGCCAACTTAATCTGTATAAAAGAAAGAACCCTTTCATCGAATATGGTGACATAATGAATATTATGTTAGTGTCCATATTTTTTTATGGACCTTCAGCACATTATTTTTTGCGTAATGTGGTTTGTATTATGCTAATGTAGACTTTCTTTCCCAAAATGTCCAAAACCCATTTAAGCCTGGATGAATCTGGAAACCAACAATTAGAATCAAATGTGGCCTCTTGTTTTTAATAGTCCAATAATCTGTATAGTCATAATAATTCACTTTTTTGTTTACTTTCAATCCAAATGTAATGCTTTTTTTTTCTCTTTAGTTAATTTTAAATCTTAGCTCTACCAATTTGTTATTTTGATTGTATATTCTTACTGTCCCTTATATCCTGCAACACTTAATATAATGTTGGTCTTGGACTAAGTCCTACTTTTCCTGAAGTAATATGGTTTTTAGGTAACTTAATGAAGAGTTGTCTATTTTGTTTTCAATGTTATTGGTTTCTTCAAGTTTGTTTGTTTCAGTGCTATTGCGCTATATCTTTCCTTTAATATGTTTTCTTCATTTGGTGCTAGTCTGCTTCTGTTGATTTAGTTTCAAGGGAAAATAAATCATTTGGATCAATATCAAAATCAATAATCCTTCCAAATTATTAATTTTAACAGCTCTTCCAATTGTTAGTTATAACAGCTGAATGGTTTGTTTTTTGTCTTTATTTGTAACTGCTCTTGATTTGGACATTGTTTTTTTTTTAAAATACAAAAGTTGGACTTGCCTCTGCAATGCATGTTCATCTATTTGTGCCAAGTATATAATTTTAGATACTTAGTGTTTGAAGAATGTGTTGTTTATTTAAAAGAAGATCATGTTGATGACATAGTTCTAAAAGCTTACCACTCTTTCTGCTTGTTTTGCTCTTTAGGTAATAAAATGCTTCTAAATATTCTTCAGCTTTTTTTTTTTTTTTGTATTCCAAAATTGTGTTGAAGTCTTCCATGGCAATAAAATTATTTTATTTATCTATTTCTTTCAATATTTGGTTAATTGTATCATAAATTATTCATATATATATATATGAATATTCATTACTCATTATTGATAGACCTGCTTCTTTTTTTTCTTTCTTCCTCATTTTATCCCCACAGATGTTGAGGGAGATGCAATATTCTGGTTCTTGCTCTTTAGATAGCCCAAGTAACTGACACTTGATGCAGTTGTAGCTTCTATGCTATTGTCACTCCAAAATAACCTAGGTCTGCCTCAATCTCTGCATCCGTCTCCTTGTATGATCAATTTTGATGTCTTTTACTCTCTCATGTTGTTTATTACAATTCATTCAGATTTTAATTTCACATGTGTTTCAAGCTTTAACATGACCAAAAAATTTCATTTGTCTTGCTCTAATTGTGTTTAGTAGTTCTTTTTTCACCCTTAGTCATCCTAAAACTTCCTCGTTTGTTTTCTTTTCTTTCCATCAAATTCTACCTATTCTTCTGTAAATCCACATTTCAAAGGCCTCAATTTTCTGTTCTGTTTTCTGGTCTAATGTCCATGTTTCTACACCATACAGGAATATTGAGAAGATGTAACATTTTGCTATTCTTAGTTTTAGCCCTGTTATTTGTTTTGATGTTTGTATATTTTTCATGGCATTATATACATGTACTGGCACTATACATGTACTGGCAACTAAATGCACAAAAAGAACTGGAAATCAAGTAGGAATTTTCCAATCATTATAACGAGGTATTAGGCATTGTGGGAGCCACGATAGCTCAGTGGTTAGTGAACGTGACTACAAAGGACAAGAAGTTGGGTTCGATCCTGATTAATGGCTTCCAGGTTCACCCAGCCTTAAATTGGTACCAGATTTTTTTCTGGGAAAGTAAAACGGCACGGTCATAATACCAACCACATTACCCCAAAGATCATTTGCCGAAGGTCTGTAAAAATTATGATCACTAACACCCTATATGCCAGTTGGCGTGACGGGGCTCTTTACTTACTGTATTAGGCATTGTGAACCTTCTTCGCCATCCCTTGAACCTAGGGGTCATTGGAGAACTACTGACTTCATCAAACTTCTCAATTTCTCTCTATCTTCAGTCATTCTTTTGGGTTTACAAATTTGAGACTTATCCATTCTTTGATATTACCTTCCCAACTCTTTCTCCTCCCATCTTTTCTTCTTCTTCCTTTCACAGTTTCTTGCAGGATGGTCTATGCTAGGCCTGATGATCAAGATACATGCCAAATCATTGCATCTTGTGCTTCTTCAGAACTGTAAACAAATTTCTATGTACTAGAATTAGAGTCTGTTATTTGTGTCTTTCTTTCTTTTTTCTTTCTTCATTTTCTTTTGTGCCTTTTCAGGTGTCAAAGGAGATACAAAGTTCTGGTTCTTTCCCTTTTGGATGCTTCATTTATTGCTAGTTGATGTTGTAGCATTTCTTTAATGTTGTCTGTCCATTATATTTTGGGTCTTCCTCTTTCTCCTCTCCCTTCTTTTCCTTTAATATATGCTTTCTTTGGTAAGGAATCACATTGCATTCTTCCAGATGGGCAGATAATTTTATTCTTTGTTTCTGCATTTTGCATAGAATTGGTTCAATACCTACTCTTTGCTCTTATAATATAATTTCTGATTCTGTCTTTTCTGGTCACTCCAACCTCTTTTCTCAGACATCTCATATCTATGGTGACAAGCTTTCTTTTATGACTAGTTATAAGTAACAATGTTTGGTATTGATAGCACAATGTGCAAATGAATATACTCTCTATAAGATGTTTCTTTCTGGTGAGAAGTCTTGATTTGAACATTAACCCTACCAGACTGCTGTACCTAGTTTTTGGTAATTTTCAAATCTGCTGCTATACCGCTGTACCTAATTTTTGGTACTTTGTCTAGCACGTGAAAAAAACATGTCCCAAACTAAAAATTACCAACCTATCAGGGTCAGGATGACCTGTTTAACCATTGCAAATGTCTGCCCCCATGTGTTTGAATTGACTTTGTGTGGTTTGACGTGGAAAAATTCTGAAAATTCACAATGAAACGAGTGACTGATGAACCAAGCACTTCAACAGGAAAGCGAAATAGGTCTAGGCTTTTCACATTCCAACAGGAGATTGATACTTTGGTTGATTCAGACTCTGAGGAGTCCGATTTTCATAAAGAATACATTTCCAGTTCAAGTAACACGGACAGTGAGAGCTCGAGTGATGAGGAGAATCTTGAACCTTTATAGATCTAGAGCTAGATCGATAGTAAGAGAAAGGGTGTGGGGGGGGGGGGGTGTCTATCAAATAGATGATGGGGGTACCTCTGTGTGAAATAAGGCTCATCCTACTGGGTGGATTGGCACACAAAGGTGGAATATTGGTGGTAGATGAAAGGTAGACCTATATTCTACAATGTCTCCAAGTTCTATCTTATTCTAACCACTTGTTTGCACGTAGCTAACATTTTTCTATATCATGTTGGTTTTTATGCTCGGGAGCCCAGGTATAGGGGACAGTAAAGTTAATGTGTTCAAAAGTATAGGAATATTTACAAGCATGTTTGTCTTTTGCCATATTTTTTAGATTGCATTGGAAGCCGCGATAGCTCAGTGGTTAGTAAACTGAACTACAAAGGACAATATGTAGGGTTCGATCCCAACTGACGGCTTCCAGTTCATCCAGCCTTTAATGGGTACCTGATTTTTTTTCTGGGAAAGTAAAGCGGCACAGGCATAATACCGACCACATTACCTGAAAAATCATGTGCCGAAGGTCTGTAAAATTTATGGTCACTAACACCATATTCCCTATACGCCACTTGGCGTGATGGGGACACTTTACTTTTTTTTTTTTTTTTTTTTTTTTTTTTTTTAGACTGCATTTATAAATTAGAACAGTTATAAGTAAAATATTTCTTAATTTCAGGATATGTGGTATCAACCAGGCCAGAACAATCCCATCTCTCGTAGAGTCATGATGGTTGTGTTGCAGAATGTGGAAGCAATTCTAATCAGAGCAGTGCAAGATGGAAGAGCAAATTTTGCTGAGTAAGTTTTAAAGTTGTATTTTTTAAATAAATGGCACATGTAGACAATTTTCCAAATAGCTTTATGTTTTTCAGTACTTTTTTAATATGATATTAAAAATTATTATTAGAAATCAACACATTTTTCAGTGAGGATTCAGTCTTGAGATTGCAACAATCTGTTATACAACATCAAGTAAGTAGGAATGACAGCCTACAATAGATAACTATAATGATGTCTAGTGCATGTGCCTAACTCAGAGTCAATTATGATTTTCAACATCCACTGCACAGCGAGATAGGGAGAAGAAAGGGCAGCAGGCTCAAGAGAGGAAAATCATGGATGGCAAGGGCTGAGTACATTGTTCAACAGGTTTGTTCACTGAGGAACATTGAGCCTGGGGAAGAGTGGATATGGATGGCAGCAGGGTGATATAGTTCCTTTTTGTTTGCATTACTTTGACCAGAGAATGCAGACAACAAAACCATGCTAAATCTTACCTATTTTTACATGAGCTGTCTCTACAGTCATTTTAGAATAAAGTAGCAGGTTAAAGTACAACACTAAAAGTCCCCATGAAAGATGAATGACTAATTGCAGGGGGAAAGTATGTTTACAAAACTCATAAAAATCCACAAATAATCTGACACCAAGTTTCTGTTCATAATAACTTTCATGTATTTTTAAAAATTCTCTTGGTAGCCAAAGTCCCAAGCATTCAGAAGAAATGCTTTAGAGACTGTAGTTTAGTTTAGTCATCAGTTTCATAAGTCAGTAGTGCTCAGATCCCCTTCTCAATACCTTCCCGATATGAAGCATGCCTGCCACACACTAGTAAAAGCACTGAAGATAGCTTTAGCTCAGGTATACGAACTTCATAGCATCAGTGAAGACCTTGACCCCAACCTCATTAGTCACATCTTAAGACATACGTGGCAGGTGACTATGATGATATTCTTTTCTCTCCTTCCATGGTCAAGGTGCTGGGCCGTAGTAGCCACATGGGGGAGAGCTTCAGTATTGATATCACTTTCTAGGACACTTGCACAGAACTGCTAACTGTAGCATAGCAGCATTACTGAAGGTGCCCACATTACAGAGAAACACTGAATTCATGAGGCATGAAGAAAACATACTGCCAGAAAGAATAGAGTAACCAACATTCATATGACCAATCCTGACCATACTTCAGGACACATACTACACATCCCTCATGTGCCAGGGGATTTTATGTCAAAATTGGACTTCTAGAGAAACAATAATTCTGTTTGATGAGAAAGGTATAGTCATATAGAACTGATGCTGTTGTCACCATTAATTGGAATGGGGGACTATAATATTAGGGAACAGGCAAATAATTGCAATGCTGCGGTAAAGCTGGTAGCAAAGAGCCAGTGGTATGGTGTGCTAAACGCTCCAAAGTATGATGACAGCTTTACAAGGAAGGAACACAACACAATACTGACGTTTCGGCCTGTGGCCTTCTTCAGAATTCAGGGACAACGACAACAAACAGTGAAGCACAATTATCTATAACTACATGTTAGATGATCAAGTGGAGGGCTAGGAAAGTAGGATGTAGAAATAAGAAAGGAGAGAGAAATTAATACTACATGATGATGATGAGGAGGAGAGATAGGATGGGCGTCAAGATATATAAAATGGAAAACGAGAAGAGAAAAAGAAAAAAATGTATCATAAAATGTACTTAGCTTCATTTTTGAAGCTAAGTACATTTTATGATACATTTTTTTCTTTTTTCATTTTTGAAGCTAAGTACATTTTATGATACATTTTTTTCTTTTTTCATTTTTGTTTGAAGCTAAGTACATTTTATGATACTTTTTTTTCTTTTTTCATTTTTGAAGCTAAGTACATTTTATGATACATTTTTTTCTTTTTTCATTTTTGAAGCTAAGTACATTTTATGATACATTTTTTTCTTTTTTCATTTTTGAAGCTAAGTACATTTTATGATACATTTTTTTCTTTTTTCATTTTTGAAGCTAAGTACATTTTATGATACATTTTTTTCTTTTTTCATTTTTGAAGCTAAGTACATTTTATGATACATTTTTTTCTTTTTCTCTTTCTCGTTTTCCATTTTATATATCTTGACGCCCATCCTACCTCTCCTCATCATCATCATCATCATCATCATCATCATCATGTAATTTCTCTCTCCTTTCTTATTTCTACATCCCTGAATGCCTTGGTCACTGCCATCACCTCCATCATCATGCTACTTGTGGACATGCTCCACTGTCCTCTTTGACTATTCTGCCTGCCGAGTGTGCTGTAAATGCCCATGCACTCCTTTAGTGTCATATTATGGATCCATCTGTATAGTTGACTGCATCTTTTTCATCAGTGTTATCCCAGATGAGACCGTTGGCCTCTGCATTGACCACAACTGAGTTCTTTTCCCTACATTTCCTGTTGAGATAAATTGATGTGTCATAGAAGGTTGCTCAAGCATGAACACAGTGTTTGTTATGACCAAATAGTACTAATGGCCAAATATAGAACAACCGGACAATTGATATGGAGATTACCTTTCTATAACACAAGCTGAGGCAAGGTGTGCCAGCTTCTGAGTTCCTCTTTCATCATGTTGGCTCAGTCCAAAGGATTTACAATTGTGCTGCATCCCAATCTGACGGTAGGAATTACCAGAATGGATTTGTTCTCCTACTGCTTTAATGTCTGTGATCTGAATTTTCTGTCTGGGATAAATCCCTTTGTGCCTCCTGGGACTGCTACAAGCAGTTGGGTCTAGATATAGGTTATTCTGTTTACCAAGTCTGCAACTGTAGTAAGTCTGAACTTGCTGATCCCAACCTGGCACTATGGACTATTATGAATGTTTTTCATTTTTTTAATATTGAAGAACATAAATGACATCTTGTGGCAGATTAGGACATAAAAGATATATATTTGATTGTTCATATCCCTATTTCATATTAATTTCTCTGTTTAGACAGCTGCAATCCACTTCATTAACCAAGGACTGACTCTACATTTCAGTAAGGCATGCATCAGTGTTTTGAAAAAAAACTTTTGTTTAAGTCTAGAGTCCTCGAGGACACTACCGCAGATTCTTGCTGTGATGGAAAGTTTGTATAACCCCATATTACAATTCTGTCATAAAAACTACCACCTCAAAATACAAATTCTTAAAATTTGACTGTACGCTACACGCAAACATTCTTCCCCTCTCTATACCTTCCTAATTACTACTTCTGGTGACCTCCAAGTGTTGGATTTGTTTCCTTTGATGTTGGAATTTTTGTTCAAATGTGCCATTGAAAGATAGAAAGAGGGCTGTTTTAAAAAAATAAATTTCACAAATTTTAAAGAAATTTATTCTTTTTAATTTTTTTTCTAATAACGGTTGGAAATCTCCTTGGCTGTTGGTGAGGCATCGAACAAACCTTTGTAACATTGAAATCAACAGCAACTTTTTGAAGGAGCCGAACATACAGCTGGATTGACACACTTACAGCAACTGTCTGATTAGACAGTAGTAGAAAACTCTTTGTACAGAGCTTTGCAGCAGGAGGCAATTTGGTCATCAGAAGAAGGACCCCATCGAGCAAATGTTTTGGCCCTTTAACTTCTTGACACTCTTCCGTCATGACTCCAAGGCGTCGACCTTCTGCTGCATTGCCTCTAAGACTTACATTATATGTTTGGCACAAAAAAAACTACACTTACTTTACGCAACACCCGAATATAGTGTTACTTACCTGTCTTGGCTTTACCCCAGCACATTACTGTGCTTTTCAGTCGAAATAAAGTGGCTACTACTAGCAATGTTCTTTATAGGCATACCTGCGAAGTGTACGTTGTCCCGGGGAATTCTAGCACCCACCCGGTGTCCCACACCTTTGGTCGATGATGTAATTTGTCTCGCTTATTGCTGCGCCTTGTCCATGGTTAACCTGCTGTTACGCCATTGACTTACATGGGAGTCCTGAAGTCACAGTGGAAATTAGTGCCTAAATAACATAACACCTCCGGTAGCTATAGCACAGTACATTTGAATTTCAGGCCATAAATCAAATCTAACCCAGGAAATTATTACAGCATTCAATTTCTGTGTGTCTACTTGGGTAAACACACAGTTGTTCAACAAAAGTTCAAAGAAAGTCTTATTTTCTGAATTCAAAATGTAACTAACAACTAAGTGTTAGTAATTTTTATGATAGTATTTGTTTCAACAAATAAAACAGGGTGTTAGGCAAGGTTGTGTGCAGTCACCAGATTTGTTTAATATTTATAGTGAGACTATTTTACGATCAATAACGGTCATGACTGGAATAACAATTGGAGGTCATATTATAAATAATATAAGGTATGCTGATGATACAGTCTTAATCGCTAAGAGTGAAAATGAGTTACAAGAAATGTTGGACAGAAAGTGAAAGAAAGCAAAAAATAAATGACTCAGCCTTAATAGCAGAAAGACAGATATAATTGTAACTACAAAGAAAAATACATCACCTCAGTGCAAAATAAAGACAAGTGGAACAATATTAAAGCAGGTAAATTAATTTAAATATCTAGGAACAATGTTGACCTTCAGACGGAAGATGTACAAAAGAGGTGAGATGCAGAATTGCTCAGGCAAAAGCAGCTTTCCAAAAAATGAGGAAGATACTATGCAATCCATTTTTGACAATAGAAACAAGAAAAAGAGTTCTTAAATGTTATGTAGAGCCAGTCTTAACATATGGATGCAAATCATGGACAATATGACAACAGATAAGAAAATCACTGGAGTCTATATAAATGTGGTTTTACAGAAGAATGATTAGAATACCATGGGCAGCTAAGAAGAGTAATAAAAACGTTCTGAAAGAGGTCAAAGCAAAAAGAGAGCTAATTTCCAATATTAGGAAGAGACAATCATCATTTTTTGGCCATGTAATGAGAAGAGAACAACTGTAATATATTGTAACAACTGGGAAAATTGAGGGACGAAGAGATAGAGGGAAGCAAAGAGAAAAGATACCAGACAGCTTAAGAGAATGGCTTGGCAGAAGGTCAATAACAGAAATGATAAATAACTGTTGTGATCGAAAGTTGTGGAGAGACATGATCACCTACGCCTAATTTTGACTATCTAGACACAAGAAACCTAAGTAAGATCAAACTATGTTTTTAATGTGTCTACAGAAGCATTCACTAATAGAAATAAAACTAGATATTACTACTGCTTTGTTTGTCTGTTTCACTTTTTTATTTCAATTATAAACTAGATTTCATACCTCTTTTGCAGACTTGGTCCTATAAGTGTTCAGCATGCCATGGCACCTGGCTCTAATGTGACTTCAAAAGATGTTGCAGTGGGTGTAGAATTATGTCAATGTCCGGAGAGATATAGTGGGGAATCGTGTCAGGTAAACACCTCAATATTTTGAAATATTGTAATTACTGTACACAATAATTGTTAAGACATTTTCAAGACATTTGAAGTAAAAGATTCTCTGATAGTTTGAATATGTGAATACATATACAGTTTAACATATTAGCAATTGAATGAATAAATATGCATGTTATTGTAAAAGTATTTATTTATTTATGAGGGTAGTCCATAAAGGACTGAAACTGTTTTTTTGTGTGGTTTTTTTAGAAACTATTATATGTAGAAAATTTGCATTAAGATAGTGCATTAATTTAAGACAAAAATTATTTACTAATCATCATCATTAAGTACCATACTGACTGACATAGGTGAGGAGAAGTGAAAAAGTATAGAAAAAAATTTTTTTTTTAATGGTATGGTTAAAGCTTCACGTAACAAGTGGTCAACACAAACCAGAACGACATTTCGACACCTTCAACTAGAACAAACATACAACACACATAAAAATATGTCTTTAAAATACAAAAAATAATTTTAAAAGTACAATATTTTCGAACAACAAGGAGAAATGAAAAGAAAAGCAATAAAAATAAGAATAAAATCCTCCCTGTATGCTCAGATTTTAAAATAGATGATCATGTCCTTCCTCATAGTGTACTCGGTGCATTGTATAAATTTAGATGTTTATTGTTTACCAAGACATGACACCAAGCTGTTTAGTATCTTCTCATTTTCATTAGTTTTTCCCTGTATTTTACCAATTGTAACTAAGTATTCCAGCTTTGCTCTTCTCATGATGTACCCAAAAAATATTGATTGTTTCTTTCTGATATTTTTAAGAGCTCTCTTTTGGTTTTGGCTGCTTTGAGTATTTGGTCATTGATATTTTTCGCTGTCCAAAGAACTATGAACATTATTCTGAGAAATCCAGTTTCTTGTGACCTTAAATCACCTTTTCATTTGCTTGAATAATGTCCATGATTCACTCCCGTAAGTCAGAATTGGCTCAGTATAGCACAGATAAACTCTCTTTTTCACTTTTATTGACATAGACTTGTTGCACAAAATGTTTTTCATTTTCTTAAAACTACTTTGGCCCATGCTGTTCTGCTTTTTTTTTTTCTGTGGTTCCATCTTCCACCTGATATTATTGTGCCCAAGTATTTGAGGCTCTGATTTATCAATGTGTATGCTAATTGGAAGTCATTTTCTCCATGCATGTGCTTTTTTGAGGCCTCCTAATGTTTGCACACTTGCAGTGTTCATCATATTTAAAAAAAAATAGAATCTGGTGTCAATATTATCACTCAATTAAAAATTTGAATCTGAACTTCCATCCATGGGGTGGATAAAAACATCTTTTACATTTTTAACAGTAATTCAAGATTCCAATAATTCAAACCAAGGCGAAAGCAGCTTTCCAAAAAATGAGGAAGATACTGTGCAATCCATTTTTGACAACAGAAAAAGAGTTCTTAAATGTTATGTAGAGCCAGTATTAACATATGGATGTGAATCATGGACAAAATAGAACAACGGACAAGAAAATCACTGGAGGCTGTAGAAATGTGGTTTTACAGAAGAATGTTGAGAATACCATGGACAGCTAGGAATAGTAATGAAAACATTCTGAAAGAAGCCAAAGCTAAAAGAGAGCTAATTTCCAATATTAGGAAGAAACAATCATCATTTTTTGGCCATGTAATGAGAAGAGAACAGCTGGAATATATTGTTACAACTGGGAAAATTGAGGGACGAAGAGATAGAGGGAAGCAAAGAGAAAAGATACCAGACAGCTTAAGAGAATGGCTTGGCAGAAGGTCAACAATGGAAATGATAAATAACTGTCAAAATCGAAAGTTGTGGAGAGACATGATCACCTACGCCAGCAGGCACGGTACTTGATGATGATGATGAGTATTGTTACTAATATTATTAACACTTAAAATTGACATGTGCTTTTTTTTTTTCATTTGTACGAGTTTTTTTGGGTCTGGTGTACAGGTTCACCTAAAAATATATGGAAGATATATTAATTGTGAGGCTGTTCAACTGTAAATCATTAATTACATTTATAAGGAAGCCATTTTCTTATCAGTGAAAATTCAATCACTTGGAATAATACACAGTTGAAACTGATTAAAAACACAATGAAACTGCTTCTAATAACATCAGCATGAATGAGCTACAAAAGTAAATATCCGTAATAGACTTTCAAAAATGTGGATTAGATGAAATACAAAAAAATTGTATTTAAACTCTGAAATTAATTACTTCTATCAAACAGCTCTTATTAACTTGGAGCCAGTGATAGGGAGTGTTAGACACTCCAAGGTATGGTGACAGCTTTACAAATGGAGAGAAAGGAAATAAATACCCGGGAAAGAAAAGAAATGGAGAGGAAGGAGGAGGGAGGAAATAAAAACCGGGGAAAGAAATGGAGAGGGAGAGGAGGAGGGAGGAAATAAAAACCGGGGAAAGAAATGGTGAGGAAGGAGGAGGGAGGAAATAAAAACCGGGAAAGAAATGGAGAGGGAGGAGGAGGGAGGAAATAAATACCTGGGAAAGAAAAGAAATGGAGAGGAAGGAGGAGGGAGGAAATAAAAACCGGGGAAAGAAATGGAGAGGGAGGAGGAGGGAGGAAATAAAAACCAGGGAAAGAAAAGAAAAGGAGAGGAGGAGGGAGGAAATAAAAACCGGGGAAAGAAATGGAGAGGAAGGAGGAGGGAGGAAATAAAAACCGGGGAAAGAAATGGAGAGGAAGGAGTAGGGAGGTAATAAATACCCAGGAAAGAAAAGAAATGGAGAGGAAGGAGGAGGGAGGAAATAAAAACGGGGAAAGAAATGGAGAGGGAGGAGGAGGGAGGAAATAAAAACCGGGGAAAGAAATGGAGAGGGAGGAGGAGGGAGGAAATAAAAACCGGGGAAAGAAAAGGAGAGGAAGGAGGAGGGAGGAAATAAAAACCGGGGAAAGAAATGGAGAGGGAGGAGGAGGGAGGAAATAAATACCGGGAAAGAAAAGAAATGGAGAGGAAGGAGGAGGGAGGAAATAAAAACCGGGGAAAGAAATGGAGAGGGAGGAGGAGGGAGGAAATAAAAACCGGGGAAAGAAATGGAGAGGGAGGAGGAGGGAGGAAATAAAAACCGGGGAAAGAAATGGAGAGGAAGGAGGAGGGAGGAAATAAATACCCGGGAAAGAAAAGAAATGGAGAGGAAGGAGGAGGGAGGAAATAAAAACCGGAGAAAGAAATGGAGAGGGAGGAGGAGGGAGGAAATAAATACCCGGGAAAGAAATGGAGAGGAAGGAGGAGGGAGGAAATAAAAACCCGGGAAAGAAATGGAGAGGAAGGAGGAGGGAGGAAATAAAAACCGGGGAAAGAAATGGAGAGGAAGGAGGAGGGAGGAAATAAAAACCGGGGAAATAAATGGAGAGGAAGGAGGAGGGAGGAAATAAAAACCGGGGAAAGAAATGGAGAGGAAGGAGGAGGGATGAAATAAAAACCGGGGAAAGAAATGGAGAGGAAGGAGGAGGGAGGAAATAAAAACCGGGGAAAGAAATAGAGAGGGAGGAGGAGGGAGGAAATAAAAACCGGGGAAAGAAATGGAGAGGGAGGAGGAGGGAGGAAATAAAAACCGGGGAAAGAAAAGAAAAGGAGAGGAAGGAGGAGGGAGGAAATAAAAACTGGGGAAAGAAATGGAGAGGGAGGAGGAGGGAGGAAATAAAAACCGGTGAAAGAAATGGAGAGGAAGGAGTAGGGAGGAAATAAAAACCAGGGAAAGAAATGGAGAGGGAGGAGGAGGGAGGAAATAATAACCGGGGAAAGAAAAGAAATGGAAAGGAAGGAGGAGGGAGGAAATAAAAACCGGGGAAAGAAATGGAGAGGGAGGAGGGAGGAAATAAAAACCGGGGAAAGAAATGGAGAGGGAGGAGGAGGGAGGAAATAAAAACCGGGGAAAGAAATGGAGAGGGAGGAGGAGGGAGGAAATAAAAACCGGGGAAAGAAATGGAGAGGAAGGAGGAGGGAGGAAATAAAAACCGGGGAAAGAAATGAGGGAGGAAATAATAACCGGGGAAAGAAATGGAGAGGAAGGAGGAGGGAGGAAATAAAAACCGGCGAAAGAAATGGAGAGGAGGGAGGAAATCAAAACCAGGGAAAGAAATGGAGAGGGAGGAGGAGGGAGGAAATAAAAACCGGGGAAAGAAATGAGGAGGGAGGAAATAATAACCGGGGAAAGAAATGGAGAGGAAGGAGGAGGGAGGAAATAAAAAAAGTCTTATTAACTTGGCCATACTTAATAGATACACTTTTCCCAGCTATTATTAGATAGACTAGATAGAAAGAGTTAAGCAGACATTTTGAAATTCTTTTATCTTTCACTAGAACCCAGGCAAAGGTTATTACAGAGTTATACCTCCTGATGCTGGATCTGACCCAGATAATCCTGAAACTATAATAGGTCATGTCAGACATTGCCAGTGTCATGGTCACAGTCACATCTGCCATCCTGATACAGGACAATGTTTTGTGAGTTTATTATTGACTAATTTTCTTTACATTATAACTGTTTTCTATACACAATATTACAGTCAAACTAGCATGAACCATCATCAACAACCGTTCATCTCCTCCAGAAAAATAATCCTTCAATGAAACATTTCCATCTGTTCTTGCTTGACTGACTTCTCTACATGTTCTTCCAGTCCTTCTCCAATTTACTTCAAAACTTAACTGAATGTTGTCTCATTCTTCTATTCCCCCACAGTGATGGGGTTTATTAATATAGAGGACCTAGCATTGCAGTACATCTAGAATGTGAAAATTTCAATTTCACCAGCAGAACCACTCAGAACCTGGGAAATCTAGAAGTCTCTGCCACTTGCTACATCACCTTCTTGGGTCTAATAGCTGAGATGCTTTGTCCTGACTCCATAGCATTTTATTAATCAGCCTGTCTTCTTTTATTTGTTTGGCCTTGTGAATCCCAGATTAAGATCTATTTTGCTATACTTTTTCTTCAGCATTCTAGTCTTTTTATCATGTGAACTTGACTCTTTGATCTGTTTCGTTAAAGAGGTGTAAGAACAACATTATGGTACAAGATGAGCTGGTTGCATTGTCAGTATATGTGTGTTATTGTGCTATGAGATGGTGATTTTAATGTATGTCATAATCATATCTTTGCATCAATTTCCTTTACCTTTGGAGATTGTTCATGAGTTTTTGTTTAATAATTTTCCACATTATTTAGATTCACAATTTTGCTCAAGCGCTCGTTAATGAAAGTCTACTTCTTCATTCCATAACAATAGGGATCGTTGAGGCACCACTTCTTATAAGACTTGAAATTCGTCAACCTCTTCAATTTCTCTATCTTCAGTAAATCTTTGGTACTCTGCAAAGTCAAGGCCTGTTCATTTTTTGATGTTATCATTCCATCTCTTTCTTTACCTCTCTCTCCTAGTTGTCCCTTTCACAGTTCCTTGCAGAATAGTCTTTGCTAGACTAGACAATTAAGATACCGGGCCAAACAATTGCAGTTTGCACTTCTTCACATTAGTCAAAAGTTCATCTTGTTTGAAAAGATTGCTTGAAAGTATGTATTTTCTAAAATGTTATTTTTGTTGGTCTTAGTGTTTTTTAACAGACTATTAATTATTATTGTTTTGGTCAGCAAAAAAAAATCAGTTCATTGATTGAGCTCTAAAAATATTTCTCTTTAGGAAAAAAATGTGATACATGTAACTAGATAGTAACTTTAGATGAGTCAATTAATTTTATAGTCTCTTTATTTGTAAGGTGACCAAACGTCCCGATTTTTCCGGGACAGTCCCGATTGTTTACAGTTTTTATAAACCTTTGTCCCGGATTTGTTACTGTCCCAAATCTGTCCTGATTTTAGCAGATTTTTTTAGCTATTGTCCCGGATTTGTTAAAATACATTAGGAACACAAATGTTTACCAATTTTGCCAATATGGTAAACGTCTCTTCCACTTAAAAATATACTTATTCTGTTGTTGTGTAGAAAATGTTGAAAAGTTGAACAGGCTGTTCATTTGGTGAAATACCAAGTTCAAGTTTTAAATCTTCTATACTGAAACTGAAACTCAACAAGCAGCATCTTTGCGGCCATAACATTTCATATTCTTGTATATTCATTGTGTTACTTTCGTTTACCGATGAACTAATTCTTTTTATTGTGTTGTTTAGTGATAGAGGTTATTGCATTCATTAAATTTTTTTTCTGGGAAAGTAAAGCGGCACAGGCGTAATACCGACCACATTACCCAAAAATCATGCGCCGAAGATCTGTAAAATTTATGGTCATTAACACCATATTCCCTATACGCCACTTGGCATGATGGGGGGTACTTTACTTTTTATATGATATAGTCATAGAAAATTATTATTTAAACTATAGTTAGTTTGTAAAGTCTGTAATTGTTGCAACAAATGGCATCAAAACATAAATGCAGTTTCAATCAAGATTTACAAAAGGAATACCCTTTTCTAAAAAAGTCTACATCAGACTTCACTCTAAGATGCAGTATATGTGCCTCTGGGTTTTCGATTAACCATATGGCTTGGCAGAAGGTCAACAACAGAAATGATAAATAACTGCCAAGATCGAAAGTTGTGGAGAGACATGATCACCTACGCCAGCAGGCCCGGTACTTGATGATGATGATAGTGGACGTGTTGATATTAAGAGTCACATAAATAGTGGCGAAACAAGAGAGCCTTCGCTACAGCTGCATCAAGCTCGTCGTTAACAACCTTTTTTCGAGCTGAACAGATTGGTGACAAAGAAGAACAATTAGCTGCTACAGAAGGTGAATTTGCCTATCATACAGTGATACTCAATCATACATTTAGATCTATGGACTGCACATCAAAATTACTTCAGGTTATTTTAAAACCAAAATTTGCTTGTGCACGTACGAAAACAGAAGCAATTATTCAAAATGTGTTCACACCCCATGTTCAAAACAAGTTGAGATGTGACCTTGAAACTCAACATTTATTTCCATACTGACAGATGCCTCCAACCAGAAGGAAATCAAAATTTTTCCTTTGCTTGTCAGATACTTTGATCATAATAAGGGGCTGAAAATTAAAATATTAGAATTGAAGTCATTGCCTGGAGAAACATCTGATATTGTTAGTAGTTTTATTATTGAGTTATTTGTGGGTCATCATCATTGCACTCCGAACATGTCCATAGGTGCTCAGATCCCCTCCTCAGCAATTCCCGCAGCGTCCAGCGACTGACGACTCCAGTTCTATGTTGGTTGATAAGTCTTCTTACACGGCCACTGAGTTTCTCATTTCTGGCTGTACCCATCTTAACTCACATTTCCATAATCTGAAGAAGTGACGTGGATCTGTGTTTGTCGAAGTCCTGTGCTCTTCCCACATCTCGGAGGGCATTGATGATGTCCGCCCGATCCATTGGTTGCCCGTCCTCAACGACAGCGCAGCTAACCAACCTGTCCACTCTTTCATTTCCCTGTACTCCCGCATGTCCAGGAACATAGACGAAGGTGACCTTACGTATTTTGGATTTCTGCAATGACTCTACCCATTGCATGCATACAGAGCCCGCCTCCACTTTTTTTTATCAAGCTCATCGAATTACTCAGTATACATGCGTGGGTGTAGTCTTGTGACTAACCATTTGAATGCCTTGGTCACTGCCATCATCTCTATTGTCATGCTACTCGTGGTCATGACATATGCACCACTGTCTTCCTTGACTATTCTGCCTGCCAAACGTGCTGTAAATGCCCATGCACTTCTTTGGTGTCGTCTTACAGATCCGTCTGTATAGATGACTGCATCTTTTTCATTGGTGTTATCGCAGATGAGACCGTTGACCTCAGCATTAACCATGACCGGGTTCTGTTCCCTACTTTTCCTGTTGAGTGTGACAATACGCGAGAAAGTCCCCTTGAATGACATAGGCACCGGTATCCACTCCTCACCAACGCAGATATTGGTAAGCCCACAGACCTGTTTGATGACATCTTCTGCTCGGCCCACCCATGATTTGCCTCTTTTTAGCCTGGCACCTTTCTCTGTGTTGAGCACGTGGTGCAATGGATGCTCATTATCTGTACTAATCTTCAGGTATGCTCGTGTTCTCCAGATCTTGATTCTGTCATCCATAGTAGTTTTATTAATGACTGTCTAACGGAAAAAGGTTTAGAAGGGAAAGTAGTTGCATTATGTGCAGACGACACAAATTCTAATTTTGGGGGCACTGAAAGGAAATGAAAGAACAATGTTTTCATAAAGCTGAAAGAAAACTTTGGACAAGGTTTGATAAGTGTTGGTTGTACATGCCATATTTTCCACAACACTGTTCGAGCAGCTGCAGATGTATTACCTATTGATGTTGAGATGATTATACAATAAAATGCTAAAATGTATCAGCACTTCAAATCATACACAGTTAGAGTTGAAAGTCTCAAGGAGTTTTGCCAGTTTGTGGACACAGACTTCCATATGATTTTAGGTTATGCACAGACTTAGTGGCTTGCACTGCTGCCTGCTGTTGAAAGGGTTCTTCGCATATTCCTGCATTTAAAATCCTATTTTCAGTCTCAAGACAGATGCCCAGTCTTTATAGAGAAATTCTTTGGCACACCCCCCTTCTTTTTGTGTCTACCGGGAATAAATGCTGCAACAAAAAGATTGTTTTCACTGATGAACAACTTGTGGACAAATGATAAAATGCATCTAAGCGTGGATACTTTAAAGGCCATGTTGATCACCAAAGTGAACAATGATCAAACATGTGTTGCATTTTTTAAGATGCTCCAAACAAAGAAAGATCTTTAAAATAAAATCCAGTCATCAGAAAAGTACAGCAACTCTGCTTCACCTTCCATTCAAGTGAGTATCACTAATGTTTTTTTTTTTATCTCCTGATAACGTTTTGTAAGCCTATATTGTTGGGTGTTTTAATTAGTTTTAAAATATATGTATTATTCACTTGCAAAAGATGGAAGAAGTTTGATTTTATTGATGGAAAATTTAAGTCAAATTAATCCGTCCCAAATTAGGGTTTCAAAAAATGGTCACCTTATTTATTTGGCTTGACTGTAATAGATTTTCCTCTATTTCTCTATTTTGTTCTTTTTTAAGAAACACAATATGATTACTTTCTACAACCATTTATGTCTATACAGATTGCAAAGGAAAATTTGCTCACGAGGAAATAAAAATAGCTACTGACACTGTTACTGTTGTTTTTGTTGACATCAGCATTACATTTATAATGAGTTTCACTTCCACTTATCATCTATTATTTGAACATTCTATTCTATTAGGCCTGTCAACACAACACAGCTGGTCATTTGTGTGAAAAATGTGCTGATGGATTTTATGGGGTTGCAACAAGAGGAAACATCAATGATTGTCTACCATGTGCCTGTCCCCTACAAGTCCCGTCAAACAAGTAAGTAACAAATAAAAACCAGGCCATAGTATTGTGTTTTTAAATAATTAAGATTCTGCACTTCTGCATCTACTTAGAGAGTAAAGTTTGTTGAAGTTTCTATTTATTATTTATTGCTATTTATTGCTATTTATTTATCATTCATCATTGAGTGCCGTCTCCGTATCGAAGGTTGGCTACCATGGAGCACCATTCTACTCTATCTCTTTGCTTTGATGGTGCAGATTGTCATAGATTGACTTGTCCATCTTTCGATGTTACTCGTCCATGTTATCTTTGGTCTGCCTCTGCCACCTTGTATTTTCCCTTCTAATATTACTTTTATTAGGTTGTTGTGTCTTTTAACATGCTCCAAAAATATTTCCTTTGTCTTGTTTGAATTGTGTTCACTAGTTCTCTTTTCATTTTTAGTTGTTTTAAAACTTCATCATTTGTTTTCTTTTCTTTCCATCCAATTCTACCTATTCTTCTATAAATCCACATTTCAAAGGCTTCAATTTTTGGTGTCACGGCGGCTACATGTTGATCGTTTTTATAATTCGGCTTTTGCTGATATATTTAAATGATTTACGCAACAGTCTAGTTGTGAAATAATGTGTTGCTATTCCGCATTTTGGTGTATGTTTTACTTCTGATGAGTGGATGGACTGTGAACATTACTGATATTTAAGTGGAATATGATATATTCTTTTTTGTGTCGTGTGTTTGCAGTTCGACAGGCAAACACATAGTTTGGCAACAATGGCATGGCGCCCGGCGGTTATGTCCAAACCGAATGTAAAAAGTCTGTGATGGTGGATGGGGTGGTAGAATCAGAAATGACCAATGGCCCAGAAAATGAAAACAGCAAAGTGTGTGGTACATATGAGGCATATTCAGGACATGAAAGACGAATATGATAGACCACTGTGAAAGAGATTGGAGCCTCATCATGCAACATTCCAAAGAAAGCTATTTATTTAATTTGGTTAATTTTGATCTGTCCTTTCTATTGTTGATTTTGCAGGGCACACTTCAAGGCATTATAAAAATGGTATTGCCCACTTCATGTTGAATGAAAATTAATGCAAATCAAATTACCTCTTTCCCTTCCTGATTGTTTTACTGCTTTGATCTGAATTATCTGACTTAGATTTATTAATTACCTGATGTCACCAACGTAAAAATTCTACTAAAATTGTCTTTTTAAATAGAACATAGATCATATGTCAAATTAAAGAGGGAATATTGCACAACATGGACATAATATTTGTATTTCACAAAATCTTTGGGATAAGTATTTAAAAAGTAAAGAAAGAGGAAAATGAAAGTTGAAACATTGAAAATGTTATTCACCAACAAATTATGATTCCATAAATATTTTTAAAAAATCATGTGCATATTTTAATCCATGTGCTATTTTTGTTTAAACTATAGCCAATTATGTCTTTACTAGATTAATATCACACTCAGAATATTTAATATAATAGTCAAATTTACATTTTATGTGTACTGTATACATTTTTTAAAATGTAGAAAATTTAATATCCTATGACCTATCATTATCATCAGATTGGATAATAATGATGAAATATTTGTAAATCTTATAATATATATAAACTATTTATTTATGTTTACACAAATGTTATTACTCTGCATACTCATTAAATAATTTTTTAGAACTAACTACATCAGATGTGTCACATTCAGAAGACATTTTGTGAATAATAATTATTTAAAAAAAAATGTATATTTTTGTTACGTTCTCTTTGAAACACCACCACATATCTAACATGAGGCTTTTCATAAAATAAACTGGATGTTCAGGAGGTGGGGGGCTCTCCTATACTTGGATGTCAGTCTAAATAACAAAATAAATTGAAACAAACCATTCAGACATTATCGCAACCGAGACGGAAAGAGCTTATATTGGAAAATGTAGGACATGCTACTGCAATGGACTGAGCGTTACTGGGAAGGGAAAGAGTTATTTTAGATTACCTAGACATTTTTTATAGTTTGTTTCTTTTCTCTCTCTATTTTTCTGTCACATACAGAAAAACACATACCCTATCTATTTCCACTTTAAACCATTTGCCAGAAACTATCTAGCTGTGGCTAGCATAATGAATAAGATATATCGCGGCACTTATATTTATTATCAACTTTGTTAATCTATTTATTTTAAATTATAATGAATAATCTCAAATGGCTGTCTAAAAACAATTTCAGGATTACAATAATTGTCATTCATAACTTTCATATAATGAACTTGTTATCATTAAGTTCCACTCTACTCAATGATTTTATTGTCAAACACTCTCTCTTTCTCAGTCTTACATTTTCACACACTCTCTTTACTTCTCTATCACTCTCACACACTCTCTCTCTTTCTCAGTCTTACATTTTCACACACTCTCTTTACTTCTCTATCACTCTCACACACTGTCTCTCTTTCTCAGTCTTACATTTTCACACACTCTCTTTACTTCTCTATCACTCTCACACACTCTCTCTCTTTCTCAGTCTTACATTTTCACACACTCTCTTTACTTCTCTATCACTCTCACACACTCTCTCTCTTTCTCAGTCTTACATTTTCACACACTCTCTTTACTTCTCTATCACTCTCACACACTCTCTCTCTTTCTCAGTCTTACATTTTCACACACTCTCTTTACTTCTCTATCACTCTCACACACTCTCTCTCTTTCTCAGTCTTACATTTTCACACACTCTCTTTACTTCTCTATCACTCTCACACACTCTCTCTCTTTCTCAGTCTTACATTTTCACACACTCTCTTTACTTCTCTATCACTCTCACACACTCTCTCTCTTTCTCAGTCTTACATTTTCACACACTCTCTTTACTTCTCTATCACTCTCACACACTCTCTCTCTTTCTCAGTCTTACATTTTCACACACTCTCTTTACTTCTCTATCGCTCTCACACACTCTCTCTCTTTCTCAGTCTTACATTTTCACACTCTCTTTACTTCTCTATCACTCTCACACACTCTCTCTTTTTCTCTCCTTGCTCTCTTTCTCTCAGTCTATTCTCTTCATAATTTGTTATCACTTAACATGGTACCTGCGCCTCTAGGATTCAGAACTACCTTTTCTGTATCACTGCACCAGACAGAGGGAGCCGCGATAGCTCAGTGGTTAGTGAACTGGACTACAAAGGACGAGAGGTAGGGTTCAATCCCAACCGATGGCTTCCGGTTCACCCAGCCTTTAATGGGTACCGGATTTTTTTCTGGGAAAGTAAAGCCGCACTGGCGTAATACCAACCACATTACTCCAAAAATTATGTGCCGAAGGTCTGTAAAATTTATGGTCACTAACACCATATTCCCTATATGCCACTTGGCGTGACGGGGGTACTTTACTTACTGCACTAGACAGAGCATACAGAGAGTAGAGTCCAGTTGTGGCTAATACAAAATTAATGCCCTTATCTTTAAAAATTCAGTTGATGTTAATACTCTGATCTACAGAGATGGTTCTCTCTACAGAGATGGTTCTATCTACAGAGATGGTTCTATCTACAGAGATGGTTCTATCTACAGAGATGGTTCTATCTACAGAGATGGTTCTATATTGCACCATAAATGGAGTGCTTTGACAATTGCAGCACATTCCAGCGGCAGAACAATTCATGAAGATAACAGAACACACACAATGCAATGACAACTAGTATGATGATGGAGATCATAGCCATGACGAGAGCTTTTATCTGATGAGAGTGACAAAACTACACTCATGTTTGTGAACTAAGTCATGCAATGAGCTTGATCCACAAAATTCAGACAAGCTCCACCCACAGGCAATTGCTGGAGTCAATACAGAGACATATAGTACTCAGTGTTACCATCTAGTTTATTATAGGTGGCTGTGTTGAAAGCAACAAATGAGCAGATAAATTAGCTGGATTAGTTAGATGGCTAACCAATGGGGAGATATCATTAACAACCTCAGAAATATGAATGAATAGAATGAAGGACTTTGAAGGAAACTAAAGTTTTCACTTTATAAACTGCAGGAACTGAAATTGGAGGGAGGAGAGAGAGAGAGGGAGAATGATTGGCATTGCTAGAAGAAAACAGTGTTCTGAGCATTGAAAGGAATTATCGTCAACCAACACCAAACTGGCATAGTTAGTCGTTGAGTACCGATGAATATTTTAAGAAGTATGGAACACCTATGGATGTGTTTGTACGGCATTGATGATAATTCAAATATAATCTCTCACTCAATTTGCAACCTTTAATTAAAGGTAAAGGTAAAGGTAAAGTACGAGACTTGAACCGGCGTCTTAGCACGCGAGTATATACCCATATGTGCTCGGCCGCCTATCCAGAAATGTTCGGATATTTCTGTATAGTGTAGCCTCAAGCATCGAAACTCAGATGCGAAGCGACATTCCTCACCTTCCCAGGATAATATACCCTGGTACCCATTTCTGCCAACGGCTGGGTCGACCGTGGGGGTATTTTTTTTTTTTATTCCAACCACGAGTACAATTCACACTGCTCCCAGCGGGAATTGAACACGGGTTGTCCGAACGTCGGTAGTCTAGTCGGGTGGTTTTCCCAACTAGGCTACCGAGGCCCCCAAAACCTTTAATTAATACAGTAACAATCTCATTCTTGCCAATATTATTATTTTCTCTATCTTTCTTCACATCCTCATGTACCCCATTTGGGTGTTGAGGGAGAAAGTTTTGTTTTTTGCCCTCTTGGTGGCTCCATTGTTAATTGATGTTTTTGTAATGTTATTGATGTTGTCTGGCCATCTTACTCTGGGTCTGCCTCTTGCTCCTCTCCCATCTTCTCTTTTAATATATACTCTGTATGGTAAGGAATCTGTATGGCATTCTTTTCAGATGGGCAGACAAGTTTATTTTTGTTTCTGTAGGTAGCTTAATTATAATTTAATTTATTTCAATATTTTATTCTTTGAAAACTTGAATTCATGTTCTGCCAAGAATAACTTTCATTAACATAATAAATACTGCTGCTCTTTGGTTTCAGTTTATTAATTGTTCATAATATGGCATATGTTCAACTCACTAAATAATTAATTTTTGAAAAAAAAATGAAAATAAAAAATAAATAATGAGTTGTTCTTTCATGTAAGTTTATTATTAGAATGCATCAATTATCACTACTGCTTTGTCTCCACACAGTTTTAGTCCATCTTGTACTGGTGATCAAAATAGTATGATATGTAATGCATGTCAGGAGGGATACACAGGTTTACGCTGTGAAAGGTAAGTTGTATAAAGTTGTGTACAGACAGTAAGAAGCATCAACGGAAATAAGTGTTTAAAAAAAAATAATATTAGATCATATTTGATATCATACAGAATCTATTTGTTGTATTATCAATTTCTTATTTAAAACAGAGAGAAGAGATGATGTTGAGGACCAAGCACAAAAACCTTTTTATCTAATTCTCAATAGGTTACAGGTTTGAGTTTTTATTTCACTCTCATTAAAAAATCTTGTCATGGCAGGGGACTTGTAATCAATCCTAAGAGCAATTCCAGTAGGGGTCTAGTGCCGCTGGACTGTCCTCAAGGTTCAGGAGTTATTCATGAAGTTATAAATCTTGTTGTAGGAGCCATCAAGGGGAAGTCTAGGCAAGAAAAATTAATTGTTACAGAAACTGATAAGAAAACAACAAACTCAAAGCAATATCTAAAATGGGAAACAATCAGAAAAATAAAAAGAGAAACCTTGAGAGACACCTAGAATAATACTCACAAGAGAAGCAAGGACAACAGCATCAACTTCCTTACTGAAATTGAAGAGCTCACCTCATACAATTTAAGAATTCTAAAAAAGTTGCAGAGTGTTTATTAGTAATGAATTTCATGATGTTTAAAAGCATTAGCTAAAGAGAATGCTATTGTAATGAAGCCTTTGTTCATGTTAACAACTATGGTAAAATTACACTTTTATTTGCCCTGTTTTACAGTTGTGCTCCTGGATATTATGGAAACCCTCAGAAAGTTGGAGACATCTGCAGACAGTGCCAGTGCAATCCTCAAGGCTCAACAAGTCAAATATGTGATGCTATGAGTGGCCAATGTCCTTGTGTAGCAGGGATTGGAGGTCTTACTTGTGAGGGATGCTCAGACCCAACATATGGTGTAATGGATGGAGTGTGTGTTTGTAAGTTTATGACCTGCCATTTAAATTTATAAAAATATATGATTTTGTTCATCTGTTGTTTGAATTGTCATAGATTATCTTTTTTCATTTGTATAATTTATATTTTAGATAATCATTTAATCCTAGATTACGTCACTAGAGTAAAAATTACTGCCTCAAAATAAATTTTTTTAACAATCAAAATTAAATCAAGCATCACCCCCTCCCTATACCTTCCTAATTATCACTAAAAATAAAAATTACTATAGTATCATACAAACTGCATAGTTTTATTTTTAATTTGTGCTAATTTTAAAAGAATTTGTTATTTCTCCTTTTTTTTTTCTCATGACAGGGAAAATTGTCTCTGTCATTGGCAGCAAATAAAAAAAACCGTTGTAACACAGGAAAGTCCACGAAAAATGCCAAATGGATGCTGAGAATAATGGTTAATCTGACTGTTTATGACTGCTGATGCAGCAGGAAGCTGGGGAGGATAGCAGAAGCCGGGGGGGGGGGGGGGGGGGGGACACCATGTGGTCGCATTTCAGGCTAAAAAGTGATTATAAACCAGGAAATGATTATCGATTAGTGTGCTAACTAACTGCTGTGTAGCAAAAGTTCAAAGAATGTTTGATTATATAAACCGAAAACGTTACATTTAAGTGGTAGTAATTTTTACAACAGTATCATAAACACATCAGTCACAGATAGACATCATAATCTAAGGTTAAAAATAAAGGGATCCTCATGCTTTCAACAACCATAACTTTGAACATGCAAGAGTTTGAATGTCAGATTGAAGAGAATTTCAATCATGAGTTTAAATAATGTTTCTAGGAATGAATTGCACATGTGCAGCGCAAAAAACATAGCCATCTGTAAACAAATATATTGTGCATCCAGGTCATCTCTTTATGCTCATGTGTTTTCTTAGCATTTTTCACTTTATTTTTAATATGTTTGGTTATATATATATATATATGTGTGTGTGTGTGTTGTGCATGCATGCATTCAGTTTTTTTTTTTTTAATGAAACTCACCGGAGCTGCTGCGGAAATTGGACATGCATAGGAGGCATTATGATGTCACACTGATGTAATAAGCACACACCAATGTTCAGTTGTGTAAGTGTTCATTTTCCACATAGTTTTGTTGCTTTTGCTGCAGATCATTGGAAAAATGACAGATGTGATAAGAGAATCCTTAAAAGGTCAGTCAGCGATTCAGTTCCTAACTGCTGAAGGATGCCAACCAGTCAACATTTATTGTTGAATGCAAGCTGTGCATGTGACAACAATGTGTCGACTACAGTGAAGGACTAGACATGAATGTTTTGAGAAGATTGTGAGTAAACAAAAGATGATTCTGTTGCATGACAATGCTCATTCTCATGTCGTGAACATTGTGAAGGAAGTGTTTGTAAGGAAATGGTGGGAAGATTTGCAACATTCAGCCGACAGCCCTAATCTGTCACCATGTAACATTCATTTGTTCGGACCTTTAAAAGACTTCTCTAAAGGAACGATGATTTGACCCCAATGCAGATGCCAGGGCTTCAGTGACAAAATGGTTCAATGATCAACCAAAATAATTTTTCTCTGATGGCATTCAGCATCTACCCAAGCAGTGGGATGAGTGCCTAAATGTCTATGGCAAATTTTTCTAAAGAACCCTGGTGAGTACTTGCTTCATAACAATTGTTTCATTTAATTCTGCCACACCTACTGATGTACCTTACATATGATTGTGATAAAGCCACTGGGACAGGTTTCATTTTAACATGTCTTGTATAAATGTATGTATATACCTCTTTCTATAAACTATGACATCCAAGAAGAGTGTGAAAGCAACTAAGAGGAGGATTGTAGTAATAACAATTGAGGTGAAAAGAAGAAAAGAATGTTCATGAAGTATGTAAACAATAAATGTGTACCTCCATAGAAAGAGAGAAAGTAAACCAGAACCCTTAACAAGCAGTGCCCAGAGACAGAAAAGAGAGAGGACACCAGTAGAACAGTTATTTTGTGTGTGTGTGTGTGTGTGTATGCGTGTGTATGGAAGGGGACTCCCCATCCAAACAGTAACTTCTCTCATCCTTTCTGCTGGCCACACAAGACATCAGAACTTTCCACTAAGTTAGAGTAAATGCAATTTTAATTTTATTTTGCAGTATATTTAAAAAAATTTTATTTATTGTTTTCTAATTTTAATTTATTATTTATGGCATTTATATTGTTTTTATTTTTACCACAAATAGTATATGCTTGCTGTTTATGTTTATTGAAATGGGTATTGTTTAGGGTTTGGGAATGGATTCATTCATTGTTCATTGTTTCTAATGGGGAAAACTGTATTGGACTTCAAAAAATTCAGAGTTCAAATGAACTCCTGGAACAATTTAAATTCAAATTATGAGGCACTGCTGAACTGTTTTTCCCTTTCATGTTTATAGTACATTATATTACTTCAAAATCCTAGCAAATATGTATGTTCTTATTTAATTTATATTTTATATTTGAGTAACAGCTTTGCCTCTTTTCATGTGTTGAATTGCCTCCTCCACTTCAGTTTGCATTATTGGATATCCTGTGTCTTTGTTTGAATCCTCACAAAAAGGGAATTCTCTCGATCGCTGCAGAAGTTGCATTTGGGGTCTGTTTAATTTTGGCTCTCCATTGCAATTTTCTGCGTTGGAGTCAAAATAATGTTCTACTTAACACATCTGCGCCAATGAAGCGGAGTAGTACGCACGGCAATATTCTTTTTTGACAAATCAAGTGTTGTGAATGCGACCTTCCACCGTCTAGAGTTGATCTGCGGTTTACGTCACATTGAGTGCTGTTCAATGACCGTTGTTGGAATTGTTTGACGCAAGTCATTTACATGTTACAACTCATTAATGTGGATTGCTCCGTCAAGTCAGCTGAAGTTTTATCTCTTTAGGGAATTTGCACCGTGTTTCGTTCATTGTAGGCTGCATTCACTAGAGTAATCAGGAATCTATGGGCGCAGCCATTGTTATGTGTGCAATGTCTTCATAATGGCTCATCGTATATCCCTAGATCAGCCATACACTAATCTTACGGTGTCTTGTTTGATGTGCGACGGGGATAATCCGATGACTGTGTTTTATATGTTCGGAATTGGAGCCAAAAACGATTTCTAAAACATCATCAAGCGCAATACATTTATAAAAATATGACGATCATCATTTTCAGGAGGACGTGAACTTCCAGTCAATATGGTGGCTAGGTGGCAGGAACCAATGAAGGCTATGTATTAAAGTGTTCCTTGTTGCAGTTTCCTCATATTCCAAGTCCGGCTTGTTGCAGGAGCTACTGAGTTTGGTGCTCTGTGCACACCATGAGCTGTGTGTTTCATCTGTTTTGATCATGTTTCAATATTCCAATTGCTTGCGATGAATGATGATATCGTATAGCAAGGAACAATTGGCTGTGTTCACTTTCTGTGCTGTTTCACCTTATGTCTTTTGGCGTGTGCTGAGACTTCTATGATGGGGACTACAGCTACCTTTCCTTGTTTAGGAGATGAGTTAGTAATTCAGATGATTCCACTGGCACGGGTGGTTGAGCATTTTGGATTTTAATTTATTTGCAGTGATAGCTGGGCCTTCCAGAACCAAAGAACCAAATCAAAATTTTTCGGGCACATCATGAGAAGAGGAAAGTTGGACTATTTGGTTACAACTGGAAAAATAAAAGGAAACAGAGATCATGGGCGACAAAGAGAGAAAATACTGGATAGTTTGGTGTCATGGTATAGAAAACAGTCAACAACAGAACTGATACGATGCACTGTAGATATAAAATTGTGGAAGGACATGATTGCCTACGCCAACTGGTATGGCAGATGATGATGATGATGATGATGATGATCATAAACTCGCAGACCACTGATAAGTATTATAATTAAGGGTTAATGTTTAGTCACCTTGTTATTAGTTGTGCTGTGATAACTTTTTGCTTTATTACAGAAATGCTGTCCCCATTGTCTATGATTTTGTATTTTGTGACCTCAATAGACTGTGATGATATTTTGCATTGTTTTGTTTTCAGCTTGCTATACAGGCTGTACTGGAATCCTTTTGGAAGATCTTGCAAATCTGTCAGTTCCCTTGATAAAGTTTAACTTTTCTGGAGCCACATACCCTTGGGAGAAGTTGTACAAAATGGAAGCTGAAACTAATAAACTGAGGGTAATTAACTATTTCCATACGTTTCGCTGCAAAGTGCGTCACTTTCAGTTTAATTAGTGTGAACCGTCATCAAACCATATTCTTCTTACATGTCTTGTATCATCTTGATCTTGGTGAAATCTAATCCCTTGTTCAATTATCTAAAAATTCATATAATATGTTATATATTAGATAAATATCAATATGTAGATTGATTCTTAATACCATGAAAAGTTTTGTCTCTGAAATCTCTTGCGTTGCATTGATAAAAAAGCTTCCGTATGGAAATAGTTAATAGTTGACACACATGTACATACACATATACTCTAACATATTATATTAAGAATTTAATTCCTGGGAATTGTTAATAAACTGTGAAATTATGTATAATATGAAAGGTATAGCAAAGATCCTTAACTTAACTTCATTGACTTCAAAAAAGCATTCGACAGCATTTCTTTGTGGAAAATTCTGAGGCAATATGGCTTACCATAAAAAATCAAAAATATTATCTAAGACATAAAGGTAAGGTAAAGTACGAGACTTGAACCGGTGTCTTAGCACGCGAGTTTACACCCATAAGTGCTCAGCCGCCTAGCCAGAAATGTTCGGATATTTCTGTATAGTGTCCCCTCAAGCATCGAAACTCAGATGCGAAGCGACATTCCTCACCTTCTCACGGTAATACCCTGGAACCCATTTCTGCCAACGGCTGGGTCAACCGTGGGGGTATTTTTTTTTTTTCCAACCACGAGTACAATTCACACTGCTCCCAGCGGGAATCGAACACGGGTTGTCCGAACATCGGTAGTCCAGTCGGGTGGTTTTCCCAACTCAACTACCGAGGCCCCCAAAGACATGTATGATGGCTACACATGTGCACTTCGTACAGAAGAAGAACTGAGCAAATGTTTTCCAATAGAAACTGGGGTTAAACAAGGATGTATTTTATCGCCCTTGTTATTTGGAATTGTTATGGACTTCATAATGAAGAAATGCTGCACTGGTAATAAAGGCATCGAATGGATACAAGGAGACCATTTGGAGGACCTCGACTTTGCTGATGACATAGTTCTCATCAGCAGTCAGTTAAAAACGATGCAGGAAAACACAAATGAACTATTATCAATAGCCAGCAAAATTGGGCTTGAGATCAATCATGAAAAGACTGAAGTCATGAAAAGCTTAATTCCAACAGACGACAAAATATACATGGAAAACAAACCAGTGGAAGAGATTTACCACTTTATATATCTTGGAAGTCACATTGATCGAGAAGGAGATACAAGCAAAGAAATTAGAATCAGAATAGCTAAAGCAGCAATGTCTTTCAGAAGCCTTGAAAAGTTGCGGAAATTGAAACTCATCAGCACAAACACAAAACTTAGACTATTCTCTCTCTCTCACTCTCTCTCTGCGATCAGGACTCAATCAGAGTAGGATTTCAGACTCTCACATGAAGTCAGCTGTCAGGCTAAGAGTGTTGATCGCCCTTACAGACAGAACATCACAATTAGAGTCTGCCAGATCCACTCTGATTGAACACCCGTTAAAACGTTGCACTGTGTTCTGTGCCAGTGGCCCAGTGCATCCGATTTCAGCCAGCATTTTATTCAGGTTTGCTTTCCTTAGCCTTTGATTGTCCCCAATCTTCCTGCAAGGCAGCAGATTGTCTTTTCTATAGGGGGATTCTGCCCTTAGATGGTCAGCCCTCCCAGGTTGACGAGCACCATCTGCCCGAGTCACTAGAGGTGACTAAAACAGACATGCACACACAAAGACATGAGATGTGACCAACACAGACATGCACACACAAAGACACGAGATATGACTAACATAAACATGCACACAAAGATATGAGACATCACTAACCCATACATGCACACACAAAGATATGACACATGACCAACACAGATACACACTACAATATGAGATATGACCAAACACAGACACACATAAAGATATGTGACATGACCAACATTGACACACCAAGACACGAGATATGACCAACATGACACACACCAAGATATGAGACATGGCCAGCACACACACACACACACACACACACACACACACACACACACACACACAAGCTAAGATATGACTATTCAAATCAAATGTACTGTCAACCCTTACGTATGTGTGTGAAAGCTGGAAAACAACAAGAGATATAGAAACAAAGTTGAACGCATTCGAAAATAAATGTCTAAGGAAAATACTTGGTATTGCGTGGAACGAATTCAAAACAAATGAGGAAATTAGAGAAATCACCAATCAACCACTAATATCTTAAGTAATAAAGAAAAGACGATGGTCGTATGTTGGACATGCGATGAGAAGAGATAATAACCGAATAGCAAAGCAAGCCCTCATATGGGAAACAACAGGTAAGAGAAAGAGAAGAAGACCTAGAGTGACACTGAGAAGAACATTGATGAGAGAGGCAAGAGTAGCAGGATTCGGCTCTCTCAATGAGATAGAGCTGCTTGCACAGAACAGAGACAAATGGCGAGATTTGATAACAAATCTTTACAAGGATTGAAAACTGCTAGAATAAAAATTTAGATAAGAGAAAGAGTGTCTTGGTCTACCCTATGGGCTGGCTACAGCTCGAAAGGTCAATAGATAGATAAATAGCAAAGATCCACTATTAAACAAGTTCCTGACATTGAAAGTGAGAAGGTGAGTCTTATAAAAACTAATAGTGCTTTTGTGGATGGGAATTTTGAGCACAGAATAAAAATTGAAAGAGCATCTTGAAGAAGTAGAAAGATTGTTTTTTTTTCATTAGTTTACAACCTACTCTATACTGCTTCATCTGTGTTCATTTATTAGTGAGTTGTGTTACACTGAATTTGTTACCTTATGATCCAGTGCATCTTTAGCACAGGACTGCTTACCTAGTCTTTGCATTTTCTATACATTTTTGTAAGCAGCAGTTGTCTGTAGTCAGTAGTTGACACACGTAAAAATGCACATCAGATAAACTAGATTAACCAATATTTCCTGTCTGGGTTTGTATCAAGTTTTTGTTCTCTACAGACAGTACTGACATCACATTAAGTTTTTTTTTTCTGAGATATTCAATTTATTCATAGTTTGTATAAACAATGTGTATACACAATTATTTTATTAAAATTGTTCACGCTTGAATCATTGTGCTCATTTCTAGTTTAATGAATATTGTTTTTCTGAATTTTAAGGATAAACTTGAAGGAGTAAAATCTGCTGGTTTGGAAGATTTAATAAAATTCAAGAAAGATGTGCAGTATTATGGTAATCTGGCAGACAATCTTATTAGCAGGGTAAGCTTTCAGTTATTTACGTAAAGACACATTACTTAACACACGTTTAGCATCGATTAAAGCAAGCTGACACATGTGTAAATATAATTTTTACCAAGCAAGATAATTTAAGGTATAAAAAAACTGTAAACTGTGGTAAATAGTATTATAAATAGAAGACAACACGTACAAATGATAATATTACTTAAGGTTGTAGTAAACATTTGAGGTTCTAGATGCATTATAATATAACTAAGAACAATATAATTTAGTTTCTTTCAATTACTGAAAATATATAATATATTCATTATCTGTATTAAGTGTGTATTGGTGTATATGTATTTGATGTATCTTTGTAAAATATATATTTTTTTCTGTTAATCAATTTATGGCCTTTAGTTAATAATTTCCTCTGTACTTCATTACAATCCCTTGGTTTATAGTGGTTTTTCTTAATACAACCTTTATGTAAATGTTAGGAAGGTCGACTCCTTTATTTACTCCCTATGTAGAAGCATACAAGGTGTGATTGTTTGTTGACTAATTACAAACAGGATATTTAATATGATAAAGATAAATAAATTATGATTTGTTTAGTCTAAACTGAAGCGAAAAAAATGTGAATGCAGTTAACAGCTACTTTATAAAATGTGCGCTCAAAATCTTCTTAATTTTCTGAACCAAATAGTGGAACAGATAGAAATAAAATTGTGTTAAAAGTACAATAAATATTAAGATTATTTTAAGTATTTATAGATAAGAGTGCTATTTAAGGGCTTTAATATGAGTGAGTCAATAAGCTCTCTTGATTGCTCCCATTTTTACATAAGTTCACCAAATGTCTGAAAATCAACAGGCTGCTTGCATTAATATCCAACCATTGCTTAAATGCTGCAGACCTTCAGTCACACCTTTGTATTTTATTGGTGACAATGCTTATCCTTGCATGTCTGCCTTTTTATATGATGTTCTAAATCAATTTTACAATATTTTACAATGTAGCAGACATTTATCATGTTTTATAGAAAACTTATTAAAACAAAGTACAGATATAGGGGGAAGCAGATGGTCTAGAGGTGAGACTTCAGCTTCTGGGCAAAAAATTTCTGGGTTTGAATCCTGCCACAGACAGTAGGAATTTTTCTTTTTGAATATGTGGTTTCTTTGTGACATTATTTTCCCCTGGTCTCTGGGTAGTGGGATCTGATGTTCTAACACACTGGGAAAAAGATTAAAAAAACAGGAGGTCGTGTGCGTACTTTGTGCACATTAAAGTACCCTTGGCATTTAAAAATTATAAAAAGTAGGCTAAAACTTGCTGCTGCTTCGACAAAAATTATTAAATTAGAAAATCTACTGATATTGAAGATGGATATGCCAGGTCAAAAGGTATTGCAGATATTTCAGCATTCTGTAAACTGGTGACACAGTAGATCAATGCTCTCTTAACAGATGAATACTAAAAAGTGGAAGAAAATTTGCTCACATACATACAATCAAAAGCATTCATAGTCACTAGCATCTCTACATGATAGCAAATTGTTATGATGGATCAGTTGTGTGTATGTACAATTTGGTACATGTATTATTAATTTTACTATTGGATCTCTAATAATTATTTACTGTCACTAGTCCAAGTTTAACTAATTTTAAAATGTTTTGACATTAATAATGACAGCTTCACATATTCTATTGTTAATGAAAATGAAGCATCATGGTTAAATCAAGGCTACTTGACACACTATGATGCACCATTATGTCAACATCAGAGAACTCTCATATACTTGCAATACCATAATTTGTATTTAAAAAATGTTGGTAGGGGAAGGTGGGGCTTAAAGTCACAAATTGAATGTTTTATTACATTCCTGCACAACATTTTATGGTAGAACTTAGAATGTGCACTCATTTGAGAGCTGTTCCATTTCACCAAGAATAGGGTAAAAACTGATCAACAATTATATTTTCTAGTCAAAATTTAATGAAATGTAACAAGAATTAAAATGTGACATTTGACCACACTGCAATGTAAAAAGTCCACCGGGACAAAAAGTCACAACTTATTTCAATGACAAATGATCTCAACTTTTCACGTATAGAAGTGTATTAAACATGTAGACAGTCCTTGTTTGCACTGTTCTACCAGAAGATGGCTGTGGGAGCAAAATAATCAGACATCAGACAGATGTATTTCACTGGCATATTCACAATCTGGGAAGACAAATGTTAGTGTATCTGTTATTGTTGCTTTTCTCCTCAGAAATTTTACTCCAAGTGTATTGCCACCAGGGTCCAAGCTTTCTATTTTTCCAATGTAATAACAGAATGTCTTTTTGGTAGTGAATCTGACCAAAACAAAGTCTTTTGTTGAAAGCTCAGACAGGTTAGACTTTTCAATGATGGGGTTATCAGGAATGTAGACCTCATCCAGAAAACCATCCTGACTTTAATCAAGGACACACTGATCATTGTCAGTGTTAATTTCAGTCTGGTCTTCTTTGTCTGTCAGTGTGGCAAAGTGAAATTTTTGGCGTTCTCAAACTTTCTCAAATTGTTTAAGTGCCAAGACACCCTCAGAGGTTTCTTCACTGGAGTTGAAGTGTACACAAGGGAGGCTCCATTTTTATGCTTCTGCCTTGGAAGGATATTGTCTATCCATTGCGAATGATGGAAGGTATCTCTCCTTTGGGAATGCATACCTGTCAAATGGATGGATACCTGTTGATTGAAAGCCAGATCTGATATTAGCAAGTGTGAACACTTTATCAAAGGCATGCTTCACCAAGACTGGTTATTGGTTATTGGTTATTGGTTATGGAAGGCCTCGGTATCACAGCAAACGAATTAAAATCCATAATTGCTCAACCGCCTGTGCCAGTGGAATCATCCGAATTACTAATTCATCTCCCAAACAAAGAAAGGTAACTGTAGTCCCCATCGTAGCAGTCTCAGCATATGCCAAAAGACATAAGGCGAAACCGCGCAGAAAGTGAACACAGCCAACTGTTCCCTGTCATACGATATCATCATTCATCGTAAACAAGCGGGATATCGAAGCAGGATCAAAACGGATGAGACACACAGCTCACGGTGTGCACAGAGCACTTAACTCAGTAGCTCCTGCAACAAGCCGGACTTGGAATATGAGGAAACTGCAAGAAGGAACACTTTTCAGACATAGCCTTCAATGGTTCCTGCCGCCTATCCATCATATACCATGGGAGTTCACGTCCTCCCGAAAATGATGATCGTCATAGCACTTGATGATGTTAGGCCGTCGTTGATGACTCCAATTCCAAACATATAGACACACAGTGGTGGTAAGTTATCATTTCCAATCCAACAGAAGCCACATGACCTGTAGTTAGTAAAACCACAGAGAGAATATGATTTTGTGACCTTCACTGATTCACTCTTAGATGTGAATGTGTAGTTTACACAAGAGGAGAAGTTTTCAACTACAGTGATCCCATTTAAGGCAATTCTGGGATAGCAAGGCAATCCTCCTTTATAGCAGCAGAACTTGATGTTCTCCGCTCCCTTCTTGTAGCTGCCACCACACGATTCTGATGTCTCATTAACTTGGACATCATTCAAGAACAATGTCAGATTAACATTCCATAGATATGGCTCTGCTGATGAAATGCTTGGTGCAACAGTTGTATCAATCATACTGGAGGCTCCTGGTCTGTGGTCATTAATATCACAGACGGCACATGATGTTGTTATATTCAGTACCAAGACTGGAATTGTGTGAATGGTCATTGGCTTTCCCATATTGTGTAGATCTTACATCCAGTTGTCTGCAGTTTGGTTGACAAAAGTTTTGAGTGGACCAAAAATGGTCTTGTAGATGGGCTTGAAATATGGGACAGATGATTGTCAAGTAAAAGTAGAATAGGGAATTCTGAAGAGGGGCATAATGGATAAAATGTTTCAAGAAAGAAAAGAAAATCTCAGTTGTCATCCACTCTGTTGCTTTGGAGTGACCTTCAGCAATGCTGCCTCTGGGCAGCATGGTTCTCCAAACTTCTGGGATCTTTACACACGAAAACCAAGAAGGGAGGACTGAGGAAAAAACTAAAGGATTTTAAAGACAAATGCCTAAGAAAAATACTCTGTGAATGAATTCAAGACTAATTTTGAAATAAGGGAAATGGCCATGCAACCAAAGATCTCATCTACAATTTAAGAAAGAAAGATGGGCATATGTTGAACATATGTTGAGAAGAGACAACAAGAGAATTCCAAAACAGGCTCTTCTGTGGGAAACATTAGGATACAGAAAAAGAGGACCTAAAGAGACACTGAAAAGAACACTTATAAGAGAAGCAAAGTTGGCAGGCATAGACTCATTAGGTAAGATCAAACATCTTGCCCAGAATAGAGATGAGTGGAAAAAAACACTTACAAGCCCTATGTGACGTCTAACGGCGTGGGAAGGATCAAGAAGCAAGAATGATTTTGGAGTTAAATTAAATCCGCATAAACCTTCAAAACATAGATTCTAACATTTTCTGTACCATGAGCCACAAAATGCAGCTCAAGTAGCTGTGTATACTAAAGCCCAAAAGCAACTTTTAATTTATCAATTTTTTCGCAATTATTTCCGCTAAAATCTTATAATTCTCTTACTAACCACTTTTCTGTGGTCGTAAACAAATCAGATCAATTTTTATTTATTTTCTCACTGATATTTCAAATTTAAAAAATAAAATTCAGGAAAATTGTATGGCCACAGCATATTAAACCCCTTGGTCATCATCATCATCAAGTACCGGGCCTACTGGCATAGGTGATCATGTCTCTCCACAACTTTCGACCTCGGCAGCTATTTATCATTTCTGTTGTTGACCTTCTGCCAAGCCATTCTTTTAAGCTGTCTGTTATTTTTTCTCTTTGCTTCCCTCTATCTCTTCATCCCTCAATTTTTCCAGTTGTTACAATATATTCCATTTGTTCTCTTCTCATTACATGGCCAAAAAATGATGATTGTTTCTTCCTAATATTGGAAATTAGCTCTCTTTTTGCTTTGACCTCTCTCAGAACATCTTCATTACTCTCCTTAGCTGTCCATGGTACTCTCAACATTCTTCTGTAAAACAACATTTCTACAGACTCCAGTGATTTTCTTGTCTGTTGTCCTATTGTCCATGATTCACATCCATATGTTAAGATTGGCTCCACATAACATTCAAGAACTCTTTTTCTTGTTTCTATTGAAACCCCTTGGTAGTGAATGTGTAAATAGGAAAGACACAAAGATTTACAGGCAAGATTGCAAAAACTTTTTAATCTGACAAATAATTGTATAGTGATAAAATAAGAGAATGAGACAATGGGGTGTTTTTTTTAATCATCATAACACTTTTAGTGTTAATTTAATGGATTTGTTATCATATTAGTATCATAGTTCATGTTTTGGTAGGTTAAAAGTATAGGACTGAGACATGAGTGTAGAGGTGCCTCTAACATTTTATGACCATTGTAGATTTTCTGTTCATGAACTTGAAGGATTCTAGAGCAATGATGAAGTTGAATTGTTTGCTTCAAAGCACATATAAAGGAAATAGTGACAATGGACAAATGAGACATTCTGATATGAATTTTCACCAGTGTTTAACAGAATTAAAACTTTGAATTATGTGTTAATAGTGGGAGAAAACAAATAAATGATAGTTAGGAAAAGCAAGAGGTCTTTATAATAATACAAAAATAAAATAAACAAGAGATACTAAAATGGTGATAAATTATGAAAATAGCTGATAGTGAGAAATAAAATACACATTAAATTTATGTATTGTTTTTTCTTATGACTTTTAATTTAAGTATTTTTATAATTTATTTGAAAATAATTGTTCTTTATACATTTAAAAAGTAATGTGATAAAACATGTTTTATCTCATTAAACATTTCTCTTGAATGTATTAGTTTGCGAGAACACTGCATCATTATAAGTGACACATCTGTCTTCATCATTATAGGTAGATTGCTTAACACATTTTGCCTAGACAGCAGCTATTTTAGCTTACTCTTTTTGACTCTCAACTGCCAAAAGTGCACTTGGGACATCTTGCCAAAAGTGCACTTGGGACATCTTGATTTTCACTGTTATCTGAGAGGGACCATCAGACCTACCAAGAGATCGAGGGGAGGGTAAAGCCATAAAGAAACCACAGATTCAAAGTGAACAATTTATACTGCCTATGGTGAAATTTGAACCTAGAACCTTTATGTCTAGAAGTCAGCATCTTATCTCTAGACTACCCACCTGCCAATCAACAATAACTCAGTTTTTTTTAATTCAAGCAAAATTTGTAACTTTTGATGTCTAAATGTATAGATCGATCTTATATAGTCTGTATTCTTTGTTCAATTTAACCACAATTACATTTCATTTTTCCACAGTTCTAAATATTTCCCATTATTTCCTAAAGAGAATATAAAAATTAATATTTCTTTTGTATCATTCACTTCAAATTTACAATAATGTATGCTTTATGTTTAGTTAGTAATACAGTAGCACTTTTTTTTAGATGCTATATGATTGTTTTATGTTCTGCTCAGAGCCGTTACACATGTGATGCAGAGGTAAGATTTATAGCTGTAAACATTCATTATGTGGCCATGCTACATTCTTTATCATGCCAGAGATCTATTTTTGATTCGGATTTTTAACGTTTTTGACTAACTCATTTACTTTATTGGAAATTTATGTTTTATTTAAAAGAAGTTAATCATTTGTTATGTAGAACTATGATAATAGCAAAGATATACATTTTATAAAAATAACAATAATCTTAATGCGTCATATTAATTGAAAATATTAAATTTCTGTTAAAGTCTTTATGATGATCACACAAAATATGCAATTGACTTTGTAATGTACAACACAAACGCAGTGTTTCTAGTTTTTAAAATGCATTTAGATAAAAACATAATTTTGGTCACACATATACAATCAGTGAAAATTCATTCTGTAATTTGCACTTATATATAATGCAAAGATAAATTTCAAAAATGCACATTACAAAATGCTGAAAGTTCAATTTTATATCAGATATCACATATGTGGTAATATCTTTGTTATTGAAAAAAAAGTGTGAACTAATTTCAAGCATGCTAATTATTGTTGCTTGTTTCTTTAGTCTGAATAAAACTTGCATTTTAATTAGCGATTTAGTGGGAAAAAAAACATATCTGAAATTCACTCTTAAAGTATATGGGACAATATAAAAAAATATAAGCAAATTAATAAATTAAAATACTTAGAAATGTAAGTAGTATCAAAAAACAGATGCACAGCATATTTTGCTAAAGCAAAAGCATCATTTCAAGAATATTTTTAAAATATTATGAAATTCATCTTTGTCATTTGAAGTAAGATAAAGAGTTCTTCAGTGTTTAGTGATAAAGAGTTCTTCAGTGTTTAGTGATAAAGAGTTCTTCAGTGTTTAGTGATAAAGAGTTCTTCAGTGTTTAGTGATAAAGAGTTCTTCAGTGTTTAGTGATAAAGAGTTCTTCAGTGTTTAGTGTTAAAGAGTTCTTCAGTGTTTAGTGATAAAGAGTTCTTCAGTGTTTAGTGATAAAGAGTTCTTCAGTGTTTAGTGATAAAGAGTTCTTCAGTGTTTAGTGATAAAGAGTTCTTCAGTGTTTAGTGATAAAGAGTTCTTCAGTGTTTAGTGATAAAGAGTTCTTCAGTGTTTAGTGATAAAGAGTTCTTCAGTGTTTAGTGATAAAGAGTTCTTCAGTGTTTAGTGATAAAGAGTTCTTCAGTGTTTAGTAGAGCCTGTTCTGAATATGGAAAGGAATTCTGGACACTTAGAGAACAGACATGAACATCTTTGGAGGTCACTGAAATGTCATCTGACATAAGTATATTACAGATATAATGGAAAGCTAAAATAAGTAATAGTATGTTCAATAAGAGTAAAATGTATTCCTATAAAATGTTTCATGTTAGGTGGTGAGAAGAGGAGGTGTGACATTTTCATTGAACTAGGACTTAACATTGGAAACCACAATAGCTCAGTAGTTAGTGAACTGGACTACAAAGGACAAGAGGTAGGGTTCGATCCCAACCGATGGCTTACAGTTCACCCAACCTTTAATGGGTACCAGATTTTTTCTGGGAAGATAAAGCGGCATGGGTGTAATACCAACCACATTACCCTAAAAATCATGTGCCGAAGGTCTGTAAAATTTATGGTCACTAACACCATATTTTCTATACGCCAATTGGCGTGACGGGGGTACTTTACTTTTTTTTTTTTTTAGAACACAACATTTCGTGTTGAAGGGGCCAATGCTTTTCCTCACAGGCAACACTTCATCCCCTGCTTTGTGAGTTGAGTTATTGAGTTATTTGCGGGTCATCATCATTGCACTCTGAACATGTCCATAGGTGCTTAGATCCCTCCTCAGCAATTCCCTCAGTGTCCAGCGTCTGACGACTCCAGTTCTATGTTGGTTGATAAGTCTTCTTACACGGCCACTAAGTGTCTCATTTCTGACTGTGCCCAACTTAACTACCATTTCCATCATTCGAAGAAGTGACGTGGATCTGTGTTTGTTGAAGTCCTGTGCCCACATCACGGAGGGCATTGATGATGTCCGCCCGATCCATTGGTTGCCCATCCTCAACAACAGCGCAGCTAGCCAACCTATCCGCCCTTTCTCCCAACCGTTTGTGAGCCAGTATCCACTCCTTTATCTGCTGGGTCAACATATAGAATGCCAGGCTGCATGTGAACATTTGTTCACCAAGTCAGCTTGTGTCACCTGACCAGCACATTATAACTCTACTGATGCTTCCTTCTAAAGAAGGTCTAGTCAAAATTGAACTTCGCATTAACACCAGAAAGAAATAGTCAAAATTGAACTTCGCATTAACACCAGAAAGAAATAATCAAAATTGAACTTCGCATTAACACCAGAAAGAAATAGTCAAAATTGAACTTCGCATTAACACCAGAAAGAAATAGTCAAAATTGAACTTCGCATTACCACCAGAAAGAAATAGTCAAAATTGAACTTCGCATTAACACCAGAAAGAAATAGTCAAAATTCTTTGACCATGTATTCAGACAGTGTAGGCTGAAGCATGCCTATGTAGTCAGAAGGTGTAAGCTGAAGAATGTCATAACAATTTTTAAAAATCGAGCGATAAAAACAATAGATGGAAAAAAAAATAGCAAAAAGAATTTGAGAACAGTAGTAAGATGAGTTTTTAGACAATTGTAGAGACTAAATATTGTGGAGATATATGATCACCCCTATCAGCAGACATGATACTTGAAGAAGAAGTAGTTTTAAAATTCCATTTACTATTAAAGTCCATTTACTCTTTAAAAACATAAATGTAAATAGATTTTACCTAAATTTTCTGTACACCATTTTTGTATTTATTTCTTTTTTTTTTTTCCCCCTCAAATATGTTGTTACTGAAGCTTGCATTCTGTTGCTGTTCACAATTTTATTCACAATCTTAAATTATAACTGCAACATTTTAATTACTCTTGCACAACACATTGCTCAATAAAATGTACTGTTTTGTGATTAGAGGTAGTGGCAAACAGGAAATGCAGTCAACGGTCCTAGTAATATTGCAATCTAACAATATAGCAAAACTAAATAGAAGAACAAGTAGTTCTGTCTAAAGAAAACTGTATTTAAGAGCAGCACATTCATGCAGTGAACTAAGTGTACACTAGAACAACAAATAGTTCTTATTGTTGTATATAAGAATGTAAGTTAGACAACCCATCTGAGACAGAGGAGATTAACAAACTTCTATTCACAGAAAATCAAGCATTAATACCTAGAAAAATAGAAGACCTACATGAACACTTAAGTAGACTTAGAATCATGGATACCCTATGCAACATGAAAATCAATACCATTTAGACAGAAGTCATGAACATCACAAAAGAAAAACATAACATCAACAAAATATTAGTTAGCAATTAAAACAAGTGGAGGAATTTATATACCTAGGAAATCTAGTCTATCTATCTGTTGACCTTTCGAGCCATAGACATCCCATAGGGCATAGACCCAGATACTCTTTCTCTTATCTAAATGTTTATTCTAGCAGTTTTCAATCCTTCTAAAGATATTTTATCAAATCTCGCCATTTGTCTCTGTTCTGTGCAAGCATCTCATTGAGGGAAATCTAGTGACTAATGATAATTCATAAACAGCAGAAATAAACTCCCAATGTTAAGTCAGTCCTATTATATGGCTGTGAAACATGAACAACAAAATTAACAATCATGAAGATACAGACTTTCATTAATGGATGCTTATGCAGAATAAAAGGATGGAAATGGCAGGACAAAATCACTAACATAGAATTATTGAAATGTACCGGTTAAATACCAGTGGATAAAGAGATGCAGCGAAGACGATGGCACTGGATAGGACACACACTGTGGAAACCAACTAAGGGGCAGAGATAAATATGATGGGGAAGGCATGACATGATCTTAAAAGAATGGCAAGAAACAGAACGACTTGGAAAGTGTTTGTTGAAGACCTATGCTCCACAGGGAGCTGAAAGGAAGAAGAAGAAATAAACTCAAGATGCAACAAAGTTTGTCAAAATATTGGATAGATGTCACCACTCCTGTCCAACAAGTAAATAACACTAGAGGCAAAACGGGCACTCTACAGCATATTTTTCACTCCAGGATTGTGCCACCAATATTAGACCTGGACCTAAACCCAGAAACAATTAAAAAAATAACTACCACCAAAATGAATTGTGTAAGATGCATGACAGGAAACAGCCTGAAAGGTAAGATCAGAAATGAAGAACTTAGTAAAGGCTAGAAATAATTCCTGCCATAGAACATAAAGCAACAACAGATAAAATGGTGATAAGACAGAAAGATCAAGATACAATTTAATGAACCATCAAGAAATGTTACAAGGAGACTAGACCTAAAGGTGGTCAATCCCCAAAAAAGATGGATTGATGGAATATTAGAAACACTAGGAAACATAGTGCCAGAAGAGGCCAACAGAAGAGCAAGAGACTGCAAACTATACATATCTTGACACTGAAGGGTAAATGAGGAAGTGAAGATGAAGAAATCTTAAAATTTCTCACTGAAATAGCATTTGTAGTTATATATATATATATTTTTTTTTTATTTTCACAAAATCTCAATCTTACTGAAAAGTGTAATTTTTTATTAGTTGTGTTACAATATTCTATATAAAACACAATTTGTTGTTATAATACTAAAGATTGCTTTTACTACCTGATCTAAATGTGCTAAATTAAACTTATTAATATTATTTTTTGTTGTAATTTTACTTTTGTTCTGCGAAAAAAAACCTTACCTCAGTTTTCAGGCTCCACTAAAAAAAATGTTGTGATATTAAATTCAACTTTTAAATAAATGCTTTAAAAACTTAAGTCTTTGTTAATTTTATTTCTTTTTAAAAGTCAAATTGTCACTGACGCTTCCTGTTCTTTATTTAGTCCACATCAACAGAGGAGAATTTATTGTCAGCATATAGTGATCTACTATCTATCTATCTATCTATCTATCTATTGACCTTTCGAGCTGTAGCCGGCCCATAGGGCGTAGACCAAGATACACCTTCTCCTATCTGAATTTTTGTTCTAGCAGTTTTCTTTTAAAGATATTTTATCAAATCTCGCCATCTGTCTCTGTTCTGTGCAAGCAGCTCTATCTCATTGAGGGAGCCGAATCCTGCTGTTCTTGCCTCTCTCATCAATGTTTTTCTCAGTGTCTCCCTGGGTCTTCCTCTTTTTCTCTTACCTGTTGTTTCCCATACGAGGACTTGCTTTGCTATTTGGTTATTATCTCTTCTCATCACATGTCCAACATATGACCATCATCTTTTCTTTATTACTGAAGATATTAGTGGTTGATTGGCGATTTCTCTAATTTCCTCATTTGTTTTGAATTTGTTCCACACAATACCAAGTATTTTCCTTAGACTTTTATTTTCATATTAGTGATCTACTACATGACCCATAAAATGCACTATTTGTCAATGAAAAATATATGGATACTAACATTATAATCCCCATATGCCATAAGGCACAGAGGGAAGAACAATTACTGCTGTTACTGGTGTAATGCTGACCACATTACCCAAAAATCTGTCATTAGTAAAAAAAAAAAAAATTATGGGCACTACTGCCATATTCACTAAGTGTACAGGGTATGAAAAGTTTATTTTCTATAAACTGCTAATTAAAGGGTCTAATAATACAGTTTAAAATGTAAAATGCAGAACTAGGATACTATTTTAAACTCAAGCTAAACTGATGCTACTTTAAAATCAATGTAAACTACTGAATATAATATTTTACATTGAGTTTAACATACTAGTCTATAATATTATTTGACCATTAGTTATCAATGGTTGGCATGGCTTTACACATCCTTATATATGTATGTATTTCTTCAGTGACTCAATGAGTATGCTCAAAAAGATTGCAACTGCTTGTGCTCAATGGCAATGGTTAGAGTCTCTGGGGATGTCTATTCTAAAAAGTGTCTGCTTAATTTTTGTGCCAGGCACATGAGTGTAAAAGATAATAAATGTGCTGACAGACTTGCCAGTTTGGTTGATGTTGAGTCCGGAAGGGCAATGGACCACGATGATCTTCTTAAAATGCCCTCAGGGACACTGGACGTAAAAACAACACAAAAAGATCCTGAATCCACAGCCATGAACAGACTTCATCAATGTCATTTCAAGGTGGGAGTTGCCAGATGAGAGCACAACGCAGGAATCCAATAAGACTAGTCAGCCAACACAACACCAGCGTCGTTAGTCATTAAACATTAATGGATATTATTTGGTGGAGATCTTAACACTTATGGACTTGTTCAATGTGCAATAAGGATGACCAGCCGACTAAACTAAACTAAATTCTTTAAATGAATTATTTGTAATTCAAAGTATGTTAATATAAAACTTGAAGCTAGTCACCACAGATGTGAGATACTTGAGGAAGATGCTTGGAGTGACCAGAAGAGACAGAGTCTTTGGTGAGAGATGGGCATTGAATTAAATCTAAATTACATACAGAGACAACACATGAAATGGTTTGCTTATCTGAAAAGAGTGCCAAAAATAGGAGATTGAAGAGGAGCTCATGGTAAAGAGTAAGATTGACTGACAATCAAGGAAATGTTACAGCAACATCAATTGACAATGACTGAGATTATCAGAAGAGCAAAAACTAGAACTTTGTATTTCCCTCGACACCTGAAGGGATTAAAGAGGAAGTGAAGACAGAGAAAGTATATGTTAATGAGTGGGATATATTTTTAAGATTTAATGTAAATTAGTGGCTAGTATAATAAATGAAACTTTGTTTTTCACGATTATATAATTGTATCTAGTGAATATAATTTTGGTTATCTTTATATATATATATATATTTATATTGTAAATTGTAGCTGCTCATATTTGTTAATGGTTCATTTAAGTGAATTAAGATTTAATAAAAAGGAATTAGTAATTCTTCTCAGTTTTTAAAGAGCAAAATTTATTTAAAAGTACATTGCGCTGTTTCTGCGATTAATTTCAACAAAATTTTATCACAAACTGGCTTTACAGAATTTATTTTAAAGCACTTTTGGTAAGCTCAGGTAGCATCCTTGTTAGTGTGTTTTCCTAACCAGGTAACATCTTTGCTATTGTACTACATCACAACTCTGTTTTATTGTTAATTGCAAAGTAGGTATTGTTATGCTTTCCTTTAATCTTTTTTATAAGAGATTGCTTAGTGCAATAAAAGACCCATTGTGTATTAAAAAAAGTAAAGTACCCACGTCATGCCAAGTGGTGTATAGGGAATATGGTGTTAGTGACCATAAATTTTACAGACCTTCAGCACATGATTTTTGGGGTAATGTGGTCGGTATTAAGCCCGTGCCACTTTACTTTCCCAGAAAAAAATCTGGTACCTATTAAAGACTGGGTAAACCATAAGCCACCGGTTGGGATCAAACCCTACCTCTTGTCCTTTGTAGTCCAGCTCACTAACCACTGAGCTATCGCGGCTCCCACCCATTGTGTATGATGATCTTTTAATATAATATATGATTCAATAAATTTATTTTGGTAACTACAGCTCTTAAAGCCAGTAAGTTTATAATAAAAATGCATTAATATGAAACAAATGAGTGTTAGAAACATTAAAACTTAGAACAATATATGTTAGTAATTAAATGCATGTTTTCTTCAGGACATTTTTACCTTATCAGTAATAACAGAATTACATTGTGCAATGATATAATAAATGGCAAGACACAATTGCACAAATGAAAAGACTTGTTAAAATACAATTGCAATACTGATTTTATTATAACACACTTCAAGTATAAATAACATCTTCATCTTTTCCCCTTTCCACTCCCTCTAAATTATGTCTTCAACAAACACATTCCAAGCCATCTACTTCTACTTGGTGCCATTACTCATGTCTTCCCAATCTTTTCATCTCTATCTCTACCGGTCTTGTTCAAGCACATTCTAGCTTGCCCTTAGTCCCTCCTCTGGGGATTCCTAAAACAGAGTTGTCATGTAATACTTTCAGTTGGTTTTCACCGTGTTTTTCTTATCTAGTGCCATTGTCTTTGTTACATCTCCTGACATTTGTCTGGTTCTATATTAGTAATATTGTCATATCATTTATATTCTTTCATTCAGTGCAAACATCCATTAATGAAAGCCTCTTATCTTCATGGCTACCGTTTTTGTTGTTCTTGTTTGACAGCTATAAAATAGTATACTGGTTTAACATTGGAGTTGAACATTTTAATTTTTGTGTCTGTCCTAATTTATAAATATATAACTTCTGCATTTTAATATTGTATGTTTTCATTTCTTTTAATTAAATGGTTTTGTTAAAAGTAATTTTTTTGGGGGGGGTTTAAATTAAAATTCCCTATATTATCTTTGTTTCTGAAGTTTACTTCAACAAAGATGTTTTATATGTACATGGCCTTTGTTGTCTTGACAGACGGTTGATAGCAAGCAATCATGATAAGTCAGTAGTTTGGTAAAAATATTAGTGTTTTTATGGTGGATGTTGCTTTACTGAACAGCTTCTCTCATGACTGATTCTGCCAATATTGGACAGACAGATCCATCTGCAGATCAAACAAGATGAATTCATGGTGCCTGGTTTCGTTTCCTTTCTCGTACGTCTTTTATCTTCTGGATTTGATATCAGCATTGATTCAAAAGAGATGGTGTGCCATTTTTTATTCTTCTTCTCCATGCTATGATCTACAACCAGATTTTCCAAGTTTCTTTCACTAATAGAGAATTCTCTCAAGGAAGCCCTGCTAACATCCTTATATCTCAGCACTGGTCTGCGTTTTGGTTTCTTCCATCTTTAAGTTCGCCATACAACATTTGTTTGAGTATACGAATGTTTGTCATTTTCTTACATGACGAACCACCTTAGTCTACGACTCCTAAGTGTTGCCATGAGGGATGGGAGTTTGGCTCATTGTATGACATTAGAGTTGGTTTCTTTGTCCTGCCATTTGATGTTCATAATCTTTCAAATGCAATGTGCATGAAAGCTGTTTAACCTTTTCTCCTGCCTTGCATAGGTAGTCTAAGCTTCTGATCTATATTGAAGTGTTTTATATTAATAACAAACAAATATATAAACAGTTTTCAACTGAAATTATTAAAAATCTAAAAAAAATACATTGGATGTTAAGATCTAACCTTATGTCAATATAACTGTAGATTGCTATCTATCTGTTGTCAGAAGATGGCACATATGGTAAATTTTCAAGACTCTCAATGTTCAATGATCTTTGTTAATAAGCATCAGATATTGCACAGAACCTATATTGTGTCTCACCACACATTTCTGTTCTGTGTGAGGCTCTCATTCTTATCAAGGGAGCTGATGTCTGCTGTGTAGATTATTCATTATAAACTAGAGCAGAGACAATATTTGTTAATGAACTTACACAATATTGTGGCTTTAATAGCAGAATTTGTGAAAACTACCACTGATGGACTCTACTATAAAGTTATGTGGGTTTGCTATATCATTGAGGTATAGTTCTCACTTCACACTAAAAAGTATGTGGTTTGAATCCCAGGAATCCTTCTGGGATGACTAATCTTTATGTAGGTGAAGTTAAGTGCCCAGTTCTATAGATTAAGGACAGCGAAACAAAAGTTGTTCGTTTGAGTTCAGCACTTGACGGAAAATAAAAACCAATTTAAATCAAAATCAGCAGGCTGTGTATCACTGCCTAGTCAAATATGAAGAAAAGGGAACAGCAAATAATTGCAGTGATGCAGTAAAGCTGGCGAGGTGTAATGTATACTCCTATAAAGTATGGTGACAGCTTTACAAAAGAGAAGGAAAACAAAATCATGATGTGTAGGCCTACATGTGGCCTTTTTTGGTAAAACACAAACACAGAAATGGACAACAAAATGAAGATAAATTAAACTACAAGTTCTAGAGTAACCAAAACTAGTAGATCTGAAATAGAAAGTGAAATGAAATGAGAAAACAAATCAAGAGAAAAAAGTAGGTTGCACCCCTTGGGGCTATCTAGCCTCCTATAATCCCTGTTATTCACGATGTAGCCCTTGGTGCACCCATTTTCCTCAGTTTGTTCACACCTTTGTTATTCCTGGTGAACTGATATGCTGTGTTTTATAGTTCCTTATCTAGCCAGTACCTGCCTCTTCTCATCTTTGTTACAGCTTCAAAATTCACACCCTCGGTCAACATATTTTTTTTAATTCTTGCCCCGCTAACTCTTATCATGTATAAATTTATATCTGACTCCCAATCGAATGAAGATTGAAGCCTCAACTTAGATTTCCAACTAAATGTTTTAACTTGTATTTATTTCATATTTTTCATTAAAGACTTTCATGTAATGTAGTACTTTTTCCTCTCTATTTTTCTCATTTCACTCTCTATTTCAGATCTGCTAGTTTTGGTTACCCTAGAACATGTAGTTTAGTTTATCTTGACTTCATTATCCGTTTTTGTGTTCATGTTTTCTTAAGAAGGCCACATGTAGGTTGAAACTTCATGATTTTATTTTGTTTTGTTCTTTATTTTGTAAAGGTGGCATCTTACTTTGTAGGAGTGTACATTACGTGAACTCCCATGGTATATGGTGGATAGGCGGTAGGAACCATTGAAGGCTATGTCTGAAAAGTGTTCCTTCTTGCAGTTTCCTCATATTCCAAGTCCGGCTTGTTGCAGGAGCTACTGAGTTAAGTGCTCTGTGCACACCGTGAGCTGTGTGTCTCATCCGTTTTGATCCTGCTTCGATATCCCGCTTGTTTACGATGAATGATGATATCGTATGACAGGGAACAGTTGGCTGTGTTCACTTTCTGCGCGGTTTCGCCTTATGTCTTTTGGCGTGTGCTGAGACTGCTATGATGGGGACTACAGTTACCTTTCTTTGTTTGGGAGATGAGTTGGTAATTCGGATGATTCCACTGGCACGGGCGGTTGAGCAATTATGGATTTTAATTCGTTTGCTGTGATGCCGAGGCCTTCCATAACCAATAACCAATTACACCCAACCATTTGCTCTTCATTAAAAAAATGGAGAAATTCCCACAATCAGAGAATTTTCCAAGCAACTTTCTTGAATTGCACCAAGGACCCTTACTGGGCTATGGAATTCATAGACTTTCCTGAGATCTTTCTATCTGACCAGGAAAGAAATCCAGGAAAGAATGGACACTATCTGAGTACAATGTTGAGGGCCCATTATACAAATATAAATGCAATAACTAATAAATTAACTGACTTCCTGCACTGTACTAAACAAAAGTATTCAGAACGACACTTTAGAAAAATATATTTTGTAAAATGCTAATTTTATGTAGTTATTTTAATTCAAGAGTATGATAAGTCTAGAAGATTATAAGGCAAAGGTATATGAAGTGTTGATATTGTAATTAAATGACAATGCCCCTGAAGTTGTGGATCATAGAATATGGTTAATTATAGTTATATGCCTGTTTGCTGTGAGCATTTCTATAATTTTTTGTTATGTTGCTTTATCATATGCTTGCCACTTCCAATGTTAGTACTTTTCATTCATTCTTTATACTTTATTTTTATTTGTCAGCCTCAATAAAATTAGACTGCTCTACAAATGATTACAAACCACAGGTTAAAGTGCAATATGCTAGCATAGTTCATAAAGTAATATTAACCAATTTCATAAATTGTACATTCATTTTGTTTATTTACCCTTACTTTCCCAGATATTCTGAATTTATTTAATTAATTAAGCATTATTATTATTATTAGTGTTATTGTTGGCAGATATTTATTTTACGTTTCTATATTATTTTTTTATTTGTATTAAAATCTTGAGTCTTCTTGCACTGTTAGACATCACATAGGGCTTGTAGTGTTTTTTTGCCACTCAGCTTTATTCTTGGTGATATATTCAATCTTATCTGATGAATCTATGCCTGTCAACTTTGCTTCTCCTATCAATGTTTTTTTCAGTGTCTCTCTAGGTCTTCCTCTTTATTTGTATCCTGATGTTTCCTATAGAAGAGTTTGTTTTGGAATTCTCTTTGGAATTCTTCTCAGCGCATGTCCGACATATGTCCATCTTCTCTTCCTAGTTGTAGATGAGATCATTGTTTACATGCCTATTTCTCTTATCTCTATATTAGGCTTGAATTCATTCCTAGTTGTAGATGAGATCATTGTTTGCATGCCTATTTCTCTTATCTCTATATTAGGCTTGAATTCATTCCTAGTTGTAGATGAGATCATTGTTTGCATGACTATTTCTCTTATCTCTACATTAGGCTTGAATTCATTCCATTGTAGATGAGATCATTGTTTGCATGCCTATTTCTCTTATCTCTATATTAGGCTTGAATTCATTCCATTGTAGATGAGATCATTGTTTGCATGCCTATTTCTCTTATCTCTACATTAGGCTTGAATTCATTCCATTGTAGATGAGATCATTGTTTGCATGCCTATTTCTCTTATCTCTATATTAGGCTTGAATTCATTCCATTGTAGATGAGATCATTGTTTGCATGACTATTTCTCTTATCTCTATATTAGGCTTGAATTCATTCCATTGTAAACAGAGTATCAGAGTATTCTTCTCAAGCATTCGTCTTCAAAAGTATTTAGTTTTCTCTCAATCTCTTTTGTTGCTTTCCAGCTTTACATGTGTAGGTAAGTGTTGGTAATACGTTTTAGTTAAATATTCTAAGTTTGGTTTTCTTAATTAGTATTAAAATACTGTATACACATAAGTTAAATGCTGAAAGAAATATTTTGTCTTTAATTTCTGTTCTTGTTTATTGTATAAATTTTGGTTATAATATTTCTGACTTTGCTAATATTGAATAATGTAGATACACTGATTATAATTGTATCTTTTAATTCCAAAGTTAAGCACAACTGGAGCTGAAGCATGTAAGACTAAGGAGTCTGCAGTGGAAGTTCTTAAAAATGCTACTGAGCTGGAAACAATTGTAAATAACACAGATGTAGAAATTAAAAGTAAGTTGTGATATTGTTGATAATCATTCAAAAATATGAAATGAGTACATATCACACGTTTGTTAATTAACTCCCTTACAACATGCTTTGATGGGCCTATAAATCAGAAGTAATCTTCATTTTTATAAACAGTTAAGGATGTGGACATCATTTAATAACTATTGCTCTTTGCTGTTGGTTTCCTTATAATGTTAAATAGCTATAGTTTGATGATGATGATGGTGTTCATGAAATAAATATTTTATAGGATGTTTCAAGACCCAACATTGCTCTGGAACCATCTTTGTGCACATTCTTTGTCATGTGCTGCTGTTTGAGTACCTATATGTTCATTAAACTCAGGGGGATTAACTTTTTTAAAATTCTTCTCTCTCACAACACTTAATATTCCAATCTTGACATTTGATTGATACTTTTTCAGGTCTATTTTTATATACTCTTTATTTTGGAACTGGAAGGAAAAAAATACAAATGATGAAGTCTTAAAACAACTAAAAATGAAAAGAGAACTACTAAACACAATTCAAACAAGACAAATGCTATTTTTGGGCCATGTTAAAAGACACAACAGCCTACTAAAAGTAATCCTGGAGGGGAAAATACAAGGTAAAAGAGGCAGAGGCAGACCAAGACTAACATGGACGAGTAACATCAAAAGATGGACAAATCAGCCTATGACAACCTGCACCATCAAAGCAAGAGACAGCAGAATGGCGCTCCATGGTAGCCAACCTTCGTTGCGGAGATGGCACTCGATGATGATTATTTTAGAACTACTTTTATTTTGTATCATTATTTGTCAAGTGACATATCATTTTGTTGTGTGTGTTTATATTTTGCTACTCTGTTTGCTGCCATTTACATTTCTTCTTCAGATATTTTTTCTGCATTTTATTTGTTCCAGCTGAAAACCTTTCAAGATGAAACATTTGATTGTTGTTTAGTCTTGTGTTATCTGCAAAGCTGAAAGATCCCATTTTTTAAGGGTATTTTAACTGTATTTTGCCTAGAGTGCTGTGATCTAGTAACAACAATGAACTGTGAGTGAATGATGACAGCACTTTCCTATGAATATTGTATTAACACATTCTGTACAAGTAGCAGAAAAGCACAGCTCTAGTTACCAATGCAAGAAACACAGGAGTCAGTTTTTGCTGCTTTTAATTTATGAACGTTTCCACAATTATTTCCACTAAACCCTGTGCTTATTTAACATCTTTTCTGATTTCCTGAGGAAATTATCTGGTGTAGATCAATTTTCATTTATTTTCTTGCTGTTATTTTAAATAAAAAAAAAAAATGGTAAAAAGTGACAGTGCCACATCGTGTTGAATCCCTTGGTAGGGAACATATTAAGATTGAAATACTCCATAAAAAAACCTACATAATTTTTTCTAATATTTAGTCATTTTTATTTTCCCCAGAACTAGTGGGTGACCTAAATAAGCTTTTTGAGAGACTATTTGACAATCAGAGTGGGGTCAATATGACTGCTGCCCTTGAAAAGGCCAAAATAATTTTGGATGGAATTTTGGCCAGGAATTTTTCAGCTGCAGATAAAGCCACCAAAGAAGAGAATTTGTAAGCATTAACTTAATCTACTTGGTTTCTTAATGGATTCAAAATGTTTATTCATACAATTGTACATAGAGTTGTCAGAAATAATTTTAAAAGAAACAATTTAATTTTAAATGTTTTGTCTTTATGAGTAATTAGTGTTTTTGCTAATCATGTAAAAAATCTTCCTGTGGTCATTATGTTATGTATATTTAGTTATTTACAGGATGCTGGAAAATGTTGGCTGCCCTCCTACATTACCCAAGATAATCAAGTCATTTCACAACAATTTGTTTGCCACTATCCAGTTCGACGTTCGCAGAAAATTTCTTCTTCTAGAACTCTTCTGAGAGTGACATGTCAAATAAACATAAAATAGTAAGGAGCAGCTAAACTAATAAAAAGACAAGACAAACAATGACACTTTGGCAAAAATCCTCATCAGGTACAACAAAAAAACTATACAAATTAAGCAAATAAATCCAAGCCAGAAAACACAACACAATCTTAAAAATGGCAGAAAGAAATGAAACGTGAAAAGAGAATGTGGCCAGGATTTACATAGAGGTTGGTTATAAGATTAATAGACAATAGGGTAGGTAGGAGTTATTTAGACCAAAAGCAGCCAACAGAGAAAAATTAAAGGAGGTGTCCCATAGAGAATGATGAAAATGAGGAAACGAGGGAGAAAATAGTGGTGGCAGGGTGGAAGAAGAGCAAGAGAGGTCTTAAAGATAATACAGGAAGGAATATGGATAGGACAAAGGAAAGATAAGGAGAGGAGACCAGTGATTAAAGAAAAGAGTGAAAAGAGTTTAAACCTCTTTGTCCCAGCCACAGTTTCAACTACATCATTGAAAAGAATTTACTACAGTAACTTCACTACTCTAATGCACTCAAATTGAAAGAAAAAAACAACATCAAAAACTGTCACACAATTGAAAATGGTATTAATGACTGCACTCAATAAAGACACATCAAACAAGGTTGTCATTTTTTCCAGAAGCCAAAATGAATGTGTGGTCACTTAAAGTTAAGAGGATGAAAAAAGAAGTAGCATAAGTTATTGTAGATTGCTATAGCAGTTTCATTAATTGATTTGAAGAATAGTTAGTTTATTGAATTAGAAACTCATTTGTTTGATTTCCCTTTTATTTTGTAGGTTAGCAGAAAAACTGTCAGAAATGATCCATGATTTTGCACAGGCAAATGTTAACGGAAGTCATATAGAAAATGAACTGGATGACCTGAAGAAACGGCTAGAGGATGTAGTTAATCTGAGCAGAGTAGCTGGTGAAACAGCAGACCAGGCTTTGAAAAAGATTCAAGAACTAAAGGTATATATATAATAACATTTATTCATTTATTGGAGTTGACTACATTTAGATTTATTAAAGGTTGGTAAAATCCTGTCAGTCTTGAGGGACAATGGTTTAGTGTCCTTATAAGGATCTTGTCAAAAGTTCTTTATTTCATACATATCTAGAATTGGCAGCTTTTCCTATTTGAGTTTGCATGCTTTCAGGTAGGCATGGGGAAATTGCCTTTACATCGATCTGTCTTTAGCAAGCTCTTTCCAATAAATTATGATCATGTCAAGCATCCTAATGCCACATTCATAGATGCCATTTTGCTTCTTTAGTAGCTGGTGAAACAGATGACCAGTTTTGAAAAAGTGCATCTTCTGGCTTTTAGACCATATAAGGGCTTTTATTTTGAAAAGAAGAGATATAATTTATCAACATAATAAAAAAAATTGTGTGGGAAGTTAATGAAGTTGGCAAAATATATAAAAATTCTTCTTTTTTAATATGTGAAAATAAACACAACAAACCAGCCCATATGAAAGTAAATGCAACTGAGGATATTATCTTCAACTTGGAAGAGAAATTGGAATGCCAGTCATGTATTGAGAAGAGACAACAAAGGAATTTCAAAACAGTCTCTTATATGGGAAACATCAGAATACAGCAAAAGAGGAAGACCTTGAGAGATACTGAAAAGAACACTGATAAGAGAAACAAAGTTAGCAAGCATAGGCTCATTTGATAAGATCAAACATCTATCCCAGAATAGAGATGGATGGCAATAAGCACTACAGGCCCTATATGACATATTTTTGTGCTGGAAGGATCAAGAAAGTAAATATGAGGTGTGTTCATTTATTACTGTTTATTTATTACTGAGGTGGTATAATTAATGCTGGTATATATGCAATATTTTTTTATCTTAAAACTATTTTTAAATTTAGTTTTCATTTCATCTACAATTTGAGTTTGGCAGCTTCCTCCTTTTGTGAGTTTATCCTATTTACTTCCAAATATTTTGCAGAGGACAAGAATCTATTCTACTTTTATGTTACAAAATCTAAGGTTGGTTTCAATTAATGAATCTGACAGTAAATTTAATATGTTTTCATTATTGCTCTTGAGTGTTCTAACTAATAAAAATCTGTGTAGGTCTGTGAGCTCTTTGACTTTTCTTGCCTGCAACACTGATATAAATCCACACAGGCATACAAAACATGCTTACCTAAAATAAAATTAACAGTTTTAACCCATAGCACGGAATTTGGGGGAATATTTAGTTTTTTTATGATGCCTGCTGTACTTAATGAATTAACTCAAAACTGTTTCAATGCCCTATTTCTATGCATTCTCATGGAAATCTCTCTCTCTCTCTCTCTCTCTCTCTGCGATCTGGACTCAATCAGAGTAGGACTCCAGACTCTCGCACGAAGACAGCTGTCTGTTTAAGCCTGTTAGATCCACTCTGATTGAATACCTGTTAAAACGTTGCACTGTGTTCTGCACCAGTGGCCCAGTGCATCCGATTTCAGCCAGCATTTTGTTCAGGTTTGCTTTCCTTAGCCTTTGATTGTCCCCAATCTTCCTGCAAGGCAGCAGATGATCTTTTCTGTAGGGGGATTCTGCCCTTAGATGGTCGGCCTTCCCAGGTTTACGAGCACCATCTGCCCGAGTCACTAGAGGTGACTAACACAGACATGCGACTTGTAATATGAGGAAACTGCAACTAGGAACACTTTTCATGCACAGCCTCCAACTGTTCCCGCCGCTTATCCCCATATACCGGTAAGTCACGTCCTCTTGAAAATGATGATCGTCGTAGCACTTGATGATGTTAGGCCATCGTTGATGACTCCAATTCCGAACATAGAGACACACAGTCAGTCGTCAAATTTTCCCCGTCACACATCAAACCGTAAGATTTGCGCACGGCCGGTTTAGGGAACCATTACGATGACCTCAAGGAAATCACCACCTGACTTGTTCACTCGATCACATAATCTCATAATCAAGGAGTGAAGTCCCAGGTTGACTTGTCATTTTTTCCCCCAGGTTTTTATAGTGTAAAACAGTGTGGTCCAACCCATGGTCTGTGGGCTAAATGTGGCCCGTAAGACTCATTTGAGTGGTCAATGGCCTCTTCTACAATTTAATTATAAAAAGATAAACCAATAATATAATTTTGTAATTGAGGGTATTATATAGATAAGTTCATCTTTTCAGTAGATTCTATTGTTCCCATTCCATGGTAGTACAGAATAGTCTTCTTCATATAACAGCATATTTCCTGCTTCAGAAAATGTAGCAATTTATAAAACTTTCGACGAAAGATTCAAAAGTAATTTACAAAGACTTCATCCAGAAAATAGTTAATTTCATCTGTCCAGTAATGAAATTCAGGTATGTGAATTTGTTTTATGGCTAGTGGCTAAAGATTCCTTGGAATAGGTGCAAAACAATGTCTGTGTAAAGTGACATTGGCGGTAAGCCCCTAACATAATGGCACTTTGATCAGGAAAATCTGGACTTCAAAGATAACTTAGAAACTGTTGATTGAATGCTTTTGACAGAAAGCCAGATGCTGGGACAAAGTAATACAATTACTGGGAGGGGTTATCTGAAGGTGACTGACCAATAACACTAGACTGATCACCATGAATTTTAGGTATGGGAGGTACCAAAAATAAAAAAAAAAAGCAAATAACAAGGAAGTCGTTACAGCTGAAGGATTTATTTTTAAAGTCTGTGCTTGGAAAGTTCACAATTTTTAAGCTCAGAGCTAAAGAAGTTTAGAAGTAAACTGAGTAAATTTTTTGACACTATCATTTTCTACTAATAAATTCATGTCCACTTGTAAACTTTTATTGTTATTACCTACCTATATATATATAAAATGGCTTGCATACGCACATGGTGGCCACGCTCCCTTGAAGTATGCTCTATTTGGCCCTTGGGTAACACAAGTTGGTCCACACTGACATAAACTATATGACTGCATCTTCATGTACATAATTATCAGCAATTGTTTAATATCAAACATCAGTTTCCCAGTTCTTCTTCTTCTACCTTTTTTTTAGCTCCCATTGGAGCATAGGTCTTCAACAAACACTTTCCAAGTCGTTCTGTTTTTTTGCCATTCTTTTAAGATCATACCATGTTTTCCCCATCATCTTCATCTCTGCTTCTATCTGTCTTCTCCAAGAATTCCTTGGTCTTCCTCTTTGTCTTTTCCCCTGGGGATTCCAAAAAAGGGCCTGTTGTGTAATACTCTCAGTTGGCTTCCGTAGTGTGTGTCCTATCCAGTGCCATCGTCTTCGCTGTATCTCTGTATCCACTGGTATTTGACTGGTACATTTCCATAATTCTATGTTAGTGATTTTGTCCTGCCATTTCCATCCTTTTATTCTGCGTAAGCATCCATTAATGAAAGTCTGTATCTTCATGATTGTCAATTTTGACACATGTTACTAAGGGTGTATACAGGGGCAACTCAGGACTAGGTGTAAATGATCATTCTGTATACAATTTGCCATCTAATTTAATTTCTGCTTTGTTCTGGACTTTGCTTTTGTTGCCTGCTAAAAATATCTATCTATTGTCCTTTCAAACTGAAGACAACACATAGGACATAAATTCTAGACTCTTGTGTCTGACGATCTTGTTATCAAGTATCAGATCTTGCACAGGACTTGCATTGTATTTCGTTACATGACTCATTTCTGGGCGAGTCACTCAATCTTGGAAAGGGAGCTGATGCCTTCTGTTGTTGCCTCTTGCCTCAGTATTTTTTTCAGTGTTCTCTAGGTTGGTCTCTTCTTCTGTTACCCTCTGGTTCTCATTTGAGGCCTTGCTTTGAGATTTTCTTGTTCTTCTTCTCATCACATGGCCAACATATAACCACCATATTCTCCTGATTATAGATGAAATTGTTGAATACTTTGTTATTTCTCTTATTTCTGCACTAGCCTTGAATTCATTCCATGGTATACAAAGTATTTTCCTCAGGCATTTGTTTTCTAATGCTTCCAGTTTATTTTCTATCTCTTAAGTTATTTTCTATTTCTTTAGTTGTTTTCCAGCGAGATTGCATGCATAGATAACAGAGGATAATACATTTGATTTAAAAATCCTGAGCTTTGTTTTTGTGCTTAGTAATTTTGATTTCCATATTGTATCAAGGTTTCTGAAAGTCATTGCTGCCTTCACTATTCTGATTCTAATTTCTTTCTTTGTGTCTTCTTCTTGATCTATACAGTTTCCAAGATATACAAAATGATCTATTTCTTCCATTACTTTTCCTGCAAGAAAACATTTTATTTAAATATTAAATAAATATTCTCTTCTAGGCAAATTTGATTTTTAATTACTTTTGTCTTTTTTTAAAAATATGCATACCTATTATTCTGTATCAGCCATTAGTGCTTAGTTTTTTATGAACTATTTATTCAAATTGATTATTCTAATACTTATTTCCTAGTCTTTCTGTTTTATCTGGCTATCACTTCCAATGTCCTAAATTTTCCGACAGTTTTTTATAAAGTAATGAAATGTTATTTTAAAATTTGTCAATTATTTAAAATTGATACATTGAGTATTAGTAATGTTTGAATGAAATTCCACATATTGTACTTGCTGTAGATTAACTCATATGTAGTTAGAAATCACAAAAATCAGCACTTTTTTTTTACTTTCGAACCTCAAAATATATTTTTTTTTTAAATGAAAAGATGTATATTGTTTGTCAACTTGTGAATATGAGCTGAGTATATAAATGTGAGGGAGCCACGATAGGTCAGTGGTTAGTGAACTGGACTACAAAGGACAAGAGGTAGGGTTCGATCCCAACCGACGACTTTCGGGTTCACCCAGCCTTAAGTGGGTACCGGATTTTTTTTCTGGGAAAGTAAAGCAGCACGGGCGTAATACCGACCACATTACCCCAAAAATCATGTGCTGAAGATCTGTAAAATATAGGGTTACTAACACCATATTTCCCTATACGCCACTTGGCGTGACGGGGGTACTTTACTTTTTTTTTTTTAATATAAATGTGAATAAAATAAATGTCTGTGGAAGGACATTGTTGTTAGCGTCATAGAGTTGACAAAAACATGACAATGATGCTTTTATCTCTGTATTGATGTTTAGCACTTTCAATCATCATATGAGCTAATAGTTGTTAATGCTTCAATTTCAAATCAGGATATACTTGCAAAGCTAACACAGATCAAAAATGAAATTAAAAAGTTGCATGAAGACTCAGTGGATATTCTTCATGAAGCGAAGGACCTGTTGACCATTGCAGACAGAAACCTAGCAGTATGTATCAGTTTCCATTAGTTGCTATTCATTAGTTGTATCTATCATATGGTATCATCTTTTAAGTTTTTTTTTACTTCTTTTGTATTATAAATTAATTCTTTGAGTCATCTTGTGTTACATATATAAATATGAAAGTGCGGAAAAAAAGCATCCATTGCACCACGAACTCAACACAGGGAAAGGTGTCAGGCTAAAAAGAGGCAAGTCATGGGTGGGCCGAGCAGAAGATGTCATCAAACAAGTCTGTGGGCTTACCAATATCAATGCTGGTGAGGAGTGGATACCGGTGCACATCATTCAGGGGCACATTCTCTTTATTGTCACACATGACAGGAGGTGAATGGAACAGAACTCAGCCGTGATCAATGTGGAGGTCAACTGTCTCATCTCGGATAACACTGATGACAAAGATGCAGTCATCTATACCGGCGTATCCATGATACAACATCAAAGGAGTGCATGGGAATTTACAGCAAGCTCGGCAAACAGAACAGTCAAAGTAGACAGTGTTGCATACATTATCACCACAAGTAGCATGACGATGGAGGTGATGGCAGTGACCAGGGCATTCATCTGGTTAGAGTCACACACAAAAAATAGTGAAGTTGGGCTATGTAAACATGCAATGGGTAGAAACATTGCAGAAGTAAAAAATATGTAAGGTCACCTTTGTCTACGTCCCTGGCCATATGCGAGTATGAGGAAATGAAAGAGCAGACAGGTTGACTAGCTGTGCTGTCATTAAAGACAGTCAATCAATAGTTTGGGCATACATCATCAATGCCCTCTGAGATGTGGGAAGGGCACAAGACTTCGACAACCATGAGTCCATGTCACTCCTTCGGATAAAAGAGATGGGCACAGTCAGAAATGAGAAACTCAGTGGGCTGATAAGAAGACTTATCAACCAACACAGAACTGGAGTCGTCAGTCACTGGACTTGCTGAGGAGGGGATCTGAGCACCTATGACTTGTTCAGAATGCAATGATGATGATCCACAAGATTTTCAATAATAATAATAATTAATTATGCAATTTGTAATGTTTGTACCTTTTTAGATACTCTATAATGATCTATGTCTGGTATGTTAAATATATTAAAATATTATAATTTGTGGATGTAACAAAAAATAATTAGCAAGAAAAACATCTTAAAAAAAATAGCTCAGGTGATAGTAGAATCTAGTGATCAAATGTTCAAATAGTACTGACTGAAAGTGGCAAGCTACTCATAGTTGGCTGCTTCCATCAGGATCATTGCTTAAAATTGATTATGAGCCCACTTCATTGTTGCAGTCATACCCAATATTTGATGAACACTTCCTGGCTACTGCAATAAGTCCTGTAAGAACTGATGCTGTATTTATTTTGACTCCTTGGTTAACATTACTCAATAACCTCAGTCTCTGCAATCAAATCCATGTCTCCACTTCGGTAATACATTGCCACACAGTGCATAAGTTAGGGCATTCCAACCATTCAAGCATGACACAAGTAGATGCAAGCAAAAGCATATCTTTGGGTTGGGGGGGGGGGGGAGAGAGAAAGGAGGCATGCAACTAAATATATCCATTGCTACTAGAGTTACAGTCAATGCGAGGCAACCGCATTAAGCACAGGAGGTCATGGCTGACAGCAGTTGATAAACACTGCTGAGTATGTGCAATAAGGAGGACATTCCTACTGGCAGGGATTGGATAGATATGCAGGACAAGTGCAGGCCAACCAAAGTAATAATACAATCACACAAGAAATGCTGCAACTGAGCACAGAACAGACAGAGTTTGAGATTAAGGAGGCATTGCACCTTCACTCCCAACCTCAAGACCCAATCATCTACACTGATGGCATGGTCACATATGTGCAGTGACTGGAGTTTTGTTCTATATTCAAATGGAAAGTTGATAGAGAAATGTTCAGGAGTCTACTTTCGTATTTTAGTAAAAATTTCAAAATAATAAAAAAGATTTAAAAACATATAACTAGATAGCCCTCAGCCCAACTATTTCAAAAATATCTCATTCATGTCTGTGTATCAATTATAAAAAATGTTATGAATATTCTTTAACATTTTTAAAATAAGATGTTTATTATCAATATGAAGGTTTGGATTGCACTTGCAGTCCACTGCCAAAACAAAACATTTAAATAAGTTTGTCTTGACCAGATCATGCTCCATCAATTACAGTCAACATACTTAAGCAAATGCACTCGGACATTAGTAACAAATTTTGAAAATGGCAAGGTAATTTAATTGCCGGTAGCAACTAATTTGACAAACAGATTACCTTAAAATATTCCACACTTATGTGAAAATGGACACAGAATTTAAATATCTACACCACTTAACTCAAGAAAAGCTGATTTATTGACACACACAAAATAAAATGATGATCTCTCTCTTTGAGACATTGTGGAGTCAAGCATAGATGTATCCTTCCCCCTACACTATTTGGAATATTTTTTACTGCCTTTCTACACAAGACATTTGAAATTGTCTCTGGAGACATCTACATCCCTACAAGATCTGTTAACTCCTTATTTAATCTAGCACTTCTGAAGTTAAATTTAAAATAACTGTAATCCTAATCAAGTAGCTTCTATTTGCTGATGATACAGCACTGGTTGCTCACGATGAGTCTGCCCTGAAGTCAATGATTGACAATCTAGCATGATCATGTGATTTATTTTCCCTGTCAAGAAGTATACAGAAGTCTGTGGTGCTTCAACAAGGTGTAGCCAGTCTTGCAATTATATCATTAAATAACATACCCCTTGAATCTGTGAGAAAGTTCACCTCTCTTGGTTCTATGGTTACAACCACCATCTGCCTGAAAGAAAAAAATACATTTTTGAATTGGAAAGGCAGTTTCCACATTTGGTAAACTTAAAGATAGAGCATAGGCCAATGCCAAATTAACATTCAGGATTAAAATTCCTCATCAGCAGTCAGATAAAAACAATGCAGGAAAACACTAATGAACTAATTTCAATCACGTCATCAAGTACTGGGCCTGCTGGCATAGGTGATCATGTCTCTCCACAACTTTCGATCTCAACAGTTATTTATCATTTCTGTTGTTGACCTTCTGCCAAGCCATTCTCTTGAGTGACCAAAGGACAGAACTTCTGTCAGCCTATCATCAATAGCCAGCAAAATTGGGTTTGAGATCAATCATGAAAAGACTAAGGTCATGAAAAGCTTATGGTCATGAAAAGCTTAATTCCAACAGATGATAGAATGAATATACATGGAAAACAAACCAGTGGAAGAGATTGATCACTTTATCTATCTTGGAAGTCACATTGATCAGGTAGGGGATACAAGTAAAGAAATTAGAATCAGAATAGCTAAAGCAGCAATGTCTTTTAGAAGCCTTGAGAAGTTTTGGAAATCAAAACTCATCAGCACAAACACAAAACTTAGACTATTAAAATCAAATGTACTATCAACCCTGACGTGCACGTGTAAGAGCTAGAAAACAACAAGAAACATAGAAACAAAGTTGAACGCATTCGAAAATAAATGTCTAAGGAAAATACTTGGTATAGTGTGGAATGAATTCAAAACAAACGAGGAAATGAGAAAAATCATCAATCAACCACTAATATCTTTAGTAATCAAGAAAAGACGCTGGTCATATGTTGGACATGTGATGAGAAGAGTTAATAACAGAATAACAAACTTAGCTCTCATGCGGGAAACAACAGGTAAGAGGAAAAGAGGAAGACCCAGAGAGAAACTGAGAAGAACATTGATGAGAGAGGCAAGAGCAGCTGAAATCAGCTCCCTCAATGAGATGGAGTTGCTTGCACAGAACAGAGACGAATGGCAAGATTCGATAAAGGAAAATTGCAAGGATTTAAAACGGCTAGAATAAAAATTTAGATAAGAGAAGGAATATCTGGGTCTATACCCTATGGGTCGTCTACGGCTCAAAAGGTCAATAGATAGATAGATAGATTAAAATTCAAATTTACAGAAGTTGTGTGCTTTGTACACTTCTATATGGATCAGAAACTAGGACTACATATGCAGGGCAGGAGAAAAGGTTAGGCAGCTTTCATATGTGTTGCCTTCGAAAGATTATGAACATCAAATGGTCGGACAAAGTAACCAACTATAATGTCTTACAATGAGCTAAACATCCATCCATCATGGCAAAACTTAGGTGTCAGAGATTAAGGTGGTTCAGTTATGTAAGAAGAATGGCAAACAATTTTATTCCCAAACTAATATTGTATGGCAAACTTTGGGGCAGAAAATGACCAAAGGACAGACCAGTGCTGAGACATAGGGATGTTTGCAGGGCTTCCTTGAGTGAATTCTCTTTCAGTGAAAGAAACTGGGAAAATCTGGCTGTAGATCGTAGCACATGGAGGATAAAAATAAAAAATGGCACAGCATCTTTCGAGGCAGTGCTGATAATAAATTCAGAAGACAAAAGGCGCAGGAGAAAGGAGATGAGGCCAGGCACCACAAATACATCTTGTTCATTCTGCATTCAAATCTACCTATTCAATATTGGCAGATTGAACCACAATGCAAAACAGCATCCAGCTTAAGACACTAATATTTTACCAAACTACTGACTTATTCTGATTGCTTTCTACCAACCATCTGTCAAGACACCACCATATATATATGGATATAAAGGATCCTTTATCGAATCTTGCCCTATATATATATATATATATATATATATATATATATATATATATATATATATATATATATATATATATATATATATATATATATATATATATATATATATATGAAAGTAAAATACCCCCGTGTCCTGTTAAAACTGTTATTTTTGTTTATTACAATAATTCATGCATATACTTAAGTTTATTTATGTAATTGCATGATTTTTTCTGGATTTTCTGAAACACAGGTTTTGATTATAAAAGGTTGACATTTATGTCACTCTCAACATCACAATGCAACAATCATGTCCAATTCTCTATTCAGAATACAAGCTACCATGAAAAGCAGCAGTTTATTTACTTTATTGAAATCAGTTTGATTAAAACCTGTTTTGCACATTTATTCTCAATACTTTTAGAGAACAATGAACAGTTTTATTTAGTTTTTTTTTTTTTTTTGTCAGCAAACTTTTGGTCTCACTTCTTTGAGTTTTTGCAATAGTGCACTTTCTGGACAGGTCTTAATTGCTAGATATTATTTTAATCTTCAATTCAGAATTGTGAAGTTTGTTGAATACTTTGTTAATAAACAGCAATTTATTTACATTTGATTTTTAGCAACATTACTTGACAACAATGCTTTCAGACAACAGCTGGTAATAATGATGGAATGGAAATGGCAATGGATGAATTGGTTGAAAAAGTTAGAAATCTAAGAACTGCTCTTCCTAAACTGACAGAATTATCCAATAATGCTATTAAACATGCCATGGACCTGAAGAATCAAGCAGAAGCAATAGATAGGTTAGTTTTGACATTTTGTTAATTTAAATTGAGTTCAATTGACATTTACAAACATATCTTCATATATTAATAATAACGTCAAGTTCAGTAAATATGTTTCTTGAGCACAAGTAAACCAAACAGACTTTCTAGCAGTCAAGTTCAGGTATTATTTAATATTACACTTTACTTTTATTTTGTTTTATTTTATCCATGGAACCAGTTTCATTGCTGTCACGGGTTCCTCATATCCACTCCATCACTTGTCATAACATTTCCCAAAATACATCGCACATCTTAATACTTGCTCTTTAAAACCTCTACCGTAGTTTTATATAGTCATGATGTCAAATATGGAATTCCCTCTCACAAAGTCTGACAGGAATCTTTGTTTAGCCCACCACTGTTGGAAAAATTATGCCACAACTATATATTTTATATTATGATCTGCTTAATTCACAACATTTAATCTGTCATTGAATGAACATAACATTGAACGACATTAAGCCGGACTTGGAATATGAAAAAACTGCAACAAGGAACACTTTTTAGACTGAGCCTCAATGGTTCCTGCTGCCTATCTGCCATATTGACTGGAGGTCAATACAATACAATAATATAATTTTATAGTTTCTGTGAGTAAAACTGAAAGTCAAAATATTTTTGAGTGCTTCAATTTTGTGAAATTTGTATTGGAAGTTGATCTATGTTTTTGTGCTCATGGTGCCAGTAAAAGTGAAAGTCATAAACACTGGGCTAGAAGGTGGTGTTATTTTAGCAAATTTATGAGATGAACGGAAACAACAGACATGACAATTTCGGTGGCATTATATAAACATTAACTGTTTTTAGGGAAGATGGTAAAAGTTAATGAAAGCTTTGAAGGCTGCAGTCCTGAATGTAGATTAGAAACACCAGACTTTTTGTCAGAGGAACTGTCCCATTTGCATCATATAAGGGTCTCATTTGCAACATCAAGACCTAGGTCACTTCAGCTAAAGAGCCATGAACAGGCATGAACAGTAAATTCTGTTGACAAAGTTGCTCGTGCACGTCCTACTCAACTGCACAGATGACAGTTCTAAACCTCTTCAGTTGCCTCTTATGACGTGTGGTAGGTTACAGTGGTTCTATTCTTTTCTCCCCTCACCATGGGGGCCACGGTAGTCACACAGGGAACACCTCACTTTTAAGTAAGGTAGAGCTCATACCAAAAGATGAAAGTATTTAATATTTTTAGGGTTAAATTCAAGAAGTGTTGATAATATGTAACATTTATATTTGTAGAACAGAGAAACAATTCAAGAAGTGTTGATATGTAACATTTATATTTGTAGAACAGAGAAACAATTCCAGAAGTGTTGATAATATGTAACATTTATATTTGTAGAACAGAGAAACAATTCCAGAAGTGTTGATAATATGTAACATTTATAATTGTAGAACAGAGAAACAATTCCAGAAGTGTTGATAATATGTAACATTTATATTTGTAGAACAGAGAAACAATTCAAGAAGTGTTGATAATATGTAACATTTATATTTGTAGAACAGAGAAACAATTCCAGAAGTGTTGATAATATGTAACATTTATATTTGTAGAACAGAGAAACAATTCCAGAAGTGTTGATAATATGTAACATTTATAATTGTAGAACAGAGAAACAATTCCAGAAGTGTTGATAATATGTAACATTTATATTTGTAGAACAGAGAAACAATTCAAGAAGTGTTGATAATATGTAACATTTATATTTGTAGAACAGAGAAACAATTCCAGAAGTGTTGATAATATGTAACATTTATATTTGTAGAACAGAGAAACAATTCCAGAAGTGTTGATAATATGTAACATTTATATTTGTAGAACAGAGAAACAATTCCAGAAGTGTTGATAATATGTAACATTTATATTTGTAGAACAGAGAAACAATTTTTAAAAATCCTAGAACACTGTCAAAGTTATTGGTTTTTCTTCATCTTCTTCCGTGATCAAATTTTTCTATACTTTTTGGCCAGCAAGTGTCACAAACTGGATAGTCTTTTTTGCTTTTTCTGATAGTTTGCAGTGTTGGCCTGGTTCTGTGGGTCACACTTTCATTCTTGGTTAAGGTGATATAATGTTGTAGGATTTATTTCAAGTGATATGCAGTAAACACTCGTAGTCTCTGAGCATTACTTGTGAGTGGCCATTTTCCAAGTCTAAAGACCTTGGTCTGCTCATGATTCTGAACTTGTTTATTATGTCTTGTCTTGACTTTGTGTTCAGTTCTCACCATGACATTTTATGGCTTGTTTCTGTATATTTTTAATTTTTGTGAAACTCTGGGATCATGTGTCCATTGAAGTTTTTCTATTGTCTTTGAAGTTTGTGCGCCTTTTCATTTCCAGGGATGCAGCAGGAATTCTGTTGTAAAATGGGTCTTAATTCTTTTTTCAGAAGTCATGGTAATAAAGTGCTCATCCACTCATCTGCCAACCAGGTGGTCTAAGTTTAACTCCTGACTGAGGCAGGTTTTTTAAATGTATAAAATTTAATTTCCTGTGACCTATCCTTATCCTTAGATTGCACATTAACGATGAAATATTTATATTTATTTATCTTATAATATACAAAACACAATTAAAACAAGACAAATGAAATTTTTGGGGCATGTTAAAAGACACAACTTCTTCTTCTTTTCTCTTTTCACTGATACCTAAAAGGTATTGTTGTTTATATCATTTGTCGTTCTTGAGCTGCTCAAACTGTCTAAATTAGTGATTTTTCTTTGTTGTTACATGTCTCTTTCACTGCATCTATCCATCTTCTTCTGGGTCTTCCTCTTGGTCTTTTTCCATGCATTTTCGAGAAGAATGCCCTTGATGGTGATTGGTGCGGATTCATTCTGATCAGGTGGCCAAACCATTTAAGTTGTTGTTGTTCTATATATTCTTGGCAAGGTTTTGTTCTTATCATTTTTTTAATGGTTTCGTTTGGTATTCTATCTCTTATCTTCTTTGGTATTCTATCTCATGGGGCATGTTAAAAGACACAACAGTCTGATAAAAGTAATATTGGAAGGGAAAATACAAGGTAAAAGAGTCAGAGGCAGACCAAGACTAACATGGACGAGTAACATCAAAAGATGGACAAGTCAGCCTATGAAAATCTGCACAATCAAAGCAAGAGACAGAGTGTAATGGCGCTCCATGGTAGCCAACCTTCGATGCGGAGATGGCACTCAGGATGAAAATATACACAAACTATTTATTTATTTATGTTTACACAAATTTTATTATTTCTGCATACTTGGTGCTCATTAAATAATTTTCATAAACTAACATCAGATTTTCCATGTCCAGAAGCCATTGTGTGATTAATAAATATTACAAAAAATGTATATTTTGGTAATAAACTGGATGATCAGAAAGGGGAGGAACTCTCCAATACACTGGAAGTGAAGTGTAAATACTGAATTAAACTGAAACAAACCATTCTGACATTATCGTAGTATGATGGAGAGAGGACATGTTGGAAAACATAGGGGATGCTACAGCAACAGACTGGTTACTGGAATGGGAAAGAGTTAAGCTGAATTGATCTAGTTAATGTAACCTGCTGTATGTAATTTTCATTCATTCATTTTCCTCTTGGGCCGAAGACAGCACATAAGGCAGAAGTCAAAGTTCTCCACAATTTGACGATTTGCTGCTAGTCCTTGTAAGTCTTGGTTGTGTTTTAGTTCCATGGTTGAATCTTCCCTAGTAATTGTTCTGTGAAGCTATTCTCTTGGTCTGCTTTATTTTCTTTTATCAGATGTTTTCCACATGAATCCCTGATGGGGAAGTTGTTCTTCATTCATTTTCAACACATGACCAATTAATTTCTAATGTCTCCTTCTTATAAAGCTCGACATACATTCTTGTTTTGATTCATCTCTTATCTGTTCATTTGAAATGTTTTCCTTCTAGCTTGTTTGAAACCCAGCATAGATATTTGTTTTCAAAGGCTTTAATTTTCTATCTAAAGTCTGGGTGGATTTCCAACTTTCACATCCATATGTTAGTGCTGGTATCATGCAGGAGTTGAACAATCTAAGTTTTGTTTGTTTACTGATTGAGTACTATGGATTGTCAGATGTTTGTCAGTTTGTTGAAAGCATTTGATGCTAGTGTGATGTGTGTCCTGATTTTTTAAATGACATTTTGTTGCTTAAATAGGTAAAATTTGTTACTTTGTGTAAAGTTTAATTGTTAAGTGTTTTATCAGAGGTTATTTTGGTAATATCCAGGACTTTTGTTTTTGCTGTGTTGATCTGAAGGTCTATTGGACCAGTACTTTGGAGTCATTCTACTGTAATTATTTACAACAAACTGGAATATCTATGCCATTTTAGCTCAGCTCATGTGTATCATAATAATTGCATTCTTTGACTACCTGGTTTGCTTTTCCTCTTCATCCCTTATTTTCTTGTCCATACAAGTTAGTCTGAGGATCATGATGAGTCTGGTTAACTGTTACTGTTGCAAGCATCCAGTTATAAGTGACTGGCTACCTGCAGCTCATGTTCAATGTCTTGCTGCCATTGAAAAACTAATTGAACATGGGACCATCACTGGAAGATATGTGTGCTGAAAGTTTGTGAATGTTAATTTGTCACCGATAACATTTTTTTCCCTTCATCTTACAAATGTGCAGATTATTTGCTGATACTCGAAACTTATCTGAGAATGCACTGAAGGCTGCAGGTGCTTACAAAAGTATAATTGAAGCAATCAGTGAAGCGAAAAAATCAGCTGATAATGCCTTGAGTGCTGCGAAGGCATCAGCAGAAATTGTAAGTTTTGAGTTTTGCTGCTTTATTTGTATAAAAAATATTAATGGTTCCCTTGTGCAATTTAGTATCACTTATGGAAACAGTGTAATGGGTTTGTAAATATAAGTAGGTGGATAACAGTATTAAATGTATCAAGTGGAGACAGAATCAGAAATGAGGATATAAGGAAAAGAACTGGTGTGACACCAGTGTTGGATCATATTATCCAAAATATAAGATCAAATTCTTTAGATAACACAATCATCATAGCATAACACATTCATCATAACATAACACAATCATCATAGCATAACACAATCATCACAGACAGCATCCCTCAGTGAGTAAAAGTAAAGTATGAGACTTGAATCAGCATCTTAGCACTCAAGTTTTCACCCATACAAGCTCAGCCACCTATCCAGAAGTGTTCACAGACTTCTGGATAGTGTTGCAACTAGCATCAAAACTCATGATGCAAGGCAGTGTTCCTCACCTTCCCAAAATTTTACCCTGTACCCATTTCTGCAAGCAGCTGGGTTGACCATGGGGGTATGTTTTTTTTCCAACCACAAATACAACTCCCACTGCTTCCAGCGGGAATTGAACACAGGTTGTCTGAATGAACATCAGTAGCCAAGTCATGTGCTTTTCCCAACTAGTTCACTGAGTGCGCGCCCCCCCACCACCACCACTCAGTGAATGTTAATGCTCAGAAACAATGGAAAGAGGATAAAAGTAGACCTATGATGATGGATTAATAAAGTAAGAAACATTACTTTGACCACCTACACTGCAGGGCATTGACCTGAACACTCAATTTTCCCTTGATATTGAAAGGCAGCAGAGGGAGAAGTAAATTAAAGTAAAAAAATTTATGTTAGAGATTTATTTTGTTAGTAATATGGGGATGCCAGGACTAAATATCAGTGGATATATAATCAATAATTTAAGATATGGTGATGATACAGTATTAATGGCAGAAAATCCAGAAGACTTACAACTAATGAGCAAAATAAACAAGACAAGCAAAGAATATGGACATAAATATTAAAAAGACTAAAACCAATTGATTATTGGTAGAGAAAAGACACAAAATGTACAAGGAAATAATGAAACAAATTGAAAGAACCTAGAAAGAATTGAAAAATATAGATATCTTGGACATATAACAAATGATGGAAAATATAAGACAGAAATAAACAAAAGAATAGAAATGACAAAAAGCAATTTTAACAACATGAAAAACATAGATCAAAGCAAATAATATCAGAATGAAAACTATGAATTGCAAAATGAAATATTTACTCAACATTCCTGTACGATACAGAAACATGGACATTAAATAATAAAACAGAGCAGAAAATTTAAGATATTGAAATGTGGATCTATAAGAAAATAGGGAAAATTGAGTTGTAGAAAAAGAAAGTAAATGAGGAAAGTTTTGAATTAGATGAAAATGAAAAAATAACTAAACACAATTTTTTAAAAATTAGAAATTTTGTGGACATGTGAAGAGACATAATAACCCTTGTAAAAGTCATCTAGGAAGGAAAGGTACAAGGTAGATGGGGCAGAGACAGACCAAGACTAAAGTCGACTGATAATATCAAAAGGTGAACCTACGACAACATGCACTATCAAGGCATGAGATAATAAAATGGCGCTCCATGGTAGCCATCCTTCGATGTGGAGACAGCACCCAATGAATAAATGAATTTCGTTAACAAATGTGTGAATGAAAATATTCAATCTATCTGTTATACATTTTAGTTGAATAAAACTGTTGATTGCAAATTAAATATAACATGTCTAAAGCAAGTTTATTATTTTTAAACATCAGAGTAATTTTTTATTTATTTATTTTGTTAAAGTTAGCATTATACTACCTTGAGTTGCATTGTCACAGTACAGTTTCTAGGATTTACACACTAAATTACATTATCCCCTTGACACGGAAAGACAAATGAGGAAGGAAAGAAGAAGATTACTTTATTATGACATACTATATATGAAAGTGAAAATTTAAAAGTTCATTTTTAAACATACACTCTTGACATATGGAAGTGAGTTCTGGGCAATCAATAGACTAGAAAATTGTTGGAGGCAACACTTAGGTTTTTTTTTCAGGGGTCTATTGAAAATGCCATTGATAGCTAGAGGGAGTAATGTAGACTTAATAAAATAAAGAGGAGAAAAAGCTTGTTGCGATTGTTAGAAGGAAACAATCATAATTTCTTTTTGTCTAATAAGAACAAAACAGCTGCAATGCATTAGAACAACTTGCAAAATTGAGGGAAGAAGAGATTGAGGAAAATAGAGAGAAAGATACAATCATTTTAAGAGAATATCTTGGTGAGAAGTCAACAATAGTAAACAACAAACCACTGTAGGGGTGGGAAAGTTGCTGTTGGAGACAGGATAACACCAGCAGCCATGGGACTTGATTATAACATATTTTTGTATTTTGTGTGCTATGTTTGTAGATAAACACCGAGAGCATATGAAAAACTTGAGACTGTAGAGTTAAAAAAAAAGATAGTCAAGTTAAGATACTCATAACACATAATGTCATAAGTTAGTAAATTGTTTGTAATTTTGCAGTTCAGGTCCTCCAAATTTAGAGGCTAGTGTTCTTCCTTGATTTTTGTATTAAAAAAAAAACTGTTATTGTTTTAATATCTGTATAATATATATTTAATTATGATGAGTGTCTGATCTTTACAAAAGTAATGGTTAAAGATACTTGATTTATAATGAAATATCTCCTTATCATCTTCTTTCATCACCATTTATAGAAATATATTTACATATTGTTGGGTGCTTTGTTTTACTACAGATCAAATTTAAAGACCTGAAAGATGAAGCTTCAAGATTAATTAACAAGAGTAAAGAACAAGTAAAACAGATTACAGATCTTCTCAAGTCTGCACATGGTACTGCAATGATTACTATTTTTTTTTTTTTAAATAGAAATATATTCAATGCTGAAATAAGGAATTTAGCAACTATGTGTAAAGAAATACATTAATTACTTCCAGAATATGTAAAAGTTATTTTTAACTACATCTTTCTAATCTAACACATTCATATGACTGACTTGCCTGGCATCTGGAGTCAGACAGACTCAGGCAAGAACTTGAGGTAGACAAATTTTGCAACTGATTCTCACATTTCACTATGCATGTCACTCTCACAACCACTCATTGAAACCATAGCCACAAACCTACACTCAAGTGGCTCAGGCTGTATTATTGTCTGCAACTGATGTGGGACATCTGTGGGATTTGGTAGAGCCTCCTCACAGACTCAGCTGCCCTCTTTTGAAGGTACTGCTTTTTTGACAGGGCTGATATCTCCAGTATTGACACAATTATGATGCATAGTTTAGGTTGACAGGTCCTCCTCATTGCACCTTGGACAAGTCAATAAGTGCTCAGATCTCTTCTGAAGAATATCCATCAAATGTATAGGGACTGACAACATTAATGTTTTGTTGGTTGATACATCTTCTTTGGATTCCTGCATAGCACTCTCATCTGGCATCTCCCACCTTGACATGCTATTCAAGGTTCAATACCTTCCACACTCAATATCAGCCAAAATGATCTCTTACACCTGTGTGTCCTGACACAAAAATGAAGCAAACACTTTTTAGAATAGATGTCCCCAGAGACTCCAACCACTGCAATTCAGCACAGCCAGTTATGATCTCTCTGTGCATACTGTTTGAGTCACTGAGGAAACATAGATGTGTATAAAGTTGTGTCTCAAGTCATGCTGATGCTTTTATAACAGCCATAATTTCCATGGTCAAACTACTTGTAGTCAATGCAAAAGCATCACTGTCTTCCTTCACAGATCTGCCTCCAACATGAGCTGTGAAAGTCTGCGAGCTCTGTACATGCCCTATAACAGACCAATCTGTGTAAATTACTGCATTCCTGTTAAGAGTTCTCGAAACTCAAGGCCTGAACTTCTGCCTCAACAATCATTAGGTTTTGTCATCAACATTCTCTGTCTAGTGTGATGACAATGAGAAAGGAAACACTTAACTCTGATGTCACTTGTACTCATTCTTCCTTGAGTTCTATGTTCTCAGTTGAACACACCTGCTGATCCATAGCCTGCCACATCCCCAATTTTCATTTTTGTAGCCGGCTGCCTTTTGTACCCATAAATTCACAGTATAGAGGATGATGTGGGTCTGCACTGGAAGGTAAAGGTACGAGACTTGAATTGGCATCTTAGCATGCAGGTTTTTACCCATATGTGCTCGGCCGCCTATCCAGAAGTGTTTGGAGACTCCTGTCTAGTGTTACCTCAAGCATCGTAACTCATGAGTGACACACCATTCCTCACCTTCCCAGAGTGCTACCATGGTACCCATTTTTGCCAGTAGCTGGGTCGACCACGGGCTTTATTTTTCAAACCACAAATGCAATTCACACTGCTTTCAGTGGAAATCGAACACAGATTGTCTGAACATCAGTAGCTAGAGGGATGGTTTTCCCAACTAGGCTACCAAGGCTCCCCGCACTGATTCAAAGGTAGGCACGTGCCAAAAATTTAGGAGGTAACACAATGTCAATTCAGTACCTTTTGAGCTCCCAAAGATGATACTCATTGCCTCATTTGCACCCATTCCAAGCATTTTATTTTTGTATCGCTGAGAGTCAGGAACACCAGTGCATACTCAATCACAGACAGTAAGGGCCCCTGTATAAGAAAGGAAGATGTTGGTACTAAATTTGTGCTGAAGCCATGACCCCAATTGCAGATGGGCCCTTTCTGGCTTTCAATATTACCTGGTCTGCATTTTTGTTTAAAAGCAAGTGTCTGATAAAACCACACTTCTAGGTATCTCATCACATGAATTCTCCCCACAAACTTTGAATGCAGACATCATATTTGATGTTAACTTGTTGACTATGCCATCATTCAAAGAAATCCATATCCCTGTTGCCTTCGGGCAAAAATGGCTGCGGAAATCCAGTTAAGGGAGGAATGGTCTGATCTTGAGTTCAAGAAGCTGAGACATCAGGAAATCCAGAGACACACTGCTGCATATATTGTCTAGGTAAATTGCAACAGCAAAGGTTTCAATGCCTGTATGGAAGCCTTTATATATATCATGGGAAAAGATCGCAGCATTCTCTCTTGTTTAAATGGTATCCTCCATGGGTAGGTGGAAGAAAATGCAGCTTTTCTTATGGTAGGTTCATTTCTTAGCAATTATTTTCTCAAAAAAATTACCCACCGTGTTTTGCATAGTAAATATGCATGAGCCTTGTATTTTCTAACTACTCTCACTGCCTCTTTCTCTCTCCTCTTTTCCTTTCTGTGTCTCTTTCACATACATAGCCTAAACACAATGTAGTGAGTGTAGAAGAGGGAAAAAACAGAGAGGAATCTGTCACAAAAATAGTACAGCCAGAGTCTGCTATATATCTAACAGCAGAAGAGAGGATGAAATAAATGAAATACTATTTGCAGACGACCAAGTTCTAATACATGAAACAACTGAGAACCTGCAAGAACATATTAACAGGCTAAACAACACTTGTAAACAATACAACATGAAGATCAACATATCTGTTGAAAATGTTTAAAAAATTGAACTGGCTGTTCATTTGGCAAAATAGTAACAGTAAAATTCGCTCCAAGTTTTAAATTTTATATACTGAAACTGAAACTCAATAACGTTTCATTCAATAACTCCTGATAACATTTTGTAAATACAACATGAAGATCAACATTAACAAAACCGAAGTAATGGCAATAGCGAGAAAGAAAGAAAAACTAAACATCATAATAGATAATACGAATCTGAAGCAAGTAGACAATTTTAAATGTCTGGGTAGCACATTAACACAAGACAATAACCAAGAGACAGAGATAGATATAAGGTGTAACAAAGCATGCCAAGTATCAACACTATTGGAAAACAAAGCAATAACTATGGAAGCAAAAAGGACAATAAACAAATCAATTTTTTTACCAACTCTGTGCTATCAGTGGACGACGCAGTGATTGGACGCTGGACTCTATAAACAATAAGAAAGATAACGACCACCAAAATGAAATGTGTCAGAAGAATGACAGGAAACAGCTTAAGGGACAGAGTAAGAAACAGTGACCTGAGGAAGAAACTCAAAATTTAACCAGCCATCGAATACATAAAGAAACAACAGATATATTGGTTCGGCCACATAACAAGACAAAAAAGAAATAGCAACTTAAAGAGCCATAAACAAACGCTACGAAAATGCCAGATTAAGAGGAAGACCGAGAAAGAGATGGATAAAGGGAATACTGGAGTCACTAGGAGAGATACAACAGAAGAGCAAAAAATCGCAGATTGTATCTCCCATTGACGCCATCGGCAATGGAGGAAGGATAGAAGAAGAAGAAGAGAGTCTGCTATTATATTTAAATAATAAATTGGAATGGGAGAGAGAATATTCCAATACTGCTAAATTATATCATTCATGCTGTCATGATACTGACCAGATGAACCAGAAATATGTTGTTGGTCATTGTAAAACTGTGAACACTACTACCATATTACTCCTTAACCCTAGATTATGATACAGTTGTAAAAAACACCACATCGAAACACAAATTCTTCAATTCTGTGAGATACAATCTCATATAATGTGAAAAAACTTACCATTTTTCAAGAAATTTGTAATTTTTCATATTTTTTTATGCTGTGACCACGAAAATTTCCTTGGTCATTGGTTTGACAACAAACAACCCTTTGTGACTCAGGAAATGCTATGAGGTAGCTGAACATACTAACGGACTTAGCGCAACCATACCGATAGACTTTGTAACACCTCCGGTCCATGCGGTCAAATTCAAGTAAAAAATCATCCTGAGCCAGGAAATTAGAGTCCCTGTGTCTTTCCTACTGTGAACACACAGCTGCATCAAAAGTTCAAAGAAAATACTATTTTTGGAACTCCTAAAGTTACATTTAAGTGGTAGTAATTTTTACCACAGTAAACATGTCAGTCACAATTAGGTATTGTAATTAAGGGTTCAAGCAAGAAAGGAGCTCTTACTTACTAAATTGTATAAAAAGTTAATGTACATTTGACTCATTTTATTCTATTATTTGAAACAGTATTCAATTTTCTTTCTAAAACCTTCACTTTTAACAAACAAATAGGTGAGAGAATGCTGTATATTTGCAACAGTTGGATACTGTTTTTTTTAATATTTGTTCCTTAGTATGAGCAAATAACTGAGCCAGTAATTTCTTGAATTTCTTCCCTTTGTATTTTTACGCCAGATGCTGTGAGAAATTTGTCAAGAGTTGATAAGGTTCTTGATGATGCAGAATTTAAGTTGAAAAATAGCAAAGACACTCTGGATGAAATTAAGAGAAAAACTGACCTTCTACCCTCAGGTATAATTGTAGATATAATGCAAATGCCTGCTTAAATTTACTTTGCTGTTAGTTAACAAATTTTTGCTATCAGGCATTATCTAGTTTTAGGTGTATTATTTCATAATTACAATTTGTACTGTAATGTTTTCATTTTAATTGTTGCATCTGTTGGAGGGGAATATTGAGTTTATGTATATGTGTGTGTGTGCATGCATGTGAGAGAGAGAAAGAAAGAGATATCTCTCTCACTCTCTGTAATCAAGACTCAATCAGAGTAGGTTTCCAGACTCTCTCGTGAAGTCAGGCTGTCTGTTTAAGCGAATCGATTGCCCCATATACTTTTTCTTCCAGGGAGGTGGGCGTGGACCACATTGCTCTTCTCAGGTCTGTGTACTGGGGGCAATCCTGTAGAACATGTTTTGTAGTCATATTGTCCAGTGTACAGTGGCATATGCTGGTTGTACCTATTTTGAATTTGGTGAACATGTGATTTCTCATTCTATTGTGGCCAGTGCGTAGGCAAAGTATGATGACTTGATCCCTCCTTGATAGTTGGTGGTATCCGTCACTCTCGTTATGCTTTGTGTGTTCTTGTCATTTTTCATGGAACTGACCTTTGAGGATGGATTTGGCTTCATCATAACTGAACGGATGGTTCTTTTGTGGTAATCTCCCTCCCTCTTTAGCTGTGTGTTCGTTCCCATGTATATTACAGTGTGATGGTATCCACTGAAGACTACTCTCTGGAAGTTATTGCATAGTTGGTCCAGGGTTGTTCTCAAGTCATCAGTTCATTTGTTCTTGAGGCTTTTTAGAGCTGATGTATTGATAGTGCATCAGTCAGAATCACCAATTTATTGTGCATGTTATTTTTGTGTTGAGTAGCCAGAGTTGCAGCATCTTTGATGGCCTCAGTTTCTGCTTTAAAGTTGTTTGAGAATTTTCCAGTAGCTATTGACTTGGTGATCTTGTCCTGATTATTCAGCATCAAGAACACACCTCCCCCTCCATTTCTGGTGGTATTTGTAGCAGAGCCATCTGTGTATATGTGGGACCAAGAGTCCTGTGGGTAGGTATCGTGTATGTGTGAAAGAGATATATATAACAAGATCATGCCTTCCATATAATTTTTAGGCAAAATTGTTCACCATACCAAAAAAGAGTCATACAGGTGGGGAAAAAATAAACTTGTCAACTTTAAGTGCTAATTTATTATAATCAGAATAGCAAAGGCAGCAATGACTTTCAGGAACTTTGATAAAATATGGAAATCAAAGTTACTAAACATAAAAACAAAGCTTGGTATTTTCAAATCTAATGTATTATCTACCCATACTTATGGATGTATATATATGGCCCTTTTCGTCTTGTCAGACGGTCTAGTGGAGGCTATTGCGTATTTTTTTGAGGTATTGTTTTTGCCGAACAGCTTCTCTCGTGGCTAATTCTACCAATGTTTGACAAACACACGCGGTCACATAATGAACAGGTCAGGCTCGCTGGTCCACAGGGTTTACCATCCTTTTTCATGAGTCTCTTCTCTTCTAAGTCCTGTCTTAGAACAGTCTCAAATGTTGTTATACCGTTCCTTATACGTGCTCTCCATGATGTGCGATCACTTGCCAGATGTTGCCAGTCGTTTTCACAGATGGCGAAGTCTTTCAGAGATGATTTGCAGATATCTCTATATCGTAGTTTAGGTCTGCCGATTTGTCGTTTTCCGTGTTTTAGCTCGCCATATAGTATTTGCCTAGGAATGCGTTTTTCTTCCATCCGTTGGACATGCCCCAGCCATCTTAGCCTTCGACTTCTGAGCATCGACATGATTGTTAGGGTCTTAGCACGTTGCAGGACAGTTAAGTTGGTTATTTTGTCCTGCCATTTGATGTGCATTATTTTGCGGAGACATCGCATGTGGAAGACATTTAGTCTTTTTTCCTGGTTTGAGTATGTTGTCCAGGTTTCGGATCCATATAGTAGTGTGCTAAGCACACAAGTTTGATATATTAAGAGTTTAGTCTTTTGAGTTAGTTTCGTGTTGTTCCATGCCCTTTTTGTGAGTTTGCCGAAGGTCGTAGCTGCCTTACCAATTCGACAGTTTATTTCTTCATCAAGAGAGATGGTTTGCGTAACTGTGGATCCAAGATATGTAAATTTCTGTACTGATTCTAGTGGGCAGTCTTTTAGAGTAATAGATATAGGTTTGAAGTCACCTTGATTTAGTATTACTGTCTTCTGAACATTAATTGACAGTGAAAAAAGGTTGCATGCTTTATCCAGGTTGTTGATCAGCGACTGTAGGGTGGCCTCACTATGAGCGACTAGGGCTGCATCGTCAGCAAATAAAAATTCTTTAAGTAGGGCAACATTTGTTTTGGTTTTTGCTCTTAGTCGTGCTAGGTTGAACAGTGAGCCATCTGGTCTAGTGCGAATGTAAATATCTCCTGAGCTGTTTTCGAAGGTGTAATTTAGGAGGGCAGCAAAAAATATACCAAAAAGGGTGGGGGCGAGGACACATCCCTGTTTCACTCCTTTGTTGACTTTGAAATTCTCTGATGGACTCCCATCAAAATGGACTTTGCCATTCATGTCCTCATGGAAGGAAATTATCAGCCTAAGTAATTTAGGAGGGCAGCCTATGCCTTCTAACACCTTGTAGAGACCATCTCTGTTTACTGTGTCGAATGCCTTTGTGAGATCCACAAAGGCAATATAGAGCGGCATATTTTGTTCCCGACATTTTTCCTGCAGTTGTCTAAGAGTGAAGATCATATCTATGGTTGATCTCCCGGGTCTGAAACCGCATTGGGACTCGGGAAGCACCCGTTCTGCGAGTCTATGCAGGCGATTAAGTACGACTCTAGCAAAAGCTTTGCCTGTTGTGCTAAGGAGAGAAATGCCTCTGTAATTGTTGCAGTCACCCCTGTCTCCTTTATTCTTGTACAGCGTTATAATCTTAGCATTTCTCATATCATGAGGTATTTCTCCGTTTCTCCAGCATTTAATTAGCAGTTTGTATAGGTGTGGAAGTAGTACGCTTAGGTTGTCCTTTAGTACATCTGTGGGAATGTTGTCATTTCCTGCAGCTTTTCCTCTTGAGAGGGCATTTATAGCGTCAGCAAGTTCGTTCATAGTAGGCTCAACATCCAGTTCAAACATTGTAGGATATTTGGGTATTGATTGTGCTAGAGCTGTGTTTGCTGGTCTGTCGTCACTGTATAGATTAGAGTAGTGTTCAACCCATCTTTGCATTTGTTGTCCCTTGTCAGTAATAGGTTCTCCAAACTTGGATTTTAGGGGGCTAATTTTGTTATTTTTGGTCCAAGGGCCTTTTTTATATTGTCATGCATGGTTTTTGAGTCGCCCCTGTCTGAGGCTTTCTGTATTTCAGAGCATAGATTGTTCCAGTATTCGTTTGCGCATCTTCTTGCTTCGCGTTGTAGGGTGGCTTGCGCATGTTTGAGCTGATCCTTGGTGATTTGATTGGGATTATTATTGAAGTTCAGTAAAGCCTTTTTCTTATTAGCTATTAGTGGGTCTAGTCTTGCTGCATTTTCTTCGACCCAGTCGTTCTTTGAGAACCGTTTCTGGCCGTAGGTAGATAGAGCGCAGTTATAGATGTGTGTTCTCAGGGAGCACCAGTTGTCATCCACACTTGATGCATCTTCTACTTCTTCTACCAGTTCATCAAACTTGGATCTAAAAATATCTTCGGTTGGTGTGGTTTTTGTCGCTGTGATGTTGATCTTGGTTGATCTTATGGATGTGAGAGCTGGAAAATAACTAAAGAAATAAAAAATAACATGGATGCCTTTGAAAACAAGTGCCTCAGGAAAAAACTTGGTATATCATGGAATTAATTTAAGACTAGAGCAGAAACAAGAAAAATGACACAGCATCCTAAAGTATCAACTATAATCCAGAATCTAGAAAAGGTGATCATATGTTGGCCATGTGATGAGAAGAGACAACTAGGGAACTTCAAAGCAGGCTCTCAAATGGGAACCAGAGGGTAAAAGAGAAAGAGAAAAGACCTATAGAAACATCAAAAAGAAAAGTGAAGTGAGAGACAACTACAGCAGACATCAGCTCTCTTACCAAGATTGAACAAACTCACCCGAAAAGTTGTATGGCAAGATACAATCTGGGTCCTGTGCAAGGTCTGATCCTTGATTGTTAGGCACAAAGAGTTTAGAATTTCTGCCCTATGTGCCATCTTCGACTGGAAAGGATAATAGAATAGAATTTATAATAATAATAAAGATTACTAATAACATGAAAAAATAATAATAATTAAGTTTCCATGAGACGTTCTGACTGGACACAACTTCGTGATCATCAAATTTTTTCAACTGGTGGAGTTATGTTATGTCTAAACTAGTGCTAATTTCAAAATTTGATTAAAAAAAAATATTGTCCAGTAAATTAATTGTGAAACATTTTTTAAAATGCAGAACAATTGACAGAAATGAATGATTTGACTAACAATTAATAAAGCCGGTGCCTTGCTTTTTTAGCGGAGATACTTCCTTTCCTTAAAATTATTATTTTGAAGCAAATTAATAGACTTTACTTTCAAATTTTGTAAAAATAAATGTAGGATTGTAGTCCTGTTTAAATGGATGGATTAAAAAATTCATTGTTTTTAACTCTGCACTATAGGTTCGTTCAGAAATTTGTGCACACAGAGTAGATCAATTATCTCAAAAACTGTTTGATGAATTTCTGTAATTCTTTTTCATGAAATCTTATTTTTTTATCGACCTTCAAATTTTATAACACTTAAGTACAAAGGTAGTGTGAATTTTGCACAAATCATTTTTTTGTTGTATAATTTTAGGAAAATATGAAACAGCGTGCTCTGAACATTAGATTTTACTGTAAATTACGTTAATTTTATAACAATGCAAGTCAAAGGTGTATCCGTATCACATTGAAGAGGGTCACAATTGTTCATTTGATTTATATCTTTGTCATAAAGATAGGTAATTGCAAAAGTGCCTGCACAATAACACAGTTAGCTTTTGCATAGTGATGAATTTACACTTTAAACTCTTCATGATTTTAAAAATCAAGTAGTCACTTCACAACAGCTTACAAATTATCACATGCAAAGGAATATACATTAATAGTAAATATGTTGTCAAAGTACACCTCTGAATCTATTTAACAAGAAATTGGAAATGGCAAAAGTGGCGCATCTTTCAAAATCATGTTCAATAAGTGCGAGCAAGTGCTAAGATTGTGAGCATAATAAACCTAATAAAGCATCAGTTTCATGGTTCTCCTTTAACAATTATATCGTTAATACGACCATACCGGTAGTACTAATGGGAGCTGATGAGGTGACCAGGGACAAGTTGATGACATACCTCAGAGTTAGGTTTGATCGCAGCCTTTGTTTTCGGGACCACATCAACCAAGTGATAACAAAATCCCGCAAAGGATTGGCCGCCTTGAAAGTCATGGCAGATGCCAACATCGAGCAGAGGCTACTTACTTTTCTGTTCCAGGGATTAGTCCTCGCACCAATCGAGTATGCCCTATCAATTCTTACTGTCAGTACGATTCAAATTGATAGGCTGGAGAAAATACAAAATGAAGCCATGTGCATTATCTTGGGTTGTACAAGGGACACTCCCTGTGTAGCAATGAGGTATCTTCTTGATTTTGCAACCATGGATGACAGAATCAAGATCTGGAGAGCACGAGCATACCTGAAGATTAGTACAGATAAAGAGCATCCATTGCACCACGTGCTCAACACAGGGAAAGGTGCAAGGCTAAAAAGAGGCAAATCATGGGTAGGCCGAGCAGAAGATGTCATCAAACAGGTCTGTGGGCTTACCAATATCAGCGTTGGTGAGGAGTGGATACCGGTGCCTCCGTCATTCAAGGGGACTTTCTCGTGTATTGTCACACTCGACAGGAAAAGTAGGGAACAGAACCCGGTCATGGTTAATGCTGAGATCAACGGTCTCATCTGCGATAACACCAATGAGAAAGATGCAGTCATCTATACAGACGGATCTGTAAGACGACACCAAAGAAGTGCATGGGCATTTACAGCATGCTCAGCAGGCAGAATAGTCAAAGAAGACAGTGGTGCATATGTCATGACCACGAGTAGCATGACAATGGAGGTGATGGCAGTGACCAAGGCATTCAAATGGTTAGAGTCACAAGACTACACCCACGCATGTATACTGGGAGATTCGATGAGCATGATAAAAAAAGTGGAGGCGGGCTCCGTACGCATGCAATGGGTAGTCGTTGCAGAAATCCAAAATATGTAAAGTCACCTTTGTCTATGTCCCTGGACATGCGGGAGTACGGGGAAATGAAAGAGCGGACAGGTTGGCTAGCTATGCCGTCATTGAGGACGGGCAACCAATTGATCGGGCGGACATCATCGATGCCCTCCGAGATGTGGGAAGAGCACAGGACTTTGACAAACACAGATCCACGTCACTTCTTCGGATGATGGAAATGGGAGTTAAGATGGGCACAGCCAGAAATGAGAAACTTAGTGGCTGTGTAAGAGGACTTATCAACTAACATAGAACTGGAGTCGTCAGTCGCTGGACACTGCGGGAATTGCTGAGGAGGGGATCTGAGCACCTATGGACATGTTCAGAGTGCAATGATGATGACCCGCAAATAACTCAATAACATTAGAGAAAGGAGAGAAGCAAAGACAAGCTATTATGACTGTAAAGACAGATCTTGAAAAATACCTAGCAAAAGCAACATCCAAAGAACTAGACAACAAAGTAAAGAGCACAGCTAGAAGAGACAAGAGAACCTATATAGATAATATGGCAATAAAGGTGGAAGTGCAGTCAATGACAGGTGATAGTGAAACTCTTTATAATGTACAGAAGATGCTAACGAACACTTTTACATGTAGTGGAGCCCCCAAAACAAACACATTTGGAATCATATTAACATCAAGTGAATAAATAAAGTCATGATTGGTGGAACACTTCAAGGAGATCCTTAATCCTCCAAAACCAAGGCTTTTAATAGATTTTACAGCCATCAAACCAGCTTCACAGTTAGATATAAATTTAGATGACCTTACCTTGAATGAAGTAGAGACAGCTGTAAGACTCATGGCTAACAACAAGGCTGCAGATGAAGATGATATAACATCCACAATTCTAAAAGCAATGGATAACCATAATTTAAACACCTTCAAAATAACTTAAAAGAAGAAAAGGTACCAATACCGTGGAAAATAGGTATATTTGTCAAATTTCCAAAAAGGACAATCTCAAGGACTGCAACAACTAGAGAGGTGTGACTCTTCTATCAGTTGCCTCTTAAGTATTCTGTAAGATCATCATGAACAGAATCAAAGATGCTGTAGATACTGTTATGCATGAAGAACAAGCAGGATTTAGGAAAGGAAGAAACTGCCATGATCATATTTTCCGCCCTACGAATTATATTAGAAAAACATATCATTATCATGTGTCATACTTGTTGGCATAGGCGATCTTGTCCTTCTGCAATCTTCTATCCACAGTGCATCGTATCAGTTCTGTTGTTGACTGTTTGCTTTGCCATGACACCAAGCTATCTAGTATTTTCTCTCTTTGTCGTCCACGATTACTCTTTCCTTTTATTTTGCCAGTTGTAACCAAGTATTCCAACTTTCTTCTTCTCATGATGTGCCCAAAAAATGTTGATTGTTTCTTTCTGATGTGTTTTAGGAGCTACCTTTTTGTGTTGGCCTCTTTGAGAATTTCCTCATTGGTCTTTTTAGCTGTCCAGGGAACTTTCAACATTCTTCTGAAAAATCCCATCTCTGTGGCCTCTAATCATCTTTTCATTTGTTTTTCTACTGTCCATGATTCGCTTCCATAGGTCAGAATTGGTTCTATATAGCACCGATGAACTCTCTTTCTCACTTCTGTTGACATAGATTTGTTGCATAAGATATTTTTCATTTTCTGAAATGCTATTTTGGCCCGAAGAACATATAGAAAAGCAGAAACTACTTCTAACTTTCATTGGTTCCAAAAAGGCTTTTGACAGCATACATGGGTACTGATTGTAGAACAATACTTAAGTAAAATGGAATACCACCAAAAATTACTACCAGAGGCAGGACTGAGTGAATGGTGTCAGATTGAAATCAGAATGAAAACAAGGGTGTATTTATCTCCCTTGTTATTTGGAATTGCCATCGAATACATAATGTGGAAATGTTTACAAGTAACAAAGACATTGGATGGACATAAGGATTTTGATTGGAGTGCCTTGATTTTGCAGACAACATAGTTCTTATTAATAGCAATATAAACATGATGCAAGAAAGAACAAATGCCCAGTCATCGACAGATAAAAAAATAGGACTCAACCAAGAAAAGACAAAAGTAATGAAAAATCAAATTCGCCCAGAAGAAAAAACAGTGGAAGAAATAGATCATTTGGTATATCTTGGAAGCTGGATAGATCAAGAAGGAGACACAAAGAATTATAATCAGAAAGCAAAGGCTGTAATGCCTTTCAGAAGCCTTGATAAAATATGGACATCAAAATTACTAAGCACAAAAACAAAGCTCAGGATTTTCTAATCAAATGTTTTATCCCCCCTTACTTATGCGTGTGAGAGGTGGAAGACAACTAATAAAATAGTAAATAAACTGGATGTTTTTGAAAACAGATGCCTCAGGTAAAGTCTTTGTAACACCATGTGAGGAATTTAAGACCAGCACAGAAATAAGAGAAATGATAAAGCTTCAAAAATATCATCTGTAATCAAATAAGAAAGTGGTTATATGTTGGCCTTGTGATGAAAAGAGATAAGAGAATTTCAAATCAGGTTCTCAAATGAGAACCAGAGGGCAAAAGAAAAAGACCGACCAAGAGAAACACTAAAAATAATACTGAGATGAGAGTCAACAACAGCAGGCATCAGCTCCCTTGCCACGATTGAACAACTCTCCCACAGCAGGGGCATGTGGTGAGATACAATGCAGGCCCTGTGCAAGGTTTGATGCTTGATAACAAATATCATCAGGCATTAGTCTAGAATTTCTGCCCTAGGTGCCATCAGCTGAAAAGGAAACTAGATAGATGAATAGTAAATTAATCATTACAAGTCTTGTAAAATAGCACACCTACTGCACTCAATTGAGAATCCAATATCTTGAAAACTACCATGTGACAATTTTACGTCAAAAATGCTTTCAAATTGATTTTCACCACTTTCAGGAAGCAGTCAATATAGTTTTAGGAAAATTTTATGATTAGATAAATTTGAAAGAGATAAAATGCCAGTTTCACAAGAAAGGTCTTTGCTCGTATCAGTTGAACTCATATTGAAAGCAAAACACAGAAAATCCATAGTAAATATGAGTAACTTGTATAATATCTATCTATCTATTGTCCTTTCGAGCCGAAGACGGCACATAGGGCAGAACCACAATCTCAAAAACAGAAACCTTGTGTGCCAAAGTGGCACACATTGCAGAAATCACTGCTCTAAAATATATGGCGCTGTTTCCACAACAATACTTTTTGCAATGACAGCTTGTCAAGCCATCGATCAACCTCCTTAGTCGCCTTTTACGACATGCCTGGAAGGTCACAGTGTCACTATTCTTTACTTCCCTCATAATGAGGCCATGAGGAACTGTGTATAATATGGAAGGTACTAAATATGAGTAACTTGTATAATATGGAAGGTACTAAATATGGTTAACTTGTATAATATGGAAGGTACTAAATATGGGTAACTTGTATAATATGGAAGGTACTAAATATGGGTAACTTGTGTAATATGGTAGGTACTAAATATGGGTAACTTGTATAATATGGAAGGTACTAAATATGGGTAACTTGTATAATATGGAAGATACTAAATATGAGTAACTCATATAATATGGAAGGTATACAAGATTATGCTTTTTTGTATAGGTACAATTTATTTGACTTGTTATTTCTGTTTCAAAGCGATATCCATAAGCAGCTTGATGTCATAGTACTGTGGTTATCTTTTCCAGATGTTCATGATCGTCTTGTTGAAATAGACAGAAAGAATAATGATACTGAACAAAAGCTCCAGGACACCCTTAATATCTTGAAAAAAATTAATGATACTCAGCTAACAAAATGGAAGGAACTTAAAGATCTAGATATAAATGCCTTCAACTTTGAAATTGGTAGTGACAGTAAGTGATATTTATGCATATTTCTTTATTTGTCTTTTAGATCATCCATTTATTTTTTTTTTATGTTTGACCAAATAAATATAGAGTGTGTGATAACTCACAGCAATGAAAGAGCCTATGTATATTAGCCTCTAAAAATCCACAAAATTTGACTGAAGATAAGTACACTGAATATCAAGTTTAAAAACACAGTGCAAAGCAATCATTATACTAATAAGTGAACAAAGAAGAAGAAACCCTTACAGTGACAATATTTATTAACTCTTTCCGTGCTGCTATTAACTTTAGTAACTTCTGCCTTCTGGCCAAATTTAAAATGCGGGATTTATATGAACTATAAAAAAAATTAGGTTGTAAAAAAAAAAATTGCAATATAAATACCATATCATTATGAATTTCCATTTTATTATCCATGAAAATATTTATGAATGCATGTTGCTTTAAAAAAATGTAAAGCAAATTGTGAAATAATCAGCTTGTTGAAAGAATACAGGCCTTGGAGATGAAATGGTATAAAAAGATATTACACATCTTATACAAAGAACATATCACCAATGAAGAAGTGTGCAAAAGAATCTAATGATCCACTGTACGAATAAAAGACTTATTGTCATTAATAAAAGAGGGGAAACTGACCTGGTATAGATATATCACACGGTCAACACACCTTGCTAAAACCATTCTGCTACACACAGTACCAGGCATAAGAAAACAAGGACAGAAGAAAAGATGGGTTGATAACATCAGAGAATTAACAGGAGTATCTTACATTGGATCTCAAAGAGCTGCTCTAAATTGTGACAATTGGAAGAAAGTTGTGAAAATGTCATCTATGGTGCTTCACAACCAACATGGTTACAGGATAATTGATTGATGGTTAATTGATTTAGTTAATATAATACATTAAATAAGAAGAAAAACACATTTTTTAAATATTTTGGCAATTACTTTATGAAATATCCTTTGTCAGAATTAACACTTGATGAAATATCCTTTGTCAGAATTAACACTTTATGAAATATCCTTTGTCAGAATTAACACTTTATGAAATATCCTTTGTCAGAATTAACATTTTATGAAATATCCTTTGTCAGAATTAACATTTTATGAAATATCCTTTGTCAGAATTAACATTTTATGAAATATCCTGTCAGAAATCATATTTTTCTGTATACTACCTGAACTGTACAGATAACTAAGAACTCAAATTTGGCCACAAGAAAGAAAAATACACTGATGAATTGTGGAGCGTTTATGATGACCTCCTGAAGAAGTAGACAAAGAAGAAGAAGAATAAGCACATAACTAGTTGAATCAAGCAGAAGCTTCTTTGTGATAATCATTTAAGCAGTTCTTTAAATTAAGATGGGAGCTATCTGGACATAAAATGTGGTTATTGAGTTATTTGCAGGTCATCATCATTGCACTCCGAACATGTCCATAGGTGCTCAGATCCCCTCCTCAGCAATTCCCGCAGTGTCCAGCGACTGACGACTCCAGTTCTATGTTGGTTGATAAGTCTTCTTACACGGCCACTAAGTGTCTCATTTCTGGCCGTGCCCAACTTAACTCCCATTTCCATCATCCGAAGAAGTGACATGGATCTGTGTTTGTCGAAGTCCTGTGCTCTTCCCACATCTCAGAGGGCATTGATGATGTCCGCCCGATCAATTGGTTGCCCGTCCTCAACGACAGCGCAGCAACCTGACCGCCCTTTCATTTCCCCGTACTCCCGCATGTCCAGGGACATAGACAAAGGTGACCTTACGTATTTTGGATTTCTACAACGACTCTACCCATTGCATGCGTACAGAGCCCGCCTCCACTTTTTTTATCATGCTCATCGAATCACTCAGTATACATGTGTGGGTGTAGTCTTGTGACTCTAACCATTTGAATGCCTTGGTCACTGCCATCGCCTCCATTGTCATGCTACTCGTGGTCATGACGTATGCACCACTGTCTTCGTAGACTATTCTGCCTGCCGAGCATGCTGTAAATGCCCATGTACTTCTTTGGTGGTGATAAAATGTGGTGTGTGCACATATGTGTTATCCTGCTGAAGAAGCTACAAGTCTGGATAATTTGTGAACACAGGAACAACCAATGCATCAAGAACCTCATTTCAATATGTCACAGAATTAATATTTCCACAGAAGATGTGAAGAGGCTAGCTTTGGTGAAAACTGAAACATCCCCAAATGTGACTACTGCCACCTCCAAATCGGTTGTGCTGCCAAACACAACAATGTGCTAATTTTTTTCCACGCCATCACCAAATCCCCATACATCCATCAGCAAAGGATATGTTCTATCTGCCCTCGTCTGTGAATAGGATAACATTCTACTGCAGCCTAGTCCATCTGACATGTTGCTCTACTCATTGCAGACAGTGCTGATGATGCCTGTGAGTCAAGTTTGGCCCAACATAAGGTCATCTTGCAGTCAGACCTCTATCCATTTGTTGTCATATGGCTGTCATTCGGGAGACTTCCCCGCATGTATCAACTGTTGTTCTTGCTGTTTGACTTGCCAGGAGAAAACGATTCCATAGGTGACTCAGCGCAATATGACGATCTAGTGCCTAGGTAGTAGCTTTTGGTTGACCACTCCGAAGTCTAGCACAGGTTTGGTAGTAGCTTGTGGTTGACCACTCAATGGTCTAACACAGGTTTGGTAGTAGCTTGTGGTTGACCACTCCGTGGTCTATCACAGGTTTGGTAGTAGCTCGTGGTTGACCACTCCGTGGTCTATCACAGGTTTAGTAGTAGCTTGTGGTTGACCACTCCATGGTCTATCAGTGGTTTGGTAGTAGCTTGTGGTTGACCACTCCGTGGTCTATCACAGGTTTGGTAGTAGCTTGTGGTTGACCACTGCGTGGTCTATCAGTGGTTTGGTTGTAGCTAGTGGTTGACCACTCCGTGGTCTATCACAGGTTTGGTAGTAGCTTGTGGTTGACCACTCCGTGGTCTATCACAGGTTTGGTAGTAGCTTGTGGTTGACCACTCCGTAGTCTATCAGTGGTTTGGTTGTAGCTTGTTGACCACTCCGAAGTCTATCACAGGTTTGGTAGTAGCTTGTGGTTGACCACTCTGAATTCTATCACAGGTTTGGTAGTAGCTTGTGGTTGACTACTCCGTGGTCTATCAGTGGTTTGGTAGTAGCTTGTGGTTGACCACTCCGTGGTCTGTCACAGGTTTGGTAGTAGCTTGTGGTTGACCACTCCGTGGTCTATCACAGGTTTGATAGTAGCTTGTGGTTGACTACTCAGTGGTTTGGTAGTAGCTTGTGGTTGACCACTCCGAGGTTTATCACAGGTTTGGTAGTAACTTGTGGTTGACCACTCCGTGGTCTATCACAGGTTTGGTAGTAGCTTGTGGTTGACCACTCTGTGGTCTATCAGTGGTTTGGTAGTAGCTTGTGGTTGACCACTCCGAGGTCTATCACAGGTTTGGTAGTAACTTGTGATTGACCACTCCGTGGTCTATCACAGGTTTGGTAGTAGTTTGTGGTTGACCACTCCGTGGTCTATCACAGGTTTGGTAGTAGCTTGTGGTTGACCACTCTGTGGTCTATCACAGGTTTGGTAGTAGCTTGTGGTTGACCACTCTGAATTCTATCACAGGTTTGGTAGTAGCTTGTGGTTGACTACTCCGTGGTCTATCAGTGGTTTGGTAGTAGCTTGTGGTTGACCACTCCGTGGTCTGTCACAGGTTTGGTAGTAGCTTGTGGTTGACCACTCCGTGGTCTATCACAGGTTTGATAGTAGCTTGTGGTTGACTACTCAGTGGTTTGGTAGTAGCTTGTGGTTGACCACTCCGAGGTTTATCACAGGTTTGGTAGTAACTTGTGGTTGACCACTCCGTGGTCTATCACATGTTTGGTAGTAGCTTGTGGTTGACCAATCTGTGGTCTATCAGTGGTTTGGTAGTAGCTTGTGGTTGACCACTCCGAGGTCTATCACAGGTTTGGTAGTAACTTGTGATTGACCACTCCGTGGTCTATCACAGGTTTGGTAGTAGTTTGTGGTTGACCACTCCGTGGTCTATCACAGGTTTGGTAGTAGCTTGTGGTTGACCACTCTGTGGTCTATCACAGGTTTGATAGTAGCTTGTGGTTGACTACTCAGTGGTTTGGTAGTAGCTTGTGGTTGACCACTCTGTGGTCTATCACAGGTTGGTAGAAACTTGTGGTTGACCACTCCGAGGTCTATCACAGGTTTGGTAGTAGCTTGTGGTTGACCACTCCGTGGTCTATCACAGGTTTGGTAGAAACTTGTGGTTGACCAATCTGTGGTCTATCACAGGTTTGGTAGTAGCTTGTGGTTGACCACTCCATGGTCTATCACAGGTTTGGTAGTAGTTTGTGGTTGACCACTCCGTGGTCTATCACAGGTTTGGTAGTAGCTTGTGGTTGACTACTCCGTGGTCTATCACAGGTTTGGTAGTAGCTTGTGGTTGACCACTCCGTGGTCTATCACAGGTTTGGTAGTAGCTTGTGGTTGACCACTCCGAAGTCTATCACAGGTTTGGTAGTAGCTTGTGGTCTATCGCAGGTTTGGTAGTAGCTTGTGGTTGACCACTCTGAAGTCTATCACAGGTTTGGTAGTAGCTTGTGGTTGACCACTCCATGGTCTATCACAGGTTTGGTAGTAGCTTGTGGTTGACCACTCCGAAGTCTATCACAGGTTTGCTAGTAGCTTGTGGTCTATCACAGGTTTGGTAGTAGCTTGTGGTTGACCACTCCGAAGTCTATCACAGGTTTGGTAGTAGCTTGTGGTTGACCTCTCCATGGTCTTTCACAGGTTTGGTAGTAGCTTGTGGTTGACCACTCCGTGGTTTATCACAGGTTTGGTAGTAGCTTGTGGTTAACCACTCCGAAGTCTATCACAGGTTTGGTAGTAGCTTGTGGTTGACCACACCAAAGTCTATCACAGGTTTGGTAGTAGCTTGTGGTTGACCACACCAAAGTCTATCACAGGTTTGATAGTAGCTTGTGGTTGACCACTCCGAAGTCTATCACAGGTTATGGTAGTAGCTTGTGGTTGACTACTCCGTGGTCTATCGGTGGTTTGGTAGTAGCTTGTGGTTGACCACTCCGTGGTCTGTCACAGGTTTGGTAGTAGCTTGTGGTTGACCACTCCGTGGTCTATCACAGGTTTGATAGTAGCTTGTGGTTGACCACACCAAAGTCTATCACAGGTTTGGTAGTAGCTTGTGGTTGACTACTCCGTGGTCTATCAGTGGTTTGGTAGTAGCTTGTGGTTGACTACTCCGTGGTCTATCAGTGGTTTGGTAGTAGCTTGTGGTTGACCACTCCGTGGTCTGTCACAGGTTTGGTAGTAGCTTGTGGTTGACCACTCCGTGGTCTATCACAAGTTTGATTGTAGCTTGTGGTTGACTACTACGTGGTTTGGTAGTAGCTTGTGGTTGACCACTCCGAGGTCTATCACAGGTTTGGTAGTAACTTGTGGTTGACCACTCCGTGGTCTATCACAGGTTTGGTAGTAGCTTGTGGTTGACCACTCCGTGGTCTATCACAGGTTTGGTAGTAACTTGTGGTTGACCACTCCGTGGTCTATCACAGGTTTGGTAGTAGCTTGTGGTTGACCACTCCGTGGTCTATCACAGGTTTGGTAGTAGCTTGTGGTTGACCACTCCGTGGTCTATCACAGGTTTGGTAGTAGCTTGTGGTTGACCTCTCCGAAGTCTATCACAGGTTTGGTAGTAGCTTGTGGTTGACCACTCCGAAGTCTATCACAGGTTTGGTAGTAGCTTGTGGTTGACCACTCCGAAGTCTATCACAGGTTTGGTAGTAGCTTGTGGTCTATCACAGGTTTGGTAGTAGCTTGTGGTTGACCACTCCGTGGTCTATCACAGGTTTTGTAGTAGCTTGTGGTTGACCACTCCGAAGTCTATCACAGGTTTGGTAGTAGCTTGTGGTTGACCACTCCGTGGTCTTTCACAGGTTTGGTAGTAGCTTATGGTTGACCACTCCGTGGTCTATCACAGGTTTGGTAGTAGCTTGTGGTTGACCACTCCGTAGTCTATCAGTGGTTTGGTTGTAGCTTGTTGACCACTCCGAAGTCTATCACAGGTTTGGTAGTAGCTTGTGGTTGACCACTCTGAATTCTATCACAGGTTTGGTAGTAGCTTGTGGTTGACTACTCCGTGGTCTATCAGTGGTTTGGTTGTAGCTTGTTGACCACTCCGAAGTCTATCACAGGTTTGATAGTAGCTTGTGGTTGACCACTCCGAAGTCTATCACAGGTTATGGTAGTAGCTTGTGGTTGACTACTCCGTGGTCTATCGGTGGTTTGGTAGTAGCTTGTGGTTGACCACTCCGTGGTCTGTCACAGGTTTGGTAGTAGCTTGTGGTTGACCACTCCGTGGTCTATCACAGGTTTGATAGTAGCTTGTGGTTGACCACACCAAAGTCTATCACAGGTTTGGTAGTAGCTTGTGGTTGACTACTCCGTGGTCTATCAGTGGTTTGGTAGTAGCTTGTGGTTGACTACTCCGTGGTCTATCAGTGGTTTGGTAGTAGCTTGTGGTTGACCACTCCGTGGTCTGTCACAGGTTTGGTAGTAGCTTGTGGTTGACCACTCCGTGGTCTATCACAAGTTTGATTGTAGCTTGTGGTTGACTACTACGTGGTTTGGTAGTAGCTTGTGGTTGACCACTCCGAGGTCTATCACAGGTTTGGTAGTAACTTGTGGTTGACCACTCCGTGGTCTATCACAGGTTTGGTAGTAGCTTGTGGTTGACCACTCCGTGGTCTATCACAGGTTTGGTAGTAACTTGTGGTTGACCACTCCGTGGTCTATCACAGGTTTGGTAGTAGCTTGTGGTTGACCACTCCGTGGTCTATCACAGGTTTGGTAGAAACTTGTGGTTGACCACTCCGAAGTCTATCACAGGTTTGGTAGTAGCTTGTGGTTGACCACTCCGTGGTCTATCACAGGTTTGGTAGTAGCTTGTGGTTGACCACTCCGTGGTCTATCACAGGTTTGGTAGTAGCTTGTGGTTGACCTCTCCGAAGTCTATCACAGGTTTGGTAGTAGCTTGTGGTTGACCACTCCGAAGTCTATCACAGGTTTGGTAGTAGCTTGTGGTTGACCACTCCGAAGTCTATCACAGGTTTGGTAGTAGCTTGTGGTCTATCACAGGTTTGGTAGTAGCTTGTGGTTGACCACTCCGTGGTCTATCACAGGTTTTGTAGTAGCTTGTGGTTGACCACTCCGAAGTCTATCACAGGTTTGGTAGTAGCTTGTGGTTGACCACTCCGTGGTCTTTCACAGGTTTGGTAGTAGCTTATGGTTGACCACTCCGTGGTCTATCACAGGTTTGGTAGTAGCTTGTGGTTGACCACTCCGTAGTCTATCAGTGGTTTGGTTGTAGCTTGTTGACCACTCTGAAGTCTATCACAGGTTTGGTAGTAGCTTGTGGTTGACCACTCTGAATTCTATCACAGGTTTGGTAGTAGCTTGTGGTTGACTACTCCGTGGTCTATCAGTGGTTTGGTAGTAGCTTGTGGTTGACCACTCCGTGGTCTGTCACAGGTTTGGTAGTAGCTTGTGGTTGACCACTCCGTGGTCTATCACAGGTTTGATAGTAGCTTGTGGTTGACTACTCAGTGGTTTGGTAGTAGCTTGTGGTTGACCACTCCGAGGTTTATCACAGGTTTGGTAGTAACTTGTGGTTGACCACTCCGTGGTCTATCACAGGTTTGGTAGTAGCTTGTGGTTGACCACTCTGTGGTCTATCAGTGGTTTGGTAGTAGCTTGTGGTTGACCACTCCGAGGTCTATCACAGGTTTGGTAGTAACTTGTGATTGACCACTCCGTGGTCTATCACAGGTTTGGTAGTAGTTTGTGGTTGACCACTCCGTGGTCTATCACAGGTTTGGTAGTAGCTTGTGGTTGACCACTCTGTGGTCTATCACAGGTTTGGTAGTAGCTTGTGGTTGACCACTCTGTGGTCTATCACAGGTTTGGTAGAAACTTGTGGTTGACCACTCCGAGGTCTATCACAGGTTTGGTAGTAGCTTGTGGTTGACCACTCCGTGGTCTATCACAGGTTTGGTAGAAACTTGTGGTTGACCAATCTGTGGTCTATCACAGGTTTGGTAGTAGCTTGTGGTTGACCACTCCATGGTCTATCACAGGTTTGGTAGTAGCTTGTGGTTGACCACTCCGAAGTCTATCACAGGTTTGGTAGTAGCTTGTGGTCTATCGCAGGTTTGGTAGTAGCTTGTGGTTGACCACTCCGAAGTCTATCACAGGTTTGGTAGTAGCTTGTGGTTGACCACTCCATGGTCTATCACAGGTTTGGTAGTAGCTTGTGGTTGACCACTCCGAAGTCTATCACAGGTTTGCTAGTAGCTTGTGGTCTATCACAGGTTTGGTAGTAGCTTGTGGTTGACCACTCCGTGGTCTTTCACAGGTTTGGTAGTAGCTTGTGGTTGACCACTCCGTGGTCTATCACAGGTTTGGTAGTAGCTTGTGGTTGACCACTCCGTAGTCTATCAGTGGTTTGGTTGTAGCTTGTTGACCACTCTGAAGTCTATCACAGGTTTGGTAGTAGCTTGTGGTTGACCACTCTGAATTCTATCACAGGTTTGGTAGTAGCTTGTGGTTGACTACTCCGTGGTCTATCAGTGGTTTGGTAGTAGCTTGTGGTTGACCACTCCGTGGTCTGTCACAGGTTTGGTAGTAGCTTGTGGTTGACCACTCCGTGGTCTATCACAGGTTTGATAGTAGCTTGTGGTTGACTACTCAGTGGTTTGGTAGTAGCTTGTGGTTGACCACTCCGAGGTTTATCACAGGTTTGGTAGTAACTTGTGGTTGACCACTCCGTGGTCTATCACAGGTTTGGTAGTAGCTTGTGGTTGACCACTCTGTGGTCTATCAGTGGTTTGGTAGTAGCTTGTGGTTGACCACTCCGAGGTCTATCACAGGTTTGGTAGTAACTTGTGATTGACCACTCCGTGGTCTATCACAGGTTTGGTAGTAGTTTGTGGTTGACCACTCCGTGGTCTATCACAGGTTTGGTAGTAGCTTGTGGTTGACCACTCCGTGGTCTATCACAGGTTTGGTAGTAGCTTGTGGTTGACCACTCCGTGGTCTATCACAGGTTTGGTAGTAGCTTGTGGTTGACCACTCCGAGGTCTATCACAGGTTTGGTAGTAGCTTGTGGTTGACCACTCCGTGGTCTATCACAGGTTTGGTAGAAGCTTGTGGTTGACCACTCCGTGGTCTATCACAGGTTTGGTAGTAGCTTGTGGTTGACCACTCCATGGTCTATCACAGGTTTGGTAGTAGCTTGTGGTTGACCACTCCGTGGTCTATCACAGGTTTGGTAGTAGCTTGTGGTTCTATCGCAGGTTTGGTAGTAGCTTGTGGTTGACCACTCCGAAGTCTATCACAGGTTTGGTAGTAGCTTGTGGTTGACCACTCCGTGGTCTATCACAGGTTTGGTAGTAGCTTGTGGTTGACCACTCCGAAGTCTATCACAGGTTTGGTAGTAGCTTGTGGTCTAGGTCACACAGTTTGGTAGTAGCTTGTGGTTGACCACTCCGTGTCTATCACAGGTTTGGTAGTAGCTTGTGGTTGACCACTCCGTGGTCTATCACAGGTTTGGTAGTAGCTTGTGGTTGACCACTCCGTGGTCTATCACAGGTTTGGTAGTAGCTTGTGGTTGACCACTCCGTGGTCTATCACAGGTTTGGTAGTAGCTTGTGGTTGACCACTCCGAAGTCTATCACAGGTTTGGTAGTAGCTTGTGGTTGACCACACCAAAGTCTATCACAGGTTTGGTAGTAGCTTGTGGTTGACCACTCCAAAGTCTATCACAGGTTTGGTAGTAGCTTGTGGTTGACCACTCCGAAGTCTATCACAGGTTTGTAGTAGCTTGTGGTTGACCACTCCGTGGTCTATCGGTGGTCACGGTGGTTTGGTAGTAGCTTGTGGTTGACCACTCCGTGGTCTATCACAGGTTTGGTAGTAGCTTGTGGTTGACCACTCCGTGGTCTATCACAGGTTTGGTAGTAGCTTGTGGTTGACCACACTCAAAGTCTATCACAGGTTTGGTAGTAGCTTGTGGTTCTATCGTGGTCTATCAGGTTTGGTAGTAGCTTGTGGTTGACTACTCCGTGGTCTATCAGTGGTTTGGTAGTAGCTTGTGGTTGACCACTCCGTGGTCTGTCACAGGTTTGGTAGTAGCTGTGGTTGACCACTCCGAAGTCTATCACAGGTTTGGTAGTAGCTTGTGGTCTGAATTCTATCACAGGTTTGGTAGTAGCTTGTGGTTGACCACTCCGTGGTCTATCACAGGTTTGGTAGTAGCTTGTGGTTGACCACTCCGTGGTCTATCACAGGTTTGGTAGTAGCTTGTGGTTGACCACTCCGTGGTCTATCACAGGTTTGGTAGTAGCTTGTGGTTGACCACTCCAGTGGTTTGGTAGTAGCTTGTGGTTGACCACTCCGAGGTCTATCACAGGTTTGTAGTAGCTTGTGGTTGACCACTCCGTGGTCTATCACAGGTTTGGTAGTAGCTTGTGGTTGACCACTCTGTGGTCTATCACAGGTTTGGTAGTAGCTTGTGGTTGACCACTCCGAGGTCTATCACAGGTTTGGTAGTAGCTTGTGGTTGACCACTCCGTGGTCTATCACAGGTTTGGTAGTAGTTTGTGGTTGACCACTCCGTGGTCTATCACAGGTTTGGTAGTAGCTTGTGGTTGACCACTCTGTGGTCTATCACAGGTTTGGTAGTAGCTTGTGGTTGACCACTCCGAGGTCTATCACAGGTTTGGTAGTAGCTTGTGGTTGACTACTCCGTGGTCTATCAGTGGTTTGGTAGTAGCTTGTGGTTGACTACTCCGTGGTCTATCAGTGGTTTGGTAGTAGCTTGTGGTTGACCACTCCGTGGTCTGTCACAGGTTTGGTAGTAGCTTGTGGTTGACCACTCCGAAGTCTATCACAGGTTTGGTAGTAGCTTGTGGTTGACTACTATCGTGGTTTGGTAGTAGCTTGTGGTTGACCACTCCGAGGTCTATCACAGGTTTGGTAGTAGCTTGTGGTTGACCACTCCGTGGTCTATCACAGGTTTGGTAGTAGCTTGTGGTTGACCACTCCGTGGTCTATCACAGGTTTGGTAGTAGCTTGTGGTTGACTACTCGTGGTCTATCACAGGTTTGGTAGTAGCTTGTGGTTGACCACTCCGAAGTCTATCACAGGTTTGGTAGTAGCTTGTGGTTGACCACTTGTGGTCTATCACAGGTTTGGTAGTAGCTTGTGGTTGACCACTCCGTGGTCTATCACAGGTTTGGTAGTAGCTTGTGGTTGACCACTCCGAAGTCTATCACAGGTTTGGTAGTAGCTTGTGGTTGACCACTCCGTGGTCTATCACAGGTTTGGTAGTAGCTTGTGGTTGACCACTCCGTGGTCTATCACAGGTTTGGTAGTAGCTTGTGGTTGACCACTCCGTAGTCTATCACAGGTTTGGTAGTAGCTTGTGGTTGACCACTCCGAAGTCTATCACAGGTTTGGTAGTAGCTTGTGGTTGACCACTCCGAATTCTATCACAGGTTTGGTAGTAGCTTGTGGTTGACCACTCCGTGGTCTATCACAGGTTTGGTAGTAGCTTGTGGTTGACCACTCCGTGGTCTATCACAGGTTTGGTAGTAGCTTGTGGTTGACCACTCCGTGGTCTATCACAGGTTTGGTAGTAGCTTGTGGTTGACTACTCAGTCTATGGTTTGGTAGTAGCTTGTGGTTGACTACTCCGTGGTCTATCACAGGTTTGGTAGTAGCTTGTGGTTGACCACTCCGTGGTCTATCACAGGTTTGGTAGTAGCTTGTGGTTGACCACTCCGAAGTCTATCACAGGTGGTAGTCTGGTCTAGCAGGTTTGGTAGTAGCTTGTGGTAGACCACTCCGAGGTCTACACAGGTTTGGTAGTAGCTTGTGGTTGACCACTCCGTGGTCTATCACAGGTTTGGTAGTAGCTTGTGGTTGACCACTCCGACTATCACAGGTTTCCGTGGTCTATCACAGGTTTGGTAGTAGCTTGTGGTTGACCACTCGTGGTCTATCACAGGTTTGGTAGTAGCTTGTGGTTGACCACTCTGTGGTCTATCACAGGTTTGGTAGTAGCTTGTGGTTGACCACTCCGTGGTCTATCACAGGTTTGGTAGTAGCTTGTGGTTGACCACTCCGTGTTCTATCACAGGTTTGGTAGTAACTTGTGGTTGACCACTCCGTGGTCTATCACAGGTTTGGTAGTAGCTTGTGGTTGACCACTCCATGGTCTATCACAGGTTTGGTAGTAGCTTGTGGTTGACCACTCCGTGGTCTATCACAGGTTTGGTAGTAGCTTGTGGTTGACCACTCCGTGGTCTATCACAGGTTTGGTAGTAGCTTGTGGTTGACCACTCCGTGGTCTATCACAGGTTTGGTAGTAGCTTGTGGTTGACCACTCCGAAGTCTATCACAGGTTTGGTAGTAGCTTGTGGTTGACTATCGTCTATCAGGTTTGGTAGTAGCTTGTGGTTGACCACTCCGAAGTCTATCACAGGTTTGGTAGTAGCTTGTGGTTGACCACTCCATGGTCTATCACAGGTTTGGTAGTAGCTTGTGGTTGACCACTCCGTGGTCTATCACAGGTTTGCTAGTAGCTTGTGGTTGACTACACAGGTTTGGTAGTAGCTTGTGGTTGACCACTCCGAAGTCTATCACAGGTTTGGTAGTAGCTTGTGGTTGACCACTCCGTGGTCTATCACAGGTTTGGTAGTAGCTTGTGGTTGACCACTCCGTGGTCTATCACAGGTTTGGTAGTAGCTTGTGGTTGACCACTCCGTGGTCTATCACAGGTTTGGTAGTAGCTTGTGGTTGACCACTCCGAAGTCTATCACAGGTTTGGTAGTAGCTTGTGGTTGACCACACCGAAGTCTATCACAGGTTTGGTAGTAGCTTGTGGTTGACCACTCAAAGTCTATCACAGGTTTGGTAGTAGCTTGTGGTTGACCACTCCGAAGTCTATCACAGGTTTGGTAGTAGCTTGTGGTTGACTACTCCGTGGTCTATCACAGGTTTGGTAGTAGCTTGTGGTTGACCACTCCGTGGTCTATCACAGGTTTGGTAGTAGCTTGTGGTTGACCACTCCGTGGTCTATCACAGGTTTGGTAGTAGCTTGTGGTCTATCACAGGTTTGGTAGTAGCTTGTGGTTGACCACTCCGTGGTCTATCACAGGTTTGGTAGTAGCTTGTGGTTGACCACTCCGTGGTCTATCACAGGTTTGGTAGTAGCTTGTGGTTGACCACTCCATGGTCTATCACAGGTTTGGTAGTAGCTTGTGGTTGACCACTCCGAAGTCTATCACAGGTTTGGTAGTAGCTTGTGGTTGACCACTCTGAAGTCTATCACAGGTTTGGTAGTAGCTTGTGGTTGACTACTCCGTGGTCTATCAGTGGTTTGGTAGTAGCTTGTGGTTGACCACTCCGTGGTCTGTCACAGGTTTGGTAGTAGCTTGTGGTTGACCACTCCGTGGTCTATCACAGGTTTGATAGTAGCTTGTGGTTGACCACTCCGTGGTTTGTTTGTAGTAGCTTGTGGTTGACCACTCCGAGGTTTATCACAGGTTTGGTAGTAGCTTGTGGTTGACCACTCCGTGGTCTATCACAGGTTTGGTAGTAGCTTGTGGTTGACCACTCCGTGGTCTATCAGTGGTTTGGTAGTAGCTTGTGGTTGACCACTCCGAGGTCTATCACAGGTTTGGTAGTAGCTTGTGGTTGACCACTCCGTGGTCTATCACAGATTTGGTAGTAGCTTGTGGTTGACTACTCCGTGGTCTATCACAGGTTTGGTAGTAGCTTGTGGTTGACCACTCCGTGGTCTATCACAGGTTTGGTAGTAGCTTGTGGTTGACCACTCCGTGGTCTATCACAGGTTTGGTAGTAGCTTGTGGTTGACTCCGACTATCACAGGTTTGGTAGTAGCTTGTGGTTGACCACTCCATGGTCTATCACAGGTTTGGTAGAAACTTGTGGTTGACCAATCTGTGGTCTATCACAGGTTTGGTAGTAGCTTGTGGTTGACCACTCCATGGTCTATCACAGGTTTGGTAGTAGCTTGTGGTTGACCACTCAGTGGTCTATCACAGGTTTGGTAGTAGCTTGTGGTTGACTACTCCGTGGTCTATCACAGGTTTGGTAGTAGCTTGTGGTTGACCACTCCGTGGTCTATCACAGGTTTGGTAGTAGCTTGTGGTTGACCACTCCGAAGTCTATCACAGGTTTGGTAGTAGCTTGTGGTCTATCGCAGGTTTGGTAGTAGCTTGTGGTTGACCACTCCGAAGTCTATCACAGGTTTGGTAGTAGCTTGTGGTTGACCACTCCATGGTCTATCACAGGTTTGGTAGTAGCTTGTGGTTGACCACTCCGAAGTCTATCACAGGTTTGCTAGTAGCTTGTGGTCTATCACAGGTTTGGTAGTAGCTTGTGGTTGACCACTGCGAAGTCTATCACAGGTTTGGTAGTAGCTTGTGGTTGACCACTCCATGGTCTATCACAGGTTTGGTAGTAGCTTGTGGTTGACCACTCCGTGGTCTTTCACAGGTTTGGTAGTAGCTTGTGGTTGACCACTCCGTGGTTTATCACAGGTTTGGTATTAGCTTGTGGTTAACCACTCCGAAGTCTATCACAGGTTTGGTAGTAGCTTGTGGTTGACCACTCCGAAGTCTATCACAGGTTATGGTAGTAGCTTGTGGTTGACTACTCCGTGGTCTATCGGTGGTTTGGTAGTAGCTTGTGGTTGACCACTCCGTGGTCTGTCACAGGTTTGGTAGTAGCTTTTGGTTGACCACTCCGTGGTCTATCACAGGTTTGATAGTAGCTTGTGGTTGACCACACCAAAGTCTATCACAGGTTTGGTAGTAGCTTGTGGTTGACTACTCCGTGGTCTATCAGTGGTTTGGTAGTAGCTTGTGGTTGACTACTCCGTGGTCTATCAGTGGTTTGGTAGTAGCTTGTGGTTGACCACTCCGTGGTCTGTCACAGGTTTGGTAGTAGCTTTGTGGTTGACCACTCCGTGGTCTATCACAAGTTTGATTGTAGCTTGTGGTTGACTACTACGTGGTTTGGTAGTAGCTTGTGGTTGACCACTCCGAGGTCTATCACAGGTTTGGTAGTAACTTGTGGTTGACCACTCCGTGGTCTATCACAGGTTTGGTAGTAGCTTGTGGTTGACCACTCCGTGGTCTATCACAGGTTTGGTAGTAGCTTGTGGTTGACCACTCCGTGGTCTATCACAGGTTTGGTAGTAGCTTGTGGTTGACCACTCCGTGGTCTATCACAGGTTTGGTAGAAACTTGTGGTTGACCACTCCGAAGTCTATCACAGGTTTGGTAGTAGCTTGTGGTTGACCACTCTGTGGTCTATCACAGGTTTGGTAGTAGCTTGTGGTTGACCACTCCGTGGTCTATCACAGGTTTGGTAGTAGCTTGTGGTTGACCTCTCCGAAGTCTATCACAGGTTTGGTAGTAGCTTGTGGTTGACCACTCCGAAGTCTATCACAGGTTTGGTAGTAGCTTGTGGTTGACCACTCCGAAGTCTATCACAGGTTTGGTAGTAGCTTGTGGTCTATCACAGGTTTGGTAGTAGCTTGTGGTTGACCACTCCGTGGTCTATCACAGGTTTTGTAGTAGCTTGTGGTTGACCACTCCGTGGTCTATCACAGGTTTGGTAGTAGCTTGTAGTTAACCACTCCGAAGTCTATCACAGGTTTGGTAGCAGCTTGTGGTTGACCACTCCGAAGTCTATCACAGGTTTGGTAGTAGCTTGTGGTTGACCACACCAAGTCTATCACAGGTTTGATAGTAGCTTGTGGTTGACCACTCCGAAGTCTATCACAGGTTATGGTAGTAGCTTGTGGTTGACTACTCCGTGGTCTATCGGTGGTTTGGTAGTAGCTTGTGGTTGACCACTCCGTGGTCTGTCACAGTTTTGATAGTAGCTTGTGGTTGACCACTCCGTGGTCTATCACTGGTTTGATAGTAGCTTGTGGTTGACCACACCAAAGTCTATCACAGGTTTGGTAGTAGCTTGTGGTTGACTACTCTGTAGTCTATCAGTGGTTTGGTAGTAGCTTGTAGTTGACTACTCCGTGGTCTATCAGTGGTTTGGTAGTAGCTTGTGGTTGACCACTCCGTGGTCTGTCACAGGTTTGGTAGTAGCTTGTGGTTGACCACTCCGTGGTCTATCACAAGTTTGATTGTAGCTTGTGGTTGACTACTACGTGGTTTGGTAGTGGCTTGTGGTTGACCACTCCGAGGTCTATCACAGGTTTGGTAGTAGCTTGTGGTTGACCACTCCGTGGTCTATCACAAGTTTGATTGTAGCTTGTGGTTGACTACTACGTGGTTTGGTAGTAGCTTGTGGTTGACCACTCCGAGGTCTATCACAGGTTTGGTAGTAACTTGTGGTTGACCACTCCGTGGTCTATCACAGGTTTGGTAGTAGCTTGTGGTTGACCACTCCGTGGTCTATCACAGGTTTGGTAGTAGCTTGTGGTTGACCACTCCGTGGTCTATCACAGGTTTGGTAGTAGCTTGTGGTTGACCACACCAAAGTCTATCACAGGTTTGGTAGTAGATTGTGGTTGACCACACCAAAGTCTATCACAGGTTTGATAGTAGCTTGTGGTTGACCACTCCGAAGTCTATCACAGGTTATGTTAGTAGCTTGTGGTTGACTACTCCGTGGTCTATCGGTGGTTTGGTAGTAGCTTGTGGTTGACCACTCCGTGGTCTGTCACAGGTTTGGTAGTAGCTTGTGGTTGACCACTCCGAAGTCTATCACAGGTTTGGTACTAGCTTGTGGTTGACCACTCCGAAGTCTATCACAGGTTTGGTAGTAGCTTGTGGTCTATGACAGGTTTGATAGTAGCTTGTGGTTGACCACTCCGTGGTCTATCACAGGTTTTGTAGTAGCTTGTGGTTGACCACTCCGAAGTCTATCACAGGTTTGGTAGTAGCTTGTGGTTGACCACTCCGTGGTCTTTCACAGGTTTGGTAGTAGCTTGTGGTTGACCACTCCGTGGTCTATCACAGGTTTGGTAGTAGCTTGTGGTTAACCACTCCGAAGTCTATCACAGGTTTGGTAGCAGCTTGTGGTTGACCACTCCAAAGTCTATCACAGGTTTGGTAGTAGCTTGTGGTTGACCACTCCGTGGTCTATCAGTGGTTTGGTAACATTCATTCAAATGTGCAATAATGCTGTGGTGGCAATTCATCCTTCTGGCAATGGCTTGCAAGCTCATTCCGGACTCCAACATACCAATGGCTTGGTAGCTGTCATTTTCAGACAGTTGTGGCATTTCAACCACATGTACTGAGATTTTTGTCTAAACAGTTTTTTTTATACTGAGTACATAGCCACAGTTTTTTTTATTCTGAGTATATAGCCACATTTTGTATCGATGTTCAGGGTCATAGCTATTGGGAATCATGTTGCTTGTGTAGCTTTCATGTGTTTTTATGTAGTCTGTACAAAAATCTGTGAGTTGAATGTTGTGCTTTCAATTCAGCAGTTGTTAGCTCCCTACCTCATGACAAACATGGATAAAAACTCTTCCCACACTTGTATTTACTTTTGACATTGTTTCTGGATCTGTAAAGTGGTGCGTTGTTAACGTGCTTCCATATACTATTAGGAATATATTTTTCAATTTTTCCTCGCATTCAGCTTTACTGCAGCTTCGCATTTTTATGCATTCACTTGCATTTCTTTGCCTTAACCCCCCCTAGGAATATATGTGGTGTGCGTGAGAACTAAGAGTGTGGATATTATATGCTAAAGTTGTCATACTCGATCTGCTGACAGACAAAAATGAGACGATGAACTTCTCCAGAGTGAAAATCAGATAAATTATAGTAACCAATAATCACCAAAGATAATTTGTTCTTTTCAGTTTCAAGGGTCAAGGATTTAGCTTCAGACATTGATAAAATGCTTGAACATGAGCAGAGAGTAGACAACAAGGCTAAAGCTGTCAACAGAAAATTGTCAGACATTAGCTACAATCTGGATGGGCTGAAAGCAAAGATCAGGGATGCACGAAGCAGGGTTAATGATGTAAGAAAATGCTTCCTTCTTATCTGAGTGAGATAAAAACTCTAGCCTGTAAAGGCATGTGTGCTTTATAATCACCCTTTCAGTGATACCTCTATTTTATCAAACAATCCTATTTTCTGTTATTTGTTTGCTATTGACAAAGTGGTCTGTCTCATCCCTTCCCATGCACTGTTTTACTGGAAGCACATACATTTTTTGTTTTCTTAGATTTTTTTCCCTGCCACAGATGGTGCTCATGGTATTTTTAATTTGAGAAAGTTTTGGTAGTATTTTTTTTTTGGGTAAAAATATATATATATATATTTTTTTTTCACATTTAGAAGTCCTGTTTTTTTTTAAGCATTTTGGGATATTTCAGGTTCCTGTGTGTGGACAACCACAGAAGTCAATCTTTGGTTTGAACCTAAGCTTATTATATATTGCTGAATAGGGGATTGGATGAGTTTTTGTTTAGTGTTAATGTTTTGGGAATTAGAATGCGTTTGCTTAATAATGTGACCTATTTTCTTAGTTATTTAAAATAAACACAGACCTAAGAACACACTACATATTAGGTTACCAAGAAGGAAGAATTAAAAGTATGAAGATTATTATGAACATCTTGAATACAGTCATTTACAACATTCATTTTTACATCAATTAATTAAAACAAATTCGAAAAATATTTTAAAATAAGTTAGTAAAGTAAAAAGTAAAGTACCCCAGTCATGCCAAGTGGCGTATAGGGAATATGGTGTTAGTGACCATAAATTTTACAGACCTTCAGCACATGATTTTCGGGGTAATGTGGTCAGTATTACGCCCGTGCTGCTTTACTTTCCCAGAAAAAAATCTGGTACCTATTTAAGGCTGGATAAACCCAGAAGCCTTCGGTTTGGATCAAACCCTACCTCTTGTCCTTTGTAGTCCAGTTCACTAACCACTGAGCTATCAAAAATAAGTTAGTACACATTTTTATAAAGCATATAATATAGACAAATTATAATCAAATTGCTCTCTTTGTTATACAGACAAATTGTCAACAACCCATCTAATGTTAGAAAGGAAGAAATTAAAGAAATTATTTTATCTGTTTTATATATATTCACAAAGGTTATAAAAATAGAATATAATTGTTATTTGCTTGTGCATACACAAAGGAGCACACATATGCGCTTTCATACTCAAACATGCAATGATTGAAAGGAAGCTGTTGGTTAGAACAAATTTCTGTATCATCAGTCATATTATGACTTACAGGAAGACAATTTATCTTGCTGCTAAAGCAGAAATGCTTATTGCGTGCCTGATATATAATTTTATTTCTCATTTATATTTTATTTTTTCGTTTGGTACCAGAGAAAACAATTTAGTGTCAAATCAGATATAGATGGGAGAACCTGATCTCAGTCATTTACTTTCTTTACAATCTCAAACAGTGGGACAGTAATAGTTTTATCTATACCAGCAAGTCTTTTTATGCTTTTTTTATGTTCTTGAAATAATATAAAAGTATTAGCCCTAGCTTTATTTATAAAATTATAAAAGAAAGTTTCCCAGCAATTATTGGTTTTCCTAAGAGATTTGTTTTTAGAAATTACTTGATCAGACCTATTATCTCCTCCTATATACTTATTATAATCACTGACAACATCTGACAGTTCAACATTTATTTCTTCAAAGATACTATTACATTTTGTTTTACATATGCATGATGTTTTAAAATTAAAGATTTGTGCAGAGTGGTAATCATATTGACAGTATTATTATCCTTCTACAGAATAATCTCTATATTGTCCCTTCTAACCTATCTCATCTAACATCTCGCACCTTTCCCTGGTACCACATATTTTTTACTACTGCTGGAGACCGCTATGTTTTGCTAAAATGGTGCCACAAGCTAATGTTTTTCGTTTTTAACAAATTTATAAATAAATGAAAAGAAGGATAATAATTATCAATAACTATTTTATATTTCTGACAGAAGAGAATTTTACATAATTTCATAACGTCAGATCCCAAACCTTGTTTTGAGCAGCTGAATTTTTCCCTGTGTATACATCAAAGTTATATTTATATGTATATCCTGTTAATACATTTTATCTGTTGCTATATGTATATGTATATCCTGTTACTACATTTTATCTGTTGCTATATGTATATCCTGACAGTCCAGAGCTACAACTACCTGGGACATACCATAACCAATGATGGAAAATTCAAAATTGAAATAAACAAAAGAATAGGTATGGCAAAAAGTAATTTTAATGCCATGAAAAAGATATACTAACAACAAAACAAATATCAACATGGCTGAAGCTAAGAATGGCAAAATGTTACATCTTCTCAATATTCCTGTATGGTGCAGAAACATGGACATTAGACAAGAAAACATAACAGAAAATTGAAGCCTTTGAAATGTGGATTTATAGAAGAATAGGTAGAATTGGATGGAAACAAAAGATAACAAACGATGAAGTTTTAAAACAACTGAAAATAAAAGAGAACTACTAAATACAATTAAGACAAGACAAATGAAATTTTTGGGGCATGTTAAAAGACACAACAGCCTACTAAAAGTAATATTGGAAGAAAAAATACAAGGTAAAAGAGGCAGAGGCAGACCAAGGCTAACATGGACGAGTAACATCAAAAGATGGACAAGTCAATCTATGACAGCCTGCACCATCAAAGCAAGAAACAGAGTAGAATGGCGATCCATGGTAGCCAACCTTCGTTGTGGAGAAGGCACTCGATGATGATGATGATGATATCCTGTTACTACATTTTATCTGTTGCAACCCACAATTTCATTCTCCATTTTTTGGGTTTATTCTTGATGTACTGTCTAAATGTCCATCAGCATAAGAGTGAAACTCCTGAGTCACATGAACAGGTATAACTGAATATTGAGAGCTCTGTTGATAAACAAATAAATAAGCATTTATTCATGACTAGAGCAATATTTATGTAGTAACAAAAGCTACAATCAATTTGTATCTATTAGGTAGTAAAAGCATTACTGGACGAAAGATTTGGTTATGGAAGGCCCCGGTATCACTGCAAACGAATTAAAATCCATAATTGCTTAACCGTCCGTGCCAGCATAATCATCCGAATTAATATCTCATCTCCCAAACAAAGAAAGGTAACTGTAGTCCCCATCGTAGCAGTCTCAGCACACGCCAAAAGACATAAGGTGAAACTGCGCAGAAAGTCAGTTTTGAGTAAGTGCGACGAAAGATATATAAATGAACTCTTCTTAAAAAAGTATTGTAACAATAAATTGTCTGGTTATCTACCATTATTGTTGTAAAAGAAAATAGACTTCCCTATTAGTAGTGAACTGTTGCAAACATGGTTATGGTTAGTCGAAGGCCCCATGTATCACTGCAAATGAATTAAAATCCATAATTGCTCAACTACCTGTGCCAGTGGAATCATCAGAATTAAAACTCATTTCATTGAGGAATCCAAACAAAAAATGTCAGCTGCAGTCCCCATCAAAGCAGCTACAGCACTCGTCAAAAGATATAAGGTGTAACGGCACCGAAAGTGAATGCAGCTGAACTGTCCTTCATTATACTATATCATCATTCATCATAAGCAATTGAAATATCAAAACACGATCTGGATGAAACACAGAGTTTGCGGTGTGCACAGAGCAATAAACTCAGTAGCTTCAGCAGCAAGTCGGACTTGGAATATGAAGAAATTGAAACAAGAAACACTTTTCAGACTGAGCCTCAATGGTTCCTGCCACCTATCCGCCGTATTGATCGGAAGTCCTGTTGTACAAATTTCCATAGCAACTGTTGCTAGGGAAAGAAAATAATTAAATAAAACACATTTGTTAACTTTTTTGATTTAATTATTAAATACTATTATTTTTTTTTTTTTTTTTTTTGCGTTTGCCAGCTTTGACCTCTGACGAAGTCCCTGGAGACTAGGAACTGAAATTTTGCGTGTTAATCCATTTTTCCCTGGCAGCCATGTGCACAGGGGTCCCTCGCTGCACAGGCAGATAACTGCGTCTTCAGAGGTATTCACATTTGTTTCCGCCCATGAGTAATTGACGTTTCATGCCGGGCCTGAAATGAGGGAAATCACAAATAAAAATCACAACTGGTCCAGCCAGGATTTGAACTCACAACCTCTCTGTCTCGAGGCTGGTGTCTTGCCTACATGGAATGTTAGGACCTTATACCAACAAGGGAAATTTGAAAAATCTTATGGTAGAAGCAGAACGATTAAACAGATATTTTAGGCATATCAGAAACAAGATGGAAAGAAAGTGGATACATACAAGATGATAAATATACATTTATATATTCATGCTACACAACAGAACATCAAAGAGGGGTAGGCATATTAATAAAACGAGAGCTACAAAAATATATAAATACCCACTGGACATACAATGATAGGATACTACTTAAGATGAAAGCAAAACCATTTGATACAGCAATAATACTGACATGCGCACCTAATCAAAACTATACAGATGAACAAATAGAAGCATACTATGAAGATCTAAATACAGTTATGGAGCAAGTGAAATCTTCAGACATCTTGATTGTGATGGGTGGTATGAATGCTAAAGTAGGAAAAGGTAGATATAAGACCATTATAAAAAATCATGAGAAGCAAAATACCGCAAATTATATCTCCCCTCGACACTGAAAGGCAGATGAGGAAGGAAAGAAGAAGAAAAAGAAGATGGTATAGGAAAAAGAATTGACAGAGGAGAAAGATTAATACAATTTTGTGAAGAAAACAGGTTGATAATATGTAACATCTTCTTTGAATAAGAGAAAAGGAAATTATTCTTGTATTTCAGACACACATGATGTCAACATACCTCCCTCCGAGTATTAAATTTGTCAAAATAAGTTCAATATCTTCATGACCCTCTGTTAATAATTCCCCGTCTGTGATGACATCATTACGATTGGTACTTAAATCCACAATAGAGATTTTGTCAGAAAATGCGATAACAATTTATTAGTAAAACAATCAATTTTAGAATCGAAGAGCCACGAAATGTCAGTTTCCAAAATGGCATCATGTCGAACAGAAATTGATCATGGTCTTGAAATTAAATTTATATATAATAAAATTGAAAAATATTAATTTTTAAAAAATATTTGATTAAAGTCTTACATATTAATGTTGATATTATTTGATTTCTCATAATTTTTTCCCCTAAATAAAATCTCATCAAGGCATGACGAACATCGGACCGACCATCGTAAAAAAGTATATGAAATTCATATATACTGGACATGTGGGAGTTAAATATTGATGGGGCATGCTAGGCCATTTTTTTTAACTTTTCAAATGCCAAGAGTGCATGTATATTCTTGACTTAATCACATAACTTATTATACTATTTTCAAAAGAAGCCAGCACTATATCAACACTACCCTGAGATAAGGGATCACTTGGAAAGTTTGTGTGTGTGGTTTTTTTTCCAGACAATTTAAAAAAAAGTTGGAGGGAATTGAAATTCATAAAATTAGGTACTATAAGCCTTTGTTGTAGAAAATATTTGTATCTTTCAGATGAAGATGTCATTACAAGCAGATGGTCAGTGTTACAGGTCATACCGCTCACAGCTAATGCCAAGTTCAACCAATGAGATTCGTTTTAGCTTCAAGTTGAATAACTCAGTGTCAAATATGCTGATTTTGTTGCTGCAGCAGTCACCTCAAGTAAGAAATGCCATTTGCATAGATTCAGGGTTAAGGCAGCTTTGCATAGATTCAACTTGCCTGTAATTTTTATTTTGATATTTTAAACAATCAAAAGCAAGTCATAAGTTAATGTCAGTCAGAATAAAGTAACTTTTTAATCTTTCATTGCTATTAAACATTAATATTTTGTATATGAAAAAAATGTCTAATTACTATTGAGTAAAGTCAGTTTTGACAGTTGAAGAAAAACAATGTCTACATTTTGGCTAGAAGCATGAGCAAGTAGTTGGGTGTAACGTACACTCCTACAAGGTATGGTGACAGCTTTACACACAAAAAAAACACAACAAAATACTGACATTTTGACTTACATGTGGCCTTCCTCAGAAAACAAGAACAACACAAATGAACAATGAAATAAAGAAAACTACTATATCTAGGATGAGCGAGACAAGTAAATCAAGGAGAAATAAATTACTAAATTACCTGTCTTGCTCATCCTAGATGTAGTAATCTTTATTTCATTGTTCGTTTGTGTTTTTCTCGTTTTCTGAGGAAGGCTACGTGTAGGTCAAAATGTCAGTATTTTGTTGTGTTCTTTTTTGTAAAGCTGTCACCATACCTTATAGGAGTGTATGTTACACCCCACTACTTGCTGTCAACATACCTTATAGGAGTGTATGTTACACCCCACTACTTGCTGTCAACATACCTTATAGGAGTGTATGTTACACCCCACTACTTGCTGTCAACATACCTTATAGGAGTGTATGTTACACCCCACTACTTGCTGTCAACATACCTTATAGGAGTGTATGTTACACCCCACTACTTGCTGTCAACATACCTTATAGGAGTGTATGTTACACCCCACTACTTGCTGTCAACATACCTTATAGGAGTGTATGTTACACCCCACTACTAGCTCATTGCTACCAGCTGTCACCATACCTTATAGGAGTGTATGTTACACCCCACTACTTGCTGTCAACATACCTTATAGGAGTGTATGTTACACCCCACTACTAGCTCATTGCTACCAGCTGTCACCATACCTTATAGGAGTGTATGTTACACCCCAATATTTCCCATTGGCGGTTCATTCATTATAAGAAAGAATAATTGTATGTAGAGACTTTAACAGCCATTCATAGAGCTGGGGCTATGAACATATGGACAAGGGAGCTGAAGAACTTGAAAATTGGCAGGATGACAATTGGCTTATACTGCTAAACCAGACAACAGATCCACCAGCATTCTATTCCAGATCATGGCATACCACATCTATACCAGACCTTGCTTTCCATTCGCCAGACCTGAATTGGAATATCACATGTATTGTTGGGAAACAACTTGGAGGCAGCGACCACTGACCAGTCTTTTTAGTGGTGCAAAATGAGGCCGTCAGGGAGAGCAACACTCTCTCCAGATGGAATTACAAAAATGCAGACTGGAAAATGTATCAACAATACACCAGTGTACTGACTAAAGATCTAAATACAGATAGAGACATCAACAAAATAGTTGATGAATTCAGTAGACTAATAATACAAGCTGCCAGTGAAGCAATACCTAGAGAGGCACGGAAACACTACAAATCATACTGGAGTAGTGAACTAGAGCAACTGCACAATGACATGGAAATATCTCGAAAGCAAGCAGAAAATAAACCTTGCCAGAAACACCACAATAACTATCAGCATGCTAAAGCCAAATTTCATTGGACTAAGCTACAAGCTAGACGGAGAAGCTGGAAAGAGAAAACAGAGTTCTTGAACCTTGAATGAGACACAAGAAAAGTGTGGAAGCTTGTAAAACAGCTAAATGATGAGGGTACAGAAAGGAACACCAAAATTACACTGAAGAAGGATGGAAAAATCCTAACAGGTAAGCAGGCAGCAAATCACTTTACAGACTCCTTTGCAAATGACAATAATATTGAAATTAGCCTAGAGCAACGACAAGAGACCCATTTAAAACAAGAAAATGCAAGACAAGAAGAGACCACACACAAAGTCATGGAAATACCCATTACACAAAGAGAGCTAGAGCTGCCAAAATATAAATTAAAAAGTTACCAGGCAGTGATGGAGTGTCCAATGAAATGATTAATAACTTGGGAACTGCAGCTAAAGCAAAACTACTGCAGATCTACAATATTTGCTGGAACACAATTAGAGTGCCACAGGCATGGAGAGAAGCAATTATGATACCATTATTAAAGCCAGGAAAAAATGGTTCGACGACATCCAGCTATAGACCATTCAGCCTTACAAGCTGTTTGTGTAAAACAATGGAACGTATAATCAATCTCAGACTGCAGTGGTACCTGGAAAGTGAAAACCTTCTTGGTTACTCTACCGAAGATCAGGCAACCTATCTTTCCCAGGAAATTGAGGAAAGAAACTGGTACTAGCAGCATGGATAGACCTAAAGAAAGCATTTGATAAGGTATAGAAGGAAGGGCTTTTGAAGAAACAGAAAGTACAGAGTAAATGGCAGGATGTAAAAATAGGTCAAAGCGTACCTCATAACAGGAGATCCAGAGTGCAACTGGATGGTCTTAAGAGTAAGAAGGTCTTACTGTGCCAGGGTGTCCCACAGGGAGGAGTACTATCTCCAACACTTTTTCTAGTCTAGATTAATGACCTAGTTACTGAACTACCACATGGTATCTAAGTGGCAATGTATGCAGATGACTTGGTAATGTGGTGCACAGAGGAGTATGCAACAGTGGCCTCCATTTTGTTGCAAAGAGCTATGAATGTATTGAATTAAAGAACAAATAGATGGCGTATTAGCATCAATACAGACAATTGCAGTAATGCACTTTTCACTCTCTCCCCAAAACTAAAAGCAGGAGTCATCTACATAAACAATGAGCCTGTGAAAGAAGACATACAAGCTACGTATCTCGGAGCTACATTTGACAACAAACTATCTTGGGAAACAGCAGATAAATAAGGCAACCCAAAAAGCAAGGAGGAAGTTGGCTTTTCTTAGAAAGCTGTGTGGAACCTCTTAGGGTGCGAGTGGGAAAATTTTTAAGTTTACAGAGTATACGACCACATTTAGAATATGGATCATCCGCATGGTGCTCAGCATCAAATACCACACTGCATGAACTGGATAAAGTACAAAACCAGGCACATAGGGTCATCACAGAAGCAATGAAATCAACACCAATATTGGAGATGGAGAAATTGTGGAGGATACCAGCACTGAGAGAACGGAGGGACTCAAAGGTGTTGATACAGGCTGACAAATTTTCATGCATGCCGAGACATCCAATGAAGGACTGATTAAAAAATCTTGCATTGGGATGGATTAAGAAAAGCAATTTTATCCACCAAGCCAAGCGAATTTATAGACCAGACATACCAAGAGTTGTTAACCTCCTACTGCCCATACCAGAACAGACTCCCTGGATAAAGGAATCAAGATTGTCAATACAAATATGGACAGAAGTGAAAGGAATACTTGACTGAGAGGAACAGATTAGTATACAGCATAAAACAATAACTCTCAGTTTCTTGGATGAAGAATACCCAAAAGACCTATGGATTTGGGTATACACATATGGATCAGCACAGAATGCAGTAAAGAATGGCGGAGCAGGTGCATACATAGAGCATCCAAATAACAATAGGGATATGAGTGAAGTAACAACAGGGAAATATTTTCACAACTACGATGAAGAAATCCAAGCAATAAAGTTGGCAATAGAAAAACTGCTGAACAGTAACCTTAGCCCACAGCCTGTATTGTTTTTGGCAGATGCAAGATCAGTACTCCAGGCACTACAATCCAGAAAATTTCAACAGCGGCAAACCTTATTGACTGAACTCTGCAAGCACCACAGGGTTGCCCTGCAGTGGATTTCATCTCACTGTGAAATACCAGGAAATGAGAATGCGGATCAGTTGGCAAAGGAAGGTGCAACAGGCACACAACTAGATACACCGGTTACATACCATCATAAGAAACAGATAATCAGATCAATCAGATGACCACAAGCCCCATATCAGTATGCCTTTCATAATATGAATAGATATGAACAAGTTATCATTATATGCCTCAGAACAGGACACAATCGACTCCATAGTCACATGTATACAAAATTCAAGATCGGCACTTGAACTACATGTACATGTGGACAGGCACCCCAGACTGCTGAACCACATACTTCAAGTCTGCACTGAATAAAGTAGACTGAGGAAAATCTTTTGGCCCCTAGATGCAACACTACAGACAAAACTATATGGGCCACTGCAAGAATTACAAAAGACAGTAAAATTTATACAGGAAACGACTTGGCAGATATAGACAATACTTCAGGCAAATAAAAGATAGATAGACTCCAATACTTGCTCCTGCTGCCAATTTTACAGCAGCACTACAATTATTTGCCTGTTCCCTGGATAGAAGCATGATTATTAATAGAAAATTCTAAAACAGTTTAATATAGTTGTTTAATATGTTTTGTTGTTATAATTTTTCAATAGTAAAAAAAGGTAAAGTAAAGTACCCCAGTCACGCCAAGTGGCATATAGGAATATGGTGTTAGTGGCCATAAATTTTACAGACCTTCAGCACATGATTTTTGGGGTAATGTGGTCGGTATTACGCCCGTGCTCTTCACTTTCCCAGAAAATAAACCCAGTACCCATTTAAGACTGGGTGAACCCGGAAGCCATCGGTTGGGATCGAACCCTACCCCTTGTCCTTTGTAGTCCAGTTCACTAACCACTGAGCTATCGCGGCTCGGTTCTGAGCAATTCATTTGTTGAATTATACAAATATTGTAATTATTGCAATATACAATATATATATACATAACATTAATATATTGTATGTCACTTTTGCATTTTGTAAATGAGTGATCATATAATTGTTAATTTTTCCACTTGAGTGTGAAATTGTTATTATTTGCTTTCCATGTTTCATACTTTAAAACTAATATACTGACATTTGCTCTTTGTAGTTATTGGGAAAAAGATAGCATAGATGTAATTAAAACATCAATGCATGTTTTATTTAAAATGTCTTGATAGATAGTGAGAGCCATATTCATGGGTCTTCATTTCTTTGAAGTAGGGATAGTTTTGTTATGCAAACATAATTATATATATGTTTGTGTATATTTATATATATTTTATCATTGCTTAACTTTTTAAAATTTTCAATAGCAATATATTGTAGTATCTCTGGTGTTAAATTTGTGTGTTTGATGATGTTAGTATCTAAAGTATAACATTTTTTATTTCAATTCTGGCATGGGTAGGTGAATGCAAAAGTACGCAATTTTTATCCCAAGTTCTTTCCTAAAAAATGGAATAACTTTGGCATCTGAAATTGTCATTATGGAATAATATGTGCATTTATCCCACAAACAACATAGATATAATCAGTAAGATATTTTTGGAAGTTTAAAAACATCTTTTTTTCATGAATCTGCACTTTCATACTTTTGCCTCATAAATCAATGAAGAGTACAAGCATGTTTTTGAATAAAACCATTAACAAAGTCCTAGAAATATTTAACATTCATTTAAATTATTTGAACATAGCCACCATATGCCTATGAAAAGAAAAAAATTAATCCAGAAGGAAAATGCATTCACTGAAGTCATTACAGAAAGTTACTGAATGTTTAAATCTATCATAACTGATTGGTATTGGCCTCAAGAGCTTAAGCACAACATCATCCTTTTGCAAGAAAGCATCTTTGGTCATCTCCTGGAATCAAAATGTTTTGGGCATTTGTTTGTAAAACACTCCATCCTATACATCACTTTCAGGTTTTCTGACTTTGGCAATAATCTATAGGACACTTTTCCAAAAACCTTGGCTCCTGCAAAGTCATCAGGGTGGAGCCTTGGCAAGGCACTATCTGAGTCATTGTTTTCATCTTAAGATGAACATTATTTGCAGGAATCATCACTTTCTAAAAGGAACATAGTGACTGACTCAGATGATGAATCTAATTCAAACAACTTTCTCTTAAAGCCAGCATACGTTTTTTTAAATTGCTTTTTAACTTTGTCAACTGTGCTTTTATCTCTTTTTCTTTCACTATCTTCTTTTCTACCTCTAGGTTCATGAGTCACTCTTTATTTGGTGTTGATATCAGGATCATGAATTTCAGAATTCAGCTAATTTCTATTCATAAAATAACCTTATAGAATCACAATAATTTGCAACAATAAGATTCTGAAGATACCCCTTAGTTCTGAGCTATATTGGTAGTTTTTTTAAGAAATAACAACCGCAAGCATGATTTTTTTTAAATTAGATAAAAAATTGTCACACATATTTATTTTGGTTTCTAATTGGCTTCACGTCCATGAAACTTATCAGCTTAGATCAGACAGTACTGGATCTTAGAATAAGTGCTTGTTAAAATAAAACTGTTTCTAACCTTGTAATGAACGTTAGCCTATTATATTATCTAGTTTAGGCAGACTATTTGTCAGCTTTTGTTACCTTTAGTTTTAGTTGGAACTTGTTATGTAGTTCTAGGGGATAAGATATCCTTATCTAGATCATAAGATACTACAGCTTTAGTTGCTATGTAGAGTTGTCCTTATAGTTAATATAATGTGGTAATTTGGTTTGTTCTAGTAGTTAGTTTAGACTTTATTAGTTAATAGTGTTTCCCAAGTCATGTATGTTATTTCTGTTCTAGTAATTGATGTAGTATTGTCTTAATAGCTGATATAGTTTTGTGTTTAGATAATATGTGTGCATGACTGGCCTTTTACATCTTCCCTGGGGGTTGGAATCAAGTAAATGTTTATTTTCAATAGTTACTGTCCAGTGTTGTTTTGTCATGCAGCTTTTCTAGTGGCGGATAGTTGGAGGAGGCAACGGAGACCACACCTCCTCTAATATTTTATCAGAATACATAAACACAATCACATTCCAACTCATTGAGTTAAATGTCTGTGTGCAACCAGCTGCCATATTCCCTAGTATAGCTATATATATGTATATATATTTCAAATAACTCAAGCCATTACAAATAGATATGTTTCATTGTCTATAGAGTCAAACTCACTATAAACATACAATGGCATTTATCAACCTTGTAATGTGTGTGAGAACTAGGTAGGCCATTCCAACAATTACCTCACAATTTCCATGATAACAAAAGAACAACCCATCGGACAGTGTTTAATCTTTTTATGAAACATATAGAATTAGTGCAGATAGGGGGACACATTTATTAAGTGGCTTCTGTAAAAATCACTGTGCTGCGCCTTTATAAAAAAACAGAAACCTCAACAAAACTGTAAGAGATTTTAATTAACAGCAAAATCATCAGTATTTTCATAACTTATAAAGCAAATAACTAAGATATTATGATGTAATTATAAGTATGTTAATGTAGGGCAATAATTGCAGGCACTATATTACATAGCGCAAATTGCAGTAATGTTTATGTTGCAAATTATCAGGTTAAAGGTCAACCTAAAAGTTCGGTCTCATGTCTGGCCTCCTCAAGTTTTAAACTCACTGCCTACGGCTGAGCTTCACTCATGGCTGATTCTGCCAATATTGGAATGACAGGTCTGATTCCAGAGTGAGCAAACTGCTTCATCTTGAAGGGTTTTGCCTCTTTTCTTTTGCATTTTTCTTCTGACTTTATTTCCTTATTAAATATTATTATGCTGCCTCTTATACATCTTCTCAATGTGCTTTGATCATTTAAAAATCTATTTCACTAATGGAGAATTCTCTAAGAGATGTTTTACAGACATTTTAAAATCTCAATTTTGGTCTCCCTAAAGGCCAGTTGTCATCTATGACCTCGCCACACTATATTTGTTTGGGGATGTAGTTGTTGTTCATTCTTCTCACAGTTCTCAGATACCTTAATCTTTGATTCAGTAGTGTTTCATAATGCCTGGAATCCTAGAAGGATGCAGGGTATCTGAGTTGCCTACTTTTGTCTTGGTATCTGATGTTAATTATTTTTCGAAGGTGGAACAAATGAAAACTTTTTAATTTTTTCTCAAGCTTTAACCCTAGATTACGAAACTTATTTGAAATTAACTGTTTTACGAAACTATCAGAAAATTCTATCTATCTATCTATTGACCTTTCGAGCCGTAACCGGCCCATAGGGCGTAGACCAAGATACACCTTCTCCTATATGAATTTTTGTTCTAGCAGTTTTCTTTTAAAGATATTTTATCAAATCTCGCCATCTGTCTCTGTTCTGTGCAAGCAGTTCTATCTCATTGAGGGAGCCGATTCCTGCTGCTCTTGCCTCTCTCATCAATGTTCTTCTCAGTGTCTCCCTGGGTCTTCCTCTTTTTCTTTTGCCTCAAAATTATTCTGTAAAATCATCCTAAATAGAATAAAGGATTCAATAGATACAGTAATGCGTGAAGAACAGGCTGGGTTTAGAAAAGGGAGAAGCTGTCTTGACCACATTTTCACTCTACGACTTATATTGGAGGAACACATTGAAAAGCAAAAACCTTTTGTACTTAACTTCATCGACTTCAAAAAAGCATTTGATAGTATTCATAGAGATTCTTTGTGGAAAATTCTGAAGCAATATGGCTTACCATCAAAAATCATAAATATTATCAAAGACATGTATGATGGTTACACATGTGCAGTTCGAACAGAGGAAGGACTGAGCGAATGTTTCCCAATAGAAACTGGGGTTAAACAAGGATGTATTTTATCGCCCTTGTTATTTGGAATTGTTATGGACTTCATAATGAAGAAATGCTGCACTGGTAATAAAGGCATCGAATGGATACAAGGAGACCATTTGGAGGACCTGGACTTTGCTGATGACATAGTTCTCATCAGCAATCAGATAAAAACGATGCAGGAAAACACAAATGAACTATCATCAATAGCCAGCAAAATTGGGCTTGAGGTCAATCATGAAAAGACTAAAGTCATGAAAAGTTTAATTCCAACAAGTGACAAAATATACATGGAAAACAAACCAGTAGAAGAGATCGATCACTTCATCTATCTTGGAAGTCACATTGATCGAGAAGGGGATACGAGCAAAGAAATTAGAATCAGACTGGCTAAAGCAGCAATGTCTTTCAGAAGCCTTGAAAAGTTGTGGAAATCAAAAATCATTAGCACAAACACAAAACTTAGGCTATTCAAATCAAATGTACTATCAACCCTTACGTATGCGTGTGAAAGCTGGAAAACAACAAGAGATATAGAAACAAAGTTGAACGCATTCGAAAATAAATGTCTAAGGAAAATACTTGGTATAGAATGGAACGAATTCAAAACAAACGAGGAAATTAGAGAAATCGCCAATCAACCACTAATATCTTCAGTAATAAAGAAAAGACGATGGTCATACGTTGGACATGTGATGAGAAGAGATCAGAAAATTACAACTCATAAAAATCTATGTAACTGAGAAAAAATATTTTTTTTTTTACATTTTGTTACAAATATGTTTAAAAAAGTGACAATAAGTAAGTAATAAATACAACTTAAAAATAATCCAAACAATTAAGGAGCACAGTCGGTACAACGGTGGACATTATGTCCATGATAAATAGCCTTACTGCAAAGAACATACAAGTCTATTGTCATTTTTCTGGCTTTTGAAGGACACAGGTAACAAACTGTTCATGAGGGACCAGCCTGAGGTAGAACTGTCAGCTTTGGGTTAAATTTTTAGAATGTCTTTATATTTTACGAACCAAAGCTGAAAACCCCAATCTCACAAAACAATTGTATTTTTAACAATGAGTAGTATTTCAAAAACAAAAACACATGCGGCCTCAATGAAGCTTCCTCATTAAATGCCACCAACATTTAGGAAGGTGCATGGCAGGAAAAAGACAGCTGCGTGGAGCAAAATGGGGATTTAGAAAAATTGTTATTTTGCTATCACAATTGTTATGAATGATCCTAATCTTGAGTTAAATAATTGTAAAAGATTCTTATCCACACCAGAGTTGACTAATCATGTAGTTGATATATTTTAGGACCTTTGTTGTTAATGTTAATTTCTTATTGTTCCATCTCTATCAATTCTGTTAGTTTACCAAATATTATAGCGCCTTGCTGATTCTTATACTGATTACTCCCAAGAGGATAATAGATTCAGGGTAGATGAGTCTTTAAAATGAATTAACAATGTTGTTAAAACAGTATTATTCTGGTATATACAATAGTTCTAGTAATTATTATGTTGTTGTTGTTCAGTAGTTTATTCAGCCAAACAATAAATTACATTCTTCAGTGCACTATGTCAGCTATAACTGCATTCAAAACTGTTGTGACACTAAACTTTCTACATTTGTTGCTATGCATTTTTTTGGATCTGTGTAATAAACAGCATCATTATAATTATTTATATAAATGCATTAAATCATCAGAAATAAAAAAAAAAGTTATTTTTATGTTTAAAGTTGCTAATTCATCAAAGAAAACAATTAAAAATTATGTTTAATTCATAGAAAGTTCATTTGTAAAAAAAATTAAGTTAATAATTTGACAAATTCAGCAATTCTTGTTTTTCCATCTTTGTTCTGTACCTTTAGGAAAGAGTTGAGGTGAGATGTAGTCTTTTAGTGCAATAAAGCTTTACTTATAAGGCTTTGCATTTGTTATAAGAATTATCCCTGATGTTTTAAAATTTAACTTCATTTTGTTATTGCTATTAAGACAACTTGCCTAAATGTATGTTATCAGATGTTCTGGAAATGATTTTCTCATTCTTCTTTAATTCTTAAATGAATTAATTTCTTATCACTCCAGTAGCTTTATATGGGCTTTCCCTCATTATTTAATCATAATTAAAAGCAGGACAATTTTGCACACATAATATATATGATATATCAAATATTTAAAGTCCTGATCTTATTCTCTCTCTTAGTATTATAATTGCATTGACAAACATGTCAATTTTACTGCAACAAATAAAAGCATTGTATAATTTAAGTATATTCAGCAGTCAGATAAAAATGATGCAGGAAAACACAAATGAATTCTCATCAATAGCCAGCAAATCGGGTTTGAGATCAATTATGAAAAGACTAAAGTCTTTATGAAAGGCTTGGTTCCAACAGACAACAGAAGATACATGGAAAACAAAACAGTGGAAAATATTGACCACTTTATCTATCTTGAAAGTCACATTGATTTGGAAGGGGATACAAGTAAAAAAATTAGAATCAGAATAGCTAAAGCAGCAATGTCTTCCAGAAGCCTAGAAAAGTTGTGGAAATCAAAACTCATCAGCACAAAAACAAAACTTAGACTATTTAAATAAAAAAAACCCTTGCATGTGCTTGCGAGAACTGGAAAACAACAAGAGACATAGAAACAAAGTTGAATGCATTTGAAAATAAATGTCTAAGGAAAATACTTGGTATACTGAAGAATGAATTCAAAACAAACTAGGAAATGAGAGAAACCACCAATCAACCAATAATATCATCAGTAATCAAGAAAAGACAATGGTCATATGTTGGACATGTGATGAGAAGGGGTAATAATCAAAGATTAAAGCAAACCCGCAATTGGGAAACAACAGGTAGGAAGAAATGAGGTTGACCCAGAGAGACACTGAGAAGAACATTGATCAAAGAGGCAAAAGCAACAAGAATTGGCTCCCTCAAAGAGATAGAGATGCTTCTACAGAACAGATACAAATGGCGAAATTTTATAAATATTTTTTGCAAAAGGATTGAGACTGCTAGTAAGATAATTTAGAAAAAGAGAAAGAGAGTATCTAAGTTTATGCTCCATGGACCAGCCATGCCTTGAAATGTCAATAGATAGATAATTTAAGCACCATGGTTAAATCCGTCTTATGTTTTTTACATGATTTATTTATCTATTGCCCTTTTGAGCAAAGTTGGAACATAGGCAGAAATAAAAAAAGAAACTCTTCATGCCCATTGATTCTTTGCTGTTAACCCTTCTAGCATCCAATTTGCATAGGTCTCACAGTTTGTCTCATCACATGTGCCTGTTCTGGGCAAGCCTCTCAGTCTTTGCAAGAGAGCTGATGCTCACTTCATTACCTCTCTTAGCAATATTTAAAAAAATGTTTCTCTAGGTCAACCTCTTTTTAATTTGCTTGCTGTTTCCAATTTTGAGGGCTTGCTTTGCTTTTGTTATCTCTTTTCATGACAGTGCTGACATATGCCCATCTTCTTTTCTTGATTATAGATTTGATAGTTGAATGCATGTCTATTTCTCTTTTTGCTAAATTGAACATGAATTTACATGACACACAAAGCATTTTTCTAAGACATTTGTCTTTAAATGCGTCTAATTTATTTTAAGTTTACTTAATTAAATTTACTTTTTGTTTTGTATGGACTTTTGGATGTAGAAATGACAACCTCACCTCTAGACTGACTTAGAGGCAAGCCTAGGTAGGAAAATCGTTCTAGTTGTGGAAGCTCATATTAACAATTAAGAAAAAAAGATGGACATATGTCAGGAATGTATTTAGAACAAATGACCAGAGAATTACTAAACATGCTCTCAAATGGAAAACGTCAGGTCAGAAGTAAAGAGGATAACCTCGAGGAACACTGAGAAGAACTCTAACAAAAGAGGTAAGGTTGGCAGGCATTGACTTACTCTCTATAATCAAACAGCTGTCCAGAATAGAGACAATTGGCGGGAGACTCTACGAGCCCTATACGTGCCTTCTAATAGCACTGGCAGGAGCAAGAATTTATTTTCTATTTCTTTCGTTGTTGTTCAGCTCTCACTTGCTTAAGTAAGGGTGAATAATATAGTTTATTTTAAAACTTGAGCAATACTTATAAACCTAGGAGTTTTGATTTCCATAATTTCTCAAGGTATTTTTAAAGCCATAGCTACTTTTGGTATTCTGATTTCTTTCTTTGTGTCTCCTTATTGATTTATGCAACTACTAAGACATAGAAAATGATCTACTTCTTCATCTAATTTTCCTTCCACATATATTTTCTCTTTTGAATAAATTTGATTTGTCATTACTTAATCTTTTCTTGTTCTATTGCTAGCTGTTGATGAGTAGCCTTTTTTTTTTTTTAAGCTTTGTGTTGATATTGCTCATTGGTGCTATATAGAACCAATTTTGACCTATGGAAGCGAATCATGGACAGTAGATAAACAAATGAAAAGATGGTTAGAGGCCACAAAGATGGGATTTCTCAGAAGAATGTTGAAAGTTCCCTGGACAGCTAAAAGACCAATGAGGAAATTCTCAAAGAGTCCAACACAAAAAGGGAGCTCCTAAAAAAATATCAGAAAAAAACAATAAACATTTTTTGGGCACATCATGAGAAGAGGAAAGTTGGAATACTTGGTTGCAACTGGCAAAATACAAGGAAAGAGAGGTCGCGGATGACAAAGAGAGAATATGCTGGATAGCTTTGTGTCATGGCATGGAAAATGGTCAACAACAGAACTGATACGATGCACTGTAAATTGTGGAAGGACATATTTGCCTGCGACAACCAGTATGGCTCATGATAATGTTGATAATGTTACTGGTAAGAACTCTGTCATCTGCAGAATCCAGGTTCTTAAATAGAAGCCCAAGTATCCATTGTTTGCCTGCTTTGCTTGTACAGCAATTCTGCATTATGAAGCTGATGACAGTTTGAAATGACATAGCAGATAAAATATATTCTTGTTTTACCAAATGTTCATCTTGGAACCATTCACTCAGTCCATTCCCCTTATGGTTTGCACAAAATAACTATCATACACATTTTTGATAATGTTGATGACTTTTAGTAGTTTTCAATATTGTCTCAGGATATTGTACAAAAATGTCTCTAAATTATTATATCACAATACATCATGGGATTATAATATATTTTTATTTTTCACATATTTACTGATATGGACATTTTGCTTTACTAAAAAACTCTAGCTACTTGACTTTAAACCTTATATTAAGCATTATAATAGATTAAATCAAGAGGCAACAACAGCAGGTTTCAGCTCCCTCATTGAGATTGAGCAACTCGTCCAGAACAGAATCATGTGGCGAGACACAATGCAGATCCTATATAAAGATCTGACTGTTGAAAGATCATTGGACACAAGAGTCTAGAATTTCTGCCCTATATGCTGTCTTCAGCTTAAAAAGATAATAGATAGATAGATAGAGGATAGATGGATGGATAGAAATGGACAAATTTTTGGATTATAATAGTTACTTGAATAACCTAGATCTATCTTTTCTGTAGCTTTTGCTATTAGATAATTATATATCATACCTGTAAATCTTAGTGCAGTAACATACAAATTAGTATTTGTGAATTCTGTAAGATGTATATTGGCTTATATAACCAGTTTGTTCCACCATTATTAAACAGTTTATTTCTGTTTCCATGTCAGTACTGATGCTAATATATTCTTTGATAGATCTGTGTACTGTGTAACTTGCTATAATGAAAGGGTAAATCACCACAAGATATGACAGAGCTTTAGATTGATTAGTGAATTGGCAGCATCAACAGATTGATTTGAAAATCAACCACAGAGTTTTTTTAAGAACAAGAGACAGAGTAAAAATGTGGCTCTATGATAGCTAAATTTTTTATAAAGAGATAGTAAAACATGGAGCTTAAATTATAGTAGTTCATTTACCTCTTTTATGAGATTTAGATTGTTACTTTGGTACTTGTCTTTGGCACAACATTAATTCATCATTGAGTGCCATCTCCACATCAAACATTGGCTACCATGAAGTGCATTCCTCTCTATCTCTTGCTTTGATGTTGCAGGTTGTCATAGGCTGACTTGTCCATCTTTTGATGTTACTCGTCCATGTTAGTCATGGTCTGCCTCTTTTACCTTGTATTTTTCACTCCAAGATTTCTTATAGTATGCTGCTGTGTGTTTTAACATGCCTCAAAAATCTCATTTGTCTTCTTTGACATGTAGTTCTTTAGTAGTTCTTTTTTAATTTTGTGTTGTTTTAAGACTTCATCATTTGTTTTCTTTTCTTTCCATCCAATTCTTCCTATTCTTCTGTAAATTCACATTTCAAAGGCTTCAATTTTCTGTTCTGTTTTCTTGTCTAATATCCATGTTTCTGCACAATACAGGAATGTTGAGAAGATATAACATTTTGCTATTCTTAGTTTTAGCCCTGGTGTTATTTGTTTTGATGTTAGTATATTTTTCATGGCATTAAAACAACTTTAATTAGAACAGTATAGAACAGTATTCAGGAAAAACAGTGGGACAAAAAAAGCCATATTCAGCATGAGGACATTGATCGAAAAGTACATAGAAGTAAACAAATCAATATATGCCTGCTTCATAGACTACACCAAAGCATTTGATAGAATACACCATAATCAACTTATAGACTGCCTAAAAGATATAAATCTAGATGACACAGACATACAACTGATATGTAATTTGCGCTGGGAGCAAACAGCAATAATAAAATATAACAAGGAGAACTCTACACCCATTGATATAAAAAGAGGAGTAAGACAAGGATGCATCCTATCACCAAGCTTGTTCAATTTATACACTGAGCAAATCTTTAAAAACATCACTGAGATGTCAGGCCTAAACATTAATGGGAAGATAACCAACAACCTAAGATATGCTGATGATACTGTACTACTAGCAGAAAATCCTAAAGATCTACAACAATTACTTAATGTAATAAACATGACAAGCAAAAAATATAGTCTAGATATGAATATCAAAAAGACTAAAACTATGATCATAAACAAAGAAAATTCTCAAGATATACAATTAAATATAAAAAATGGAAGGAATACATCTAGAGACAGTTCAGAACTACAACTCATTGGGGCATACTATAACCAGTGATGGAAAATGTACAACTGAAATAAATAAAAGACTAGGTATGGCAAAAAGTAATTTCAATGCCATGAAAAATATAGTAACATCAAAACAAATAACACCAGGGCTAAAACTAAGAATAGCAAAATGTTACATCTTCTCAATATTCCTGTATGGTGCAGAAACATGGACATTAGACCAAAAAACAGAACAGAAAATTGAAGCCTTTGAAATGTGGATTTATAGAAGAAAAGGTAGAATTGGATGGAAAGAAAAGAAAACAAACGAGGAAGTTTTAAAACAACTAAAAATGAAAAGAGAACTACTAAACACAATTAGAGCAAGACAAATGAAATTTTTGGGTCATGTTAAAAGACACAAAAGCCTAATAAAAGTAATATTGGAAGGGAAAATACAAGGTAAAAGAGGCAGAGCAGAGCATACTAACATGGATGAGTAACATCAAAAGATGGACAAGTCAGCCTTCAAGTCAGGGTGGGATGGCGCTCCATGGTAGCCAACCTTCGATGTGGAGATGGCACTCAATGATTAATTAGAACAGTTAGTGTCAGACTCTCAGTCTGTGATACAAAAGTTTTTACGTGACATGATTTTATTACACATTGACTTGATGCTTACACACAATTATTGTCCTGCTCATGTAATAGTCAAGAAGTCTGTGGTTTGATTGACTTTCTAAAGAAAGTAAAAAAAAACCTATGGAAGTTAAATAAATCTAGAACAAACGGGTCTGTCTTACTTAGGGCAGATACTTTTTCTTATTTATCACTTTACAGAAAAATGTAATAGAATAGCAGCAACCCACTAAATATATTGTACAAATTACCCACACCAATTAGCTGTACATGTGGATAGGAATTAGTCATACAAAATTTACCTGTCTAATTAAACAATGCAATATTCATAAGTGTTTATGGTGCAACCTTCTTGTGAGCTATCTAGTTACAGTAGTGATATAATTTTTCAAGTGGACTAAAACAAGAACAGCAATAGGATATTTTTGAAGAAAAAAAACATCAACAAAAAGTATAAAACTATCTTCCAAGAAATAGACATAGCAAACTGGTTTTCAAGAAACACATTAATAAGTAACACATTTATTTAACCCTTAAATACAATATCAATCTGCAACTCACTTGTTTACAATACCACAGTAAAAATTACTACCACTTAAATGTAACATATTGATTTAAGAAAATTAAATTTTCTTACAATTTTTGCTATACAGCATTGTGTTAACACAAGATGAGATATGGGAATCTGATGCAGTAATCATTATCTTGCTTTACAGTAGCGCGCGCCCCCCCCCCCCCCCCCATAATCTAGGATTAAAGAAACAAGTTTATAAGTAATAAACTAGTTTATACAAAACATATAGGCAGTTTTGTTGAAATGAACCCAACAACAAGCTGAACAATTTAGGAGACTGACTAATCATCCTATACAGCAGATAATAAATGGTTTTGGAAATATTAGACTCAAGTAAAACAACTCTGCGGAATCAGGAAAAGCTATGAAGAAAGCAGACCCAATAAACTCTATGATAATACCTAAACTGACTAATAATGCATACAAACACCCACTGTGGAGAAAACACTTCTTCCTGAACTAATTGAGGGCATTCCTGACATATAGTTATTCAAGGGCCCCGGCATCACTGCAAACAAATGGAAATCCATAATTGCTCAACCACCCGTGCCAGTGGAATCATCTGAATTAACATATATCCAAAGTCAGCCACAGTGACATAGTGTATAAAAACAGCCAGAATGGAGAGTAAAGAAGAAGAATAAGATACTGAATAAACACTACCTAAACTTCCCTAGGATGCATGACTACACAGACGAATCAACACCCAATAGAACAGCAAATGGAGGAGCAGGAATTTTCAAATGCCTTAAAAATGAAACCCAGAAATGACTCTGTTGTAACAGTAAAATATTCAAGTAACTTTAAGGCACAGGCAGAAGCTCAGAAAACTACACCTGAAACTCTCTAGAAGGAGAAGATTACAGAAAAATATATTCCTCACAGATGATCTATCATTAGCTTCAGCACTCTGGAGTCATGGAAACAAAAGCCCAAATGATCTAATAGAAACATTCCACAAGCTCTGTCAGATATGCAGAAAGGCTGTGATTCAGTGGATTTCATCTCACTGCAATATCCCTGGAAATGAAGCAGACATATTTGCAAATGAAGGTAGTAAATTACACCAACCAATAAAATGTATGGGGAATAAAAGAGGTTAGTCATGAACAAATACATGAACAACTGAATACAGAGCACCAAGGCTACCAGAAAAATGGTACCTACTATCAGCCAAACAGAAAAGAACAAGTAACAATTTGTAGACTTTGAACAAACCACAACAAATTGAAGTACTATTTTTGCAACACCCTAAGGATAGGAATCTCTGATATTGTGACTGTGACACAGGCAAAATGATTGCTGAACATCTGCTATAATCATGCCCAACATGTGATAAACAGAGAAGACTCTTATGGTCATCACCGGTACTATACCAGGACAAACTGCATGGAAACATCACCAGCTTTGGGCTGACAAATGCTTTCTTTGAACTTATCTCTCTCTCTCTCTCTCTCTCTCTCTCTCTCTCTCTGTGATCAGGACTCAATCAGAGTGAAGGTTCCAGACTCTCACATGAAGTCAGCTGTTAGGCTAAGTTTGTTGATCGTCCCCACAGACAGAACATCACAATTAGAGTCTGCCAGATCCACTCTGATTGAACACCCGTTAAAACGTTGCACTGTGTTCTGCGCCAGTGGCCCAGTGCATCCGATTTCAGCTAGCATTTTATTCGGGTTTGCTTTCCCTAGCCTTTGATTGTCCCCAATCTTCCTGCAAGGCAGCAGATTGTCTTTTCTGTAGGGGGATTCTGCCCTTAGATGGTCGGCCCTCCCAAGTTTACGAGCACCATCTGCCCGAGTCACTAGAGGTGACTAACACAGACATGCACACACAAAGATGTGAGATGTGACTAATACAGACAAGCACGCACAAAGATGTGAGATGTGACTAACACAGACATACACACAGCGATACGAGGCATGACTAACACTGACACACATCAAGATATATGACACATGACTACCATAAACATGCACATAAAGATATGAGATATAACTGACATAGACATGCACACACAAAGATATGACACATGCCTAACATAGACATGCACATAAAGATAGGAGATTTGACTAACATAGATATGCACACACAAAGATATGAGATGGGACTAACATAGCCATGCACACACAAGGATATGAGATGTGACAAACACAGACATGCACACACAAAGATATGAGATATGACTAACATAAACATGCACACAAAGATATGAGATATCACTAACCCAGACATGCACACACAAAGATATGACATATGACTAACACTGGTACACACTAAGATATGAGATATGACTAAACACAGACACACCTAAAGATAAGAGACATGATTAACACGGACACACCAAGATATGAGATATGACTAACATGACACACACCAAGATATGAGCCATGGCCAGCACACACAATCTAAGATATGAGCCATGGCTAGGACAGAAACACAACAAGATATGAGCCATGGCTTCACTAAAAAAACACCAAGAAATGAACCATGTCTAGCACAGAAACACATTTAAAGTGCCCATATGCTTGGGCTTGTTGTAGTCGGCAGACTCTTCTGAACGTGGGAATCACAGGTTTCGTTAAACAGTTGTCCGGAGATTTGAGAGTGCAGTCTGACCCATAGAACGTTCTCTTGCATGTACAGATTCCCGATTGACTGTTCACAGGTGTCGTTGAAACAGTTGTTTGGACATTTGAGAGTACATATGATGTCACAGCCATCAGAACACATCTGTTTGCACTGTAGCCCAAAATTACTATCGGGACAAGTGCCATTACAGGTATAGCCAAGATGTTTACATTGAAGGCATTTTCTGGATTTTTCCTCAAATAAAGGACATACACTGAGACAAGACCCGGAACAGTCGTGTCCATAGATCCCATGTGAACAGTTGCCGTGACAAGTACCGATGATGACATTGCAGCCTTTACTACACCCACTACACATTGCACAAAACGACCAAGAATGCTCGTCCAGACAATAGGTGTCTGTAAATGTTTGCACCTCACATACCGTCAGTGCAATGTCGGCCTGCGAAATGGTCGGTGAGAACTCATTCTTAATGTGTGCCATTGGCGTTTGTGTTTTGACTACAATAGTGTTCACAGATAAGTTAAGGTATGATATATCATTATACTGGAACACTACTCCGCCACTGTCAGAGAAAGCCTTTAGAGTGGCATTCTTTACCCGAATCATAGTGCTAGCTCGATGATTGATTCGAATGGTGTGAGTCTTCTGGGGCGTTGCAAAGTTCAGATACCAGTAAACAGAATTGGTTCCACTTCTCCATTGTGTGTGTGTGCAGTCATTGTCATAGAGATTGGTCTTTGTTTTGCTATTAACTGCGGCCTCTGGTCCACATCCGTCTCCTGTATAACAAGCATCAAATGTGTCGGTCTGGTTTGTGATCTGTTTGAGAGCTACTTTCCGACCCCTGCCAATGTAGATGGAGCAGATATTTGCAACTATCGCCCTTTCAATCCGTAACTTGTTGATCAGACCAGCCCCAGAGCAGAAGACATCAATCTCGTGCGGACTAACTACAAACCTTGATACATTGTTACATGAGGCAAAACTATTCAGTTTTACCGTGAAACTGTCCGGATATTTTAAGCCATTCACATAAATCCTAAACCAGGAGCACGGCAAAGATTGATTGAGAGTTGCCTCAACTGATGTAGAATCTGTGTCCGGATTACATGTGGTGTCGTTGTTATCAAACAGGAAAGTAGGTTCAGATTTTTGGGCATATTTGTAAATAAAATCCAAGTACTGACACTGGAGTCCGAAAATTTTGTGCTAACAACTGTCATTGTTTGGGCATGTCCCTGTAGTTTTGTCACAAACTAAGCCATTATAGCAGTGACATTGTAACGTACAGTTTGTCCCAAACCAACCGTCGGCACAAGTAAGGTCATTAGCTTCCATGGTCGCTAACGAAGCCAGCGAATAAAGACTTGATCTACAGTGATGGTTAACGAACTGTGTACACACATTTATTCTCAAACCCGTGATTACATTTTTAAAAAATCCGCCAACTCACTGTGGTAACAGATAGTGTGAAATTCTCTAATAGAATGAGATAAACCGTTGGAGACAAGGAAAGTCAACATTGTTTACATGGCTTGGACGCAGGAAGCGTCCATTTTGGTGCGTCCCTTTGAACTTATTAATACTGACATCTAGAGGTGTCTGCAGAAGAAGTTTATGTGACCAATAAATTGAGAAAGGTGTTTTATTTTCTACAGATTATGGTTAAATAGGAAATTATGTTTATTATATTTTACAACATAGGTTTACTGCATTTAGTTCCTCTGAGGGCAAAATTGTCACATAAGACAGAAATCATAACACTCCATGTCTGACAGTTTACTTCTTGTAGGTCTTGTTTTTGTTTTTACACCCAGGGTTGAGCTCTCTCTTTTAATTATTCTTCTTAGACTTTTTTTTTTCATCTTTCTTGTTTTCACTTTTCACCTGGTGTCCACATGAAGGCTTGGTGGGAGTCTTCTTCCATTTATTTCTAAGTTCATGACTGATGTAATTTCAGCATTTTCTCAGTATATAGCTTGAAACATATTCTTGTTTCATTTCTTCTATTAAAGTTTTATTTAGTAAAAAGTCTCCCCAACTTATGTTTATTACCATATGTGTTATTGTTTGTTAATATACACATATATCATATAAATCACATATGATGATAATAATATTTTTGTAAACATTTGTATTTTAATTATGAATAATATATTATTTTTTTTTTATTATAAATCGGCATATAACTTAGAAAAAAAAATATTAAAAAAAATTTTTAAGTTTATTTAAAAAAAAAACTTTAAAGATCTTAAATTTACAACTGTTTTTATTGTTTATAGTGACTGTTTCTCTACCATTTTAAATAATTATTAATTGAAAAGAAGGTATTGGTGTATTTAATTATGTATTTATTCACAAATCACGGCTTGTTGCAGGAGCTACTGAGTTAAGTGCTCTGTGCACACCGTGAGCTGTGTGTCTCATCCGTTTTGATCCTACTTCGATATCCCGCTTGTTTACGATGAATGATGATATCGTATGACAGGGAACAGTTGGCTGTGTTCACTTTCTGCGCGGTTTCGCCTTATGTCTTTTGGCGTGTGCTGAGACTGCTACGATGGGGACTACAGTTACCTTTCTTTGTTTGGGAGATGAGTTACTAATTCGGATGATTCCACTGGCACGGGCGGTTGAGCAATTATGGATTTTAATTCGTTTGCTGTGATACCGAGGCCTTCCATAACCAATAACCAATTATTCACAAATCTAGTAGCTGAAATTTGCACATATATATTTATTAATCTAGAAATGTATGTGCTTGTCCTATGCTATACAAATTTAGAAAAATACCTTCATAATGCCTTTCTAACTATTTACAAACTCATTTTTCTATTTATCTACAGATAAATATTATTACTAGTTTTCAAGATTTTTTTTTCATAATCTATTTTATAATTCATCTTTATTTTTAACAAATACATTAACATATCAATTTATCTATATGTTGATTCATCAAATTATTCATGTCATTATGTAATTTTCTGTAACTCTGTCCTTACATATTATTTATTAATCATAATTTGTACTGGGAGTTTATGTAAGCTTAAAATGTCATTTCACTTATATTTTAATTCTTATATTTTTCAACAGTAGTGTACAATTTTGTTGAATCACTTAGTATGTCAGTATATGAGGAGAATCTATATATATATATTAATATTATTATTATAAACTCTTTCCGAGGTTAATTTTCTTTAGGTTTGGACCACATTTATTTTCAGTATGAAAAAATATTTTATCACATGCCATTTTCATTTTATTATTACTACAAAATATGTGGTTATATGTTGGCCATGTGATGAGAAGAGACAACAAGAGAATCTCAAACAAGACCTCAATAGGGAACCAGAAGGTAAAAAAAAGAGGCTGACCTAGAGAAACACTAAAAAAAACACTGTGGCATGAAACAAAAGCAGTAGGTGTCAGCTCCCTTGTTGGTAGGCGTGCCAGAACTGGGATGTGAGGCAAGATACGGTGTGAGTCTTATGCAAGTCTGATACTTGATAGCAAAGATGATCAGACATGGATGGAGTCTATAATTTATGCCACCTTTGACTCAAAAAGACAATAGACAGATAGATAGATATATATGTTGATGTGGTACATGTCATATATATCACTGGAGAGGAAAATGGATACAGAAAATGAAAATATCAGTGAATTGCTAATGCTTTATTACATGAAGGATTAACTTTTTCCAGACCACTAACAAACACAGCGGCTCCACTTATGAAGGTACTTTGGGACCAAAACTGATACATTAGCTTGGACTGAGTATGGTTGAATGTATTAAAGTAAAGTAATGATTCTGTATAAATATTCACAAATACTTGTATTTGATATCTAGAAGAATCTTCATAATTACTTCCTTCGATTACCACATGGTATTTTCTTTGTTATGGAGATAGACTGGTTACATTTTTGATTAAATATGTCTATTTCTGACAAGTAGTGACCACACACACTATAATATTTCTTGTTCCTAATTTCATTATTTGTGGAAAAAATACATCATGTAAAGTATATTTTCAAGAAATATGCATTAGTTTGTGTAACATTTTGAGTAGAATAGATAGCAACACACTTCTAGTCAAGAAAAATAGAGGTATGTGAAATGTGATATTTTGAATTGAAAATGATCTGTCTTTGGATATTTTTATACTATTTATAGTAAATAATGTATTTTCTTCTTCCGATATCATCAATTGATTGCTATTTTCATTTTCTGCAACCATTTTCCTTTCTGGTGATGTATAACATGTACTACATTTAATTGTATTATTGCGTGAAATTGTAAAACGAAAAAGACAAAAAATGTGATGGGATTTTTCTAAATTGAAAATTGATCTGGTCCAAACCTAAAGAAAGCCTAAAGTTCACCAAAGTCTGGAATGAGTTAAATACCATATTAAAAAAAAAATAATTACATAATTTAAAAGTTCAAAATACTTTAACAGTAACTCACCATGAATAATTGACATTACTGCTCATCAGGAGTTTTTGGCTGCAGAAATAAGAGACAAAAAGGTTGTTTTGAGTTGGAATTCTGGGAAAGGAAAAGGTTCAGTGTCACATGATCTGCCTCTAGAGATTGACAAGTGGTACCAAGTACTTGCCAGACGGTATGAACAAAACAATTTTATTAGTTTATGTAAAAAGTTGGGCTTTGATGTTTATGATCTAAAAATGTCATATGACATAAATTAATTACTCATTTGCTATTAACAATGATGTTAAATTTATCAATTTTTAGAATTGTAGAAGATAGATGTGTAAAAATATGTACAATATTGTCAGTCACATCAAGTCCATGTTGAAGAAGATTTACTATAAAATAGATTTCCAGTTTTATATATATATCGCTTTACTTTATCACATTTATGTTTTCATCATTTGTGCAATTGTGGCTGATAACAACATACATTTTAAAATTTGACAGATTTATTATCTCTGAGAATTGCTTTGTACATTGAAAAACTTTGTTCTACACTACAAGATGTCACAGGCACAAATTTAAACAAATGTTAGATCATTTGAAGAGAGATCAGGTTCATCTTTAAGCTTTGCGTTTTTACTGCAAAGTATGTCTACAATCTTGCATAATGTTGAAAAACCAGCATTTCTATGTAGTGCACTTTCTCATTTTGATTTCTCTCTCTCTCTCTCTCTCTCTCTCTCTCTCTGTGATCAAGATTCAATCAGAGTAGGATTCTAGGACTCTCTCATGAAGTCAGCTGTCTGTTTAAGTGAATCGATTGCCCCATATAGTTTCTCTTCCATGGAGGTGGATGTGGACCACATTGCTCTTCTCATGTACTGGGGGCAATCCTGTAGAACATGTTTTGTAGTCATATTGTCCAGTGTACAGTGGCATAGGCTGGTTGTACCTATTTTGAATTTGATGAACATGTGATTTCTCATTCTAATGTGGCCAGTGCGTAGGCGAAGTATGATGACTTGATCCCTCCTTGATTTTGATTTAACTTTTTCACTTGCTTCAACATGTGTTTGGTTTATTTTGATCTGAGTTTTTTTCATAATGTCTGAAGTATTACAGTACAGTTTCTACAGTTTCAAGATTTGTGTTTTCCTTTTGAAATTGTCCAGAATATATAGACTTTATATATGCCAGATTTTGTGACAGAGTATATAATAGGGAATATTCATAGATAATATTCATAAAGAATAGGCTCATCACAGCTTTAATTGGTGCTTAATCATTGCTGTCTAAGCATTAAATATTGTTCCAAGGGTTGCATGGTTTTCACAATAATACTCCACAGCATCCAACCAAGTACCCCAAGGTGATAGGTTGTGGAGGAAGTGTTAGTTGGGGAGCTTCTTCTTTCAATTTCTATACTCGAAGAGAAGCTTTAATGATGAATATATTTTTCTGATTTGAAATGAACCTGTCCACATCAAGAGAATTTTCTTGAACTTATTCAGCTACTTAATGTAATGCATGAGCAAGGCAGGTTCTATTGATAAATTTTGGATAAAGCATTTGTAGTCCTTTTGCAGCCTTTTTCATGTATGGAGCAGCATCTGTTATCAAGTAAAGTAAAGGTTCCCTCCATGTCTTGCTAAGGTGTATGGGGAATATGGTGTTAGTGACCATATATTTCTATGTCCACAGCGCATTATTTTTTGGGGTGATGTAGTCAGTATCACATCAGACCACCTTTACTTTCCAGAAAAATCTCTGGTAGCCATTTTTAGAGGCAGGGTGAACCCGAGAGCCTTGTCGATCCGAAAAGATCTGCCACTTCTGGGGATTGAACCCAGACACTTCTGATCAGGAAGCAAGAACACTAACCACACAGCCACTGTGGCTCCTTCACTAACCACACAGCCACTGTGGCTCCTTCACTAACCACACAGCCACTGTGGCTCCTTCACTAACCACACAGCCACTGTGGCTCCTTCACTAACCACACAGCCACTGTGGCTCCTTCACTAACCACACAGCCACTGTGGCTCCTTCACTAACCACACAGCCACTGTGGCTCCTTCACTAACCACACAACCACTGTGGCTCCTTCACTAACCACACAGCCACTGTGGCTCCTTCACTAACCACACAACCACTGTGGCTCCTTCACTAACCACACAGCCACTGTGGCTCCTTATTATCATAGTATTATTTCTTTGTATCTCATTGGGCATAATAACTCCATAGAATTATAAAAAAGGACTGTTACAGTGGAATGATTTCTCTTTTCAAGTACTTTGAAATCAAGGAAAAATTGTTCTCCTGGCTGTTCTTGTTTCATTGTCCAAACAATAACATTTGCTATATATCTGCCAACCACACCAGTAGTCTCATTCAAGGAAACCAATATCTTGTTGTCAGCAACAGAAGCTTTAATTTTATTTAACATATCTTCATAGCATCTAGAGAGATCATTCTTACTTAAAGTCAAATCCTTTGAGATAGGATGACTTGTATATGTCTCAAAAAATTGTCTGAAATATTGATTTTGCAATTTATTGAATGGAATATTTGATGACACCACCATCTGGTACAATCCTTTAGAAAATTCTGTCTCGCTGTTCAACAATAATGAAGAAGAGGAAATAGTCAAATAAATATCTTTCAAGCAACAAAGATTGTCTGCCCACCTTTTCAGAATATCTGCTTATACATACATCTAACATGTTTAGAGGTGTTACAATGTTGTTGCACATTAAATTCTTTTTCTGCCCTAACTTTAACCTCACACAATGTACAGTACAATATGTCTCCATTGGTACAAAAATCATTTTCACTAAATTCCTACACTTAAACAGACAGCTGACTTCATGAGAGAGTCTGGAATCCTACTCTGATTGAGTCTTGATCACAGAGAGAGAGAGAAATTCCTGCACAATTTATGCAACTTTGCACTATTTGATTTACAAATTTTGAGCATTGTAAAATGACTCTGCTCTTATAATTAAATTACAAACAATATAATCCTTTTATAAAGACAACTCATGGATGTAATTCTACACTGTAAAGTAAAGTACCCCCATCACGCCAAGTGGCGTATAGGGAAATATATTGTGACCCTATTAAATTATAGTGACCCTATATTTTACAGACCTTCAGCACATGATTTTTGGGGTAATGTGGTCAGTATTACGCCCGTGCTGCTTTACTTTCCCAGAAAAAAATCCGGTACCTATTTAAGGCTGGGTGAACCCGGAAGCCGTCAGTTGGGATCGAACCCTACCCCTTGTCCGTGGTAGTCCAGTTCACTAACCACTGAGCTATCGTGGCTCCTATTTCTATACTGTACAAAACATAAATTAAAAGAGGTGATGGGCCCTGGTAGACCCAGAGCAAGATGGATTGACAACATCCAAGAAATGCTACAGTAACATCAATTGATAAAAACTGAGATTGTCAGAAGAGCAATGCACAAGAACTAGAACTTTGTATCTCCATCAATACCTGAAGGGGTATAAGCGGAAGTTTAGTTTAGTTTAGTTGACGGATCATCCTCACTTCACGTCAGAAATGTCCGTGCTCAGATCTCCTCCACAGTATATCCCTCAGTGTGTGGAGACTGATTATTCCAGTTCTATATTGATTTGTTATTCTTCAGTGTCTTCCTGCATAGCGCTCCTTTTTGTCATCTCCAGTTTTGACTTGATGTTCATGAAGTTTGGATATGGTTGAAGATTGATGACCATTGACCGAATCATTAGCTCACCCTATCTCCCTCAGTGTGTTCAGAATGTTAGCCTGGTCCATAGCATGTCAGCCATCCATGGCAACTGTTCCAGCCAGACTGTCAGCTCATCCATTTCCTTTCATGCTCGAATGTTCTGGGATGAAAATAAAACATATCCCAGTCAGTCCTGAGTTCCTTAGTAACACAAACCACTGCCTTTACGCCCAAATGCCTTTGATCGTCATGAGCATGCTCATTGAGTTACTCAGAAAACACACTTGAGTAAAAGATTATGTTTTGAACCAGGCCATCACTTCAGTTACTGCCATAATCTCTGTGGTCATACTACTTGTAGTTACCGTCAAAGTACCAGACCCCTCCTTCACTGTTTTTCCCTTGACCTGAGCCATGAAAGGCCATGAGCTCTGACTGTGCCAAACAGCAGACCCATCAGTGTAAATGACTGCTGAACCCTGAGGTAAATTCTCATAGAGTTTTGTTGTCTGCATTCTTTGTTCAAAATGATGTAAACAGAAAAGGATGTAGCATGCTCTGCTTTCACCTGTATCCACTCTTTCACAGGCTCAATGTCCCCCTGTAGACAAATCTGTTGAACAGTGTTCTCAACCTGCTCCATCCATGACTTTCATCTTTTGAGCCTGCTGCCCTTTCTCCTCCCAATCTCTCTGTGCAAAGGATGTTGTACATCACCACTGACTTGGAAGTAGGCATGTGTACAAGACATCTTTATTCTGTCTGCTATGGTTGGAGAGTTGGGAAGATACCCTCGATAGAATATCACCCTGCATGGTATGGCTTTCATGAATCCAAGTGTGATGCACATGGCCTCATTTTGTATTTGATCCAGTCTTTCAATCTGTGTGTGGATGAGAGTAGAATTGCCAGTGCATACTTAATAACCGAAACCATTAGTCCCTGATATAGGAGGACAAGAAAATACTGTTCACAGTCTGCTGTTGCCATCACCCTCAATGCTGAGAGGCCCTTCCAGGTCATTATTAAAATATGATCTGTTTGTAAGGCCAAAGTCAATCAAACTAAATTCCCAAATACAGTATAGTGTGGGCCAAAGAGGAATTAAAAAGAGAGAGAGAGGGAGATTGTTGGTGAATCCCAATTTAATGATGATAAATATAATCAAGTATAACTTGTAAAATCTCAACAGCAAACTATTGTTTTGTTTTGCTGCTTGATTTTAGCCCCTTTTTTTGTACATCTGACTAAAAAGATGTGCTTAGCATTCCATACAGATCAGTCTTGTTCCTATTTTCTTGTCCACTGCTGTTTGTCACATGTAGTATATATCCAAAAAGAAAACAATTAAGAATAGTAGACTTTCCCTAATTGAGCCATTTTCATTTTTTTTAATTTTAAAATATTCTTCTTTACTTCCTCATCTATCTGCCTTTCAGTGTTGAGGGGGGATGAAAATATGATCGAAATGAAAATATTCATTTACATAAATCAGATTTAAAACATCACACACATAAAATATAATTATTGAGCATGTTAGTTAATATACCAAAAAAGTATATTTTGTATAATTTATATCATCATCATCATCATCATGTACCGTACCGGTTGGCGTAGGCGATCATGTCCTTCCACAATCTTCTATCTGCAGTGCATCGTATCAGTTCTGTTGTTGACTGTTTTCCATACCATGGCACCAAGCTATCCAGTATTTTCTCTCTTTGTAATCCACGATCTCTCTTTCCTCTTATTATGCCAGTTATAACCAACTATTCCAACTTTCTTCTTCTCATGATGTGCCCAAAAAATGTTGATTGTTTTTTTCTGATGTTTTTTTAGGAGTTCCCTTTTTGTGTTGGCCTCTTTGAGAATTTCCTCATTGGTCTTTTTAGCTGTCCAGGGAACTTTCAACATTCTTCTGAGAAATCCCATCTCTGTGGCCTCTAATCGTCTTTTCATTTGTTTGTCTACTGTCCATGATTCGCTTCCATAGGTCAAAATTGGTTCTATATAGCACTGATGAACTCTCTTTCTTACTTCTATTGATATAGATTTGTTGCATAAGATACGTTTCATTTTCTGAAATGCTATTTTGGCCTGAGCTATTCTGCTTTTTATTTCTGTGGCGCATCTTCCATCTGATGTTATTATTGTGCCAAAGTATTAGACATGTTGCACTTGTTTCAAATTTGTCCTGTTTATTTTTATACTGCATGATGATGATGATTGTTTCTTTGATATGACCATTACTTCTGTTTTCTTTCTATTCAGACTGAGACCTTTCTTGTTGCTTTCTTTTACTATTATGTCTATAATTTCTTGTAGTTCATTCTCTGTCTCTGCTATTAAGACTGTGTCATCTGCATATCGCAAATTATTTATATTGTGACCGTTGACTTCAATTCCTTTTTTGTCTATTATTGATCTCATAATATGTTCGCTGTAAAGTGAAAACAAATCTGGCGACAGAACACAGCCTTGTCTGACTCTTTGTTTTATATATTGAAATCATCCTGTTTGGTTGCTAATTTGTATAGCTGCTGTTGCCAGTACATGTTTTTTATGATTCGAAGATCCTTGTCATCAATGTTTAATTTCTCCAGCATATTGATTATTTCCACATGCTTTACTTTGTTAAAAGCTTTTGTGTAGTCTATAAAGCACATATATTTTGTTGTTGTTGTTGTTGATATATAGATCTTTCTTTACCTCTATAGATCTTTTTATCGATGTTCTTAAGATGTATATTGCATTATTGGTACCTCTTCCTTCCACAAATCCACATTGTTCTTCGCTTATTTGTGATTTTATTTTGTTCCTTACACGTCTCTTAGTAATATTTTCGTCATATGGCTCATGAGACTAATAGTGTGATGGTCTTCACAATCAGTGGCACCTGACTTCTTTGGTATGGCTACAAAGATAGATTTTAGTAGCTTTTTGGGTATGTTTCCAGTGTTATATATGTCATTGAGTAGTTTTGTTATGACTTGTACTACCAGCTCTCCTAATGCATTTATCTCTTCAATTGTTGTATTGCCGGGACCTGGAGCTTTGCCTCTTTTCATGTGTTGAATTGTGTCCTCCACTTCACTCTGCATTATTGGTGGTCCTGTGTCTTTATTTGAATTGTTTAGCTCTAGTCTTTCATCATCATAGAGCTGACTGATATATTCTGTCCATCCTTCCATTGTCTTCTCCTGTCCCATTATAATATTTTCTTCCTTTGATTTCACACATCCTGAAACTTTGAGTTATATTTTCTTCCTGTTAATTTATTTAATTGATTGTGCATAAATTTTCAGTTTTTCTTTTGTTGTTTTTCAATTTCTTCACATTTCTGTTTTAATCATCCTTCCTTTGCTTCTCTGCATTTATATTACAACTAATGGATGAAAGAAGAAAACATAAGAAAGAAGAACGGATATACAAAATATTGCACAAAGAGATAATTTATATAGCAAAGCATAAATCAATCACTTATTTATTCAGGGTTGGATCTGTTGGTCAGCTCAGAGTTTGGAACTTGGAGGAAGGAACAGAACAGAGTGCATTACAAAGCGTTTCCAGTATGGGTGTGGGATGCTCCCTCCTCAACATGGATGAGAACTCAACCATTTTCTTAGCTGGGTCTAATGATTTCTACCAGGCAAATAATATTTATAATACCTCTATTTTTTTCTCACTTCCATTATACTTTTAATGCACATAGCTTTTATATCTATCTATCTATCTGTTGACCTTTCGAGCCGCAGCCGGCCCATATGGCATAAACCCAGATACTCTTTCTCTTATCTAAATTATTCTAGCAGTTTTCAATCCTTCTAAAGAAACATCTATCTAAATCAATCTATCTGTCTGTCTGTCCTGTTCTGTCTGTTTGTCTAATCAATCTACCTACCTACCTAATCTACCTAACTTCCTGCCTGCCTATCCATCCAACCATCCATCCAACCAACCATCCATCCATCCTAATCTAATCTAATCTAATCTAATCTAATCTAATCTTATCTTATCTTATCTTATCTTATCTTATCTTATCTTATCTTATCTTATCTTATCTTATCTTATCTTATTTCAATCTTATCTCAATCTACCTGCCTGCCTGCCTACCTACCAATCTGTCTATCTAATCAGTCAGTCTGTCTGTCTTATCTTATCTTATCTTATCTTATCTTATCTTATCTTATCTTATCTTATCTTATCTTATCTTATCTATCTTATCTTATCTTATCTAATCTAAGATTTTTTTTTAACCATTTTGACAAAGTTTTATTTGTTTTTAAAATTTAATTGTATATTTTCTTTTGCAAACACTTTTTTAGCGCAAAAATAAAGCATTCTTTTAAAGCTGAAAAGTCTGTTGCATCTGTGGAATTGTAACCTCAAAATTTGATATTTTTCCTATTTCGAACATTACATCCCCTCCCTGTACCTTGCCACTTCCAGTGATCTCTGAGTGTTTGTTTTGTTTCCATTACTGTTGGAATTTTTTTTTTAAGATCTTGAGATACATCATTTAATGCAAAAAATAAAAATGGTCAATCTCTTGGCCAGTTGTGACTAGGGAAATTTCCTGAGCATCACCAGACATCAAACAACCTTTTGTGACTTTGGAAACACAATGAATAATGCTATGTGGTCATCGAACATCCTGACAGACTTATACCTGGCTCACATATTTGAGAAAGTAATAAAAACAAGAAAGAGCACTAGTTTTTAATCTTCTTTGTTATCTAGCACTTTGATGTTTGAAGAACCCCAACACATGTGACACTGAACTAGCTTTTCATTACCTTTATATTTATAATAAATTTTCAGAGAAAAAAATAAGAACCTTACCATGACAGAAATTATCAATCTAGCAAGGAAAAAATACAATTATTTTGTACAAATAGCTGATTTTAGTATTAGTTTGTTTTTATTATATGTCATTTTGGGTAATACTAGATGCACTCTAACTCTTGTCCAGATTCCAAATGGTATTACCAGACAGAATTTTCTAGGTTGTCTTGGTGATGTTTCCCTAGATGGCAACAGACTTGGGGTTTATAACTTTAAATCAAATGTGCCAGAACATTGTGATGCATGCAAAGAAGTGTGAGTACAATAATTGTGCTTTTATTGTCACAGATTGTTTAGTTATAAAAGATATCCATTAAATACATTGCCTTGAAACTGACAATTAGTCTCAATTGACATTTATTCTTAGTAAAATAAAGTGAGATGAGTGAACATGAAAATGGCCAAAGACCTGAGAATAATACAACCCTTACAGAGCTGATAAAATGTCTGTTATCTGCCCTAGAGGCACTATTTCCTATCAGTGGACAAAAGCTTATTGGTTAGACATAGTTGGACTGGCTGGTTTAGAGGTAAGGCATCAGCCTCTGGACAGGAAAGTTCTAGTGAATTTTTCAAAAATAAAATCCATGGTCTCTTCCTGCTTTACCTTACCCCGGTCTCTGGGTAGTGAGATCTGATATCTAGCCCTCTCAGAAAAAAACAGGAGGTCATGTGTGCACTTGCGTACATTAAAGAACCTTTTGCAGTTTAAAGTAGAAAAGAACAGCCAAAAATGGCTACTGTCCGAGCAAAAATTGTTAAGCAAATCTACCCATCCATGCCAAAAATGTATGTGTCAGGCTGAAAGGCACAGATATTGTGGCTGTACTGTAAACTAGTGACACATCCATGTAACGGGTAAATGCTAAGAAGAAGTTTAAACATAATCCTTATCATTGAATAAATTAACCTTTTTCTTTTTATTTGTAGAACAATTGATTTAGAGTTCTCAGGATTGTAGGTTAATCAGTTGTACTATCATCACCTTAGTGATATTAATTGAGTGGCTTTAACATTTTAAGAAAATGAGCACACATTATTTTTATAAAGAAGAAAGTTAGAAAAAGAGGGAGGACAGAAGGGAAGGAGAAAAAAAGGAAGGAGGGAGATAGGGAAGGAAGAAGAAAGGAAGAAAGGGAGTGAATTTTAATGTAGTTTTTCTTCTTGTTTTTTTTGTCCATGCAAGACTAGAATAAAATCTTTTTATCAGGTAAGAATTGTAAAAGTGGCTTTACATGAAACAAGAACCATTTGTATTTTAATTTGTCATTTTCACATAATTTTGAAAAATGTTTTAAATTAAATTCTTATCACAGCTCAACAATTACTTCAATCATACAATAGTTTTCTTGTAGCTATTTTGCATAATCTTCATATTTGTCTTCTATCTATCTATCTATTGTCCTTTCGAGCCGAAGACGGCACATAGGGCAGAACCACAATCTCAAAAACAGAAACCTTGCGTGCCAAAGTGGCACATATTGCAGAGATCACTGCTCTAAAATCTATGGCTCTGTTTCCATAACAATACTTTTTACAATGATAGCTTGTCAAGCCATCGACTAACCTCCTTAGTCGCCTCTTACGACATGCCTGGTAGGTCACAGTGTTACTATTCTTTACTTACCTCATAATGAGGCCCCGGTAACACACAGGAACGCATATTTGTCTTGGTCACTAATTTATTGTCTGTATCTTTCTCTTCATATTTGTATTCCAAATATTTCTCACATTTCAAAAATGATTAATGAGCAGCATTGTTTGAATAACCAAGAGACAGAGATAGATATAAGGTGTAACAAAGCATGCCAAGTTATAGGCCAAGTACCAACACTATTGAAAAACAAAGCAATAACTACGGAAGCAAAAAGGGCATTATACAAATCAATTTTTCTACCAACTCTGTGCTATCAGTGCCAGAATTGGATGCTGGACTCTAGAACAATAAGAAAGATAACGACCACCGAAATTAAATGTGTCAGAAGAATGACAGGAAACAGCTTAAGGGACAGAGTAAGAAACACTGACCTGAGGAAGAAACTCAAAATTGAACCAGCCATCGATTACATAAAGAAACAACAGATAAATTGGTTCGGCCACATAACAAGACAAAAAGAACTGACAATGACTCAAAGAGCCTTAAATAAACGCTACGAAAACGCCAGATTAAGAGGAAGACCAAGAAAGAGATGGATAAAGGGAATACTAGAGTCACTAGGAGGAATAACATCAGAAGAGCAAAGAATCACAGATTGTTTCTCCCCTCGACGCCAACGGCAGCAGAGGAGGGATAGAAGAAGAAGAAGAAGATTGTTTGAATAGCAGTGATCTCTGCAATATGTGCCATTTTGGCGCACAAGGTTTCAGTTTTTGAGATTGTAGTTCTGCCCTATGTGCCGTCTTCGGCTCGAAAGGACAATAGATAGATAGATAGATTGTTTGAATAGTCATATCATCTACATTCCATATAAGAATAATAATAATGCATATCAGCATTCATATTCAATATCAAATAATTTATTCAGAATGCATTTTAATAATATTGAGAAATAATCAATGTCTAATTAGTTAGTCATCAGATTATCCTCATCACACATTGAATATAACCTTTGTCCATAAATGCTCAGATCTCCTTCGTATAGTCCATTCAGAAATTCATAATCACACCTGAATTAGTTTTACGTGATAACCGCTTGTTATTTTTGTTTCAAAATTAGCATGCAATCTTAGAATATTGATGACGCAAAGATTTTGGTATTTTTTATTCCACTAACACAACAGATTTTGCACATCAGCGAATTCCTTTGATCTTTTATGACGATATCACACAAGTTGATTACAATTTTAGAGTTTACAGTAATCGTGTTAAATGTTCCAGTTTACGGCAATTCTTGTCAGAGGCGTAGCTACATATTGCTTAATTGTGGGTGTTGTTCGTTATGTGTATTTGCAAACATGAATTCAATTGGTTACAATTGCTGATATAGTAAAAAAGTAACCTTTTGCATAGTTATAAATTTGCATTTCAAACTCATTGTAATTTAGATATAAATGTTGGTATTTAAAGTCAACAAATTGTCTACTGAGTCTTCACAAAATTAATAAAGATACGCCTTCCCTTCGGTAATTAATGCCAAGGGCGTGGTGCGTCATGTCGTTCAATAACAATTCAGTTTTGTGCACGGGATTTTCCTGAAGTTAGTGTTTCTGCAATAGCCAAACTATTTTACGTCAACGACCGCACCAAATTAATGTATATATCCTAAAATGGTGTCAAATTCGAACAGGGTGAATTTAATATAGCCTAAAGAAGAAAACTTTTAGACTAGATCAAATTTCTCAGAGCAAAAAATATTTCTATAACGTCATCAATATTCTAAAATTGCATGCAAATTTTGAAACCAAAATAACAAGCGGTTATCACACAATACTAATTCAGGTGTGATTATGAATTTCTGAACGGACTATAGCAAATACCACAGTGTGAAATGATAAACTGGTTCACAGTGTACCCCCATTCGCCTCACAACTCTCCTGATTTAGGCAAAAATCTCTCTTGACTAGCATGAAGATCTTGGAGTTGGACCAGGGCTGTAGATTCTCAAACAGCATCAAAATCTTTATCATTTTACCCTTCATTTTGAGCATACAGCTGGCTAAGGGATATACAATTATCCATCATGATGGCATAGTACACACAACAATGGATGCAGCCTCAATGTTTGATTCACTCCAAAGAATGCAGCCATGATGGTGCAGAATCCTTAAAGTGGAACCTTCGGTTGACACGGCACAACAACTTGTATTAAGGAGCTAAAAGTATTTGGCCTTGAACAAATCCAACAATGGTTATTGAACAGCTCTCAATGTCATGTAAATTGCATATCGACTTCATGATGGGGAAAGGTCACTTTCACAGCAACCTGATTTTCCAAAAAACGCCTACTGACTAGGAGCACAGACTCTGTAGCACTGGTGTGAGTTCATTAAGTGGAACATCCAGTTGACTTTAACACAGCGATCTGTACTACAGAGCTCAAATTAATCAGTCTCCAAATGCAGGTCCTGCATATTTTGATGGAACACAAACTCTATCCCACCATCATAGAACCAGAAGTCCAATAATAAATGTCTGGTAGATGACTCTTATAGTAAAGCAGTAATTTAAAAAATGTGTCTAGTGAATTATACTATCTCTATTATATAGGGTGTTTATAAAGTCTCACTACACTTGGTATCTAGGTCAATTTGAAAAAATGTTTATGACGTCATCACAATATGTGCTCAATGGTAAGTTCACTTGTTGCGACAGTTTTCTTAATGACTTGTCTGGACTTTTAAGGATTCTGTCTTGGATATCTAAACATATTTCATCATTCACAGCAGGCCTACCAGATCGTGGAGCATCTTCCACATTTCCAGTAGCAATAAACTTATTCAACAAATTTCATTGACAGTGGGAGCACATATTGTGATGATGTCATAAACATTTTTTTTTCAAATTGACCTAGATACCAAGTGTAGTGAGACTTTATAAACACCCTGTATATAAATCAAAGTAAAATAAAATAAATTAAAAAATCGCCAATCAACCACTAATATCTTCATTAGTCAAGAAAAAATGATGGTCATATGTTGGACATGTGATGAGAAGAGATAATAATCGAATAGCAAAGCAAGCCCTCATGTGCGAAACAACAGGTAAAAGGAAAAGAGGAAAACTCAGAGAGACACTGAGAAGAACATTGATGAGAGAGGCAAGAGCAGCAGGAATCGGCTCCTTCAATGAGATAGAGTTGCTTGCACAGAACAGAGACAAATGGCGAGATTTGATACAAAGATCTTTACAAGGATTGAAAACTGCTAGAATAAAAATTTAGATAAGAGAAGGAGTATCTGGGTCTATGCCCTATGGGCCGGCTATGACTCAAAAGGTCAGTAGATAGATAGATAGATAGATTATATATAAATGAGGAGATACTGTGCAGTCCATTTTTGACAATAGAAACGAGAAAAAGTTCTTAAATGTTATGTAGAACCAGTCTTAACATATGAATGTGAATCATGGACAATAGGACAACAGACAAGATAATCACTGGGGGGTGTAGAAATGTGGTTTCACAGAAGAATTGATAGAATACCATGGACAGCTAAGAAGAGAAATTAGAACGTTCTGAAACAGGCCAAAGCAAAAAAAGAGCTAACTTCCAATATTAGAAAAAAAAATTATCATGTTTTGGCAATGTAATGAAAAGGAAACAGCTGGAATATATTGTAACAACTGGGAATATTGAGGGACGAACAGATGGAGGGGAGCAAAGAGAAAAGATACCACACAGCTTAAGATAATGACATGGTAGAAGGTCAACAACAGAAATGATAAATAACTGTTGAGATCAAAAGTTGTGGAGAGACATGGTCACCTATTCCAGCATGCATGGTACTTGATGATAATGAAAGATAGTTTGTCATTGATGATGGAATCCAGATAGATATATTGTTGCATGACATCGAGTTTGTAGTTGTCAATAAAGATGGCAGTTGCTGCTTCGACGTCCTGACCGAGTATATTAGTTTTCTACAAACTTATTGTTAGACTCTGCAGGCATGTGAAACATGAGTAACAAGCTCTGGAGTTCTTTTGGCATGGTACTTGATGATGATCATATATAACAACATTAACTGCAATCAATGAGATGGATATCTGTGTCCAAAACCAAATAATCATTTTAATACTTTAAATAATATTTATATTATGCCATTCATATTGTTTCTGTGTACAAAAGATTTTGGTTTTTACATCTTAGACCAAGAGCAAATTTAGGCACAAGCAAGTTGTATGTATTCAATGGTAGAGGCTTTGCAAGATTTCGAGTCAAAGAGTACAATTCTGTTAGAACCAGAGTTGGGATGGAGTTCAAGACATTCTGGGATGATTCCAGAATATTTTTTGTTGGAAACGCTACCGTCGTAAGTTATTTGTTTTTGCTTTAAGAGTATGGTCATTGCATAATATTGAGATTAATTAAATGAGTGTCAGTTGATTAAAAGGAATGTGAATTATTTAATATGACATTTTTATATTTTTTTTTTTGGGTTGGGGGGGGGGGGGGGGGATCAATCAAAGAGGATTGAGTGAATGGTTTTAGATTGATACCAGAGTGAAACAAGGATGTATTTGATCTCCTTTGCTAGTTGTAATCATCATTGAGTTCATAATGCTGAAATGCTGTACAGGTAACAACGGCATTGGATGAACACTTAGATCGCAATTTGAAGGATTATGCAGATGACATAGTTCTTATCAATAGCAGTTTGAACATGATGCAAAAAAAAATCCAATGCCCTGTCATCAATGGCTAAAAAATTGGTCTTGAGATAAACCAATAAAAGACTAAAGTAATGAAAAATCAAATTTACCCAGAATTATTATTATTATTACCTTCAAAATTTTGTGTTGAAGTAAAGATATATATATCTCATCCTTCTCTACTTTGTGCTAGATGTTTAATCTGATCCAATGAGTCTATGCATGCCAACTTTGCTTCTCTTATAAGAGTTCTTTTCAGTGTCTTTCAAGGTCTTCCTCTTTTTCTGTATACTGATGTTTCCCATAGAATAGCCTGTATTGAAATTCTTGTATTGTTTCTTCTCAACACATACCTTACATATCTCCATCTTAAACTCTTAATTGTAGATGATGTTGGTTGCATGACCATTTCATTACCTCTATATTAGTCTTAAATTCATTCCAATGTACACAGAATATCCTTAGGCATTTGTCTTAAAAAAATTTAGTTTTTTTTTCAATCTCTTTTGTGGTTTTTCAACTTTCATATATGTAGGTAAGGGTTGATAATATATTTGAGTTTTGAATATTCTAAGTTTAGTTTTCCAGCTTAGTATTTTTTTATTTCCATAATTTGTTCAAGTTTTTAAGATTTACTACTGCTTTTGTTATCCTGCTTCTGATCTCTTTTGTTTTTGTTTCACCTTCTTGATCTACATTACTACCAAAATATATAAGGCATGTTCAAACGAAACCCAGTCCCTGTGACTTTATTACAAACTTCAGTAAGGTACATCAGAAGGTGTGGCAGAATTAAAGACAAGCAAACATGTTCAAATGAAACCCAGTCCCTGTGACTTTATTACAAACTTCAGTAAGGTACATCAGCAGGTGTGGCAGAATTAAAGAAAAGCAAATGTTAAGAAACAAGAGTTCTCTCTTGGGTTCTTTACAAAAAGTCACCATAGACATTTAAACATGTCACCCATTGTTCAAATAGACAGCAGCGAATGCTGTCCAAGAAAATGACTTTTGTTGCTCATTGAACCATTTTGTTACCGAGGCTGTGGTGTCTGCATCAAAGTTGAACCATTATCCCTTTAGAGATATTTTATATGGTCCAAACAAAGGAAAATCACATGGTGACAGACCATGGTTGTAAGCTGGGTGTTGCCGAACTTCCTGCCATTTCATTACTAATGCTTCCTGCACAAAGTTCTCAACATGTGGGTGAGCATAATTGTGCAGCAGAATCGCACCAGGTGGAAAGCATGCAGGGTCTTTTAATCTTGATGGCTCTTTGCATGTTGTCTAGTGTGTCTTTATAGTGGATGGCATTGATATTCACACCAGGTTCTTTAAAGCATGTCAATATAAGCCTTTCATGGTCAAAAAATGCAGTGAGCATAACCTTACCAGCAGACAGCTGTGACTTGATCTTTTTGGTTTTGGAGATCCAGGATGTTTTTATTGCATGCACGCTGTTTTGCTGCACAGCTCAAAGTAGTGGCACCACAACGCATCATCTGTCACTATGTGCAACAGAAATACATCACTCTCCTTTTTGTAATGCAGCAGGTGTTTCAAACTCCACCCTCAGCATTCTTCCCTTTGGTCAGTCAGCTTCCATGGGACCCATTGTGAACTTGTTGATTCTTGATCCTTCTTGCGTCATTAGACATTGCATTGGGCTTGAAGTGTTTTTTCACCACCCATCTTTATTCTGGGTGAGATGTTTGATCTTATCTAATGAGTCTATCCTGCCAACCTTGCTTCTCTTATAAGTGTTCTTTTTAGTGTCTCCTTTGGTCTTCCATTATGTTTCCAAATGCTTCTTCTTTGGCCTTTTCTGTATACTGATGTTTCACATAGAAGAACATGTTTTGAAACTCTCTTCTCCTCTCAGAACTTGTTAGACATATGTCCATCTTCTTTCCTTAATTGTAGATGAGATCTTTGGTTGCATGGCCATTTCTCTTATTTCAATATTAGTCTTGAATTCATTCCTTTGTGCACAGAGTATTTTTCTTAGGAATTGGTCTTCAAAAACATTTAGTTTTTTCTCAATCTCTTTTGAAGTTTTTCAGGCTTCACATGCATAGGTAAGTGTTGATAATATATTTGAGTTCAATATTTTAAGTTTGCTTTTCTTGCTTAATATTTTGTACTTCCATATTTTGGCCAGGTTTTTAAAATTTGTTGCAGCTTTTTTGTCCTGTTTCTGATCTCTTTCTTTGTTTTACCCTCTTGATCTATGTTACAACCAAGATATACATAGTTGTCTACTCTTTACAATGTCTGGCAACTGAGATATATATTGCTCTTAGGGTATTGTTATTTTACATTATTTTTGTTTTATCCCTGTTGATTTCAAATCATACTTTTTCTGCCATGGATGGTAAGGTATCAGTGATATTTTGCATCTTGTTGATATTGTCACTTAGGAGCACTATATCGTCAGCAAAATCTAGATCTTCCAAGTAATTCTTGTTGTACCATTTAATGCCATTATTGCCTTTGCAACATTTCATCATCATCCTCAAGTACCCGGCCTACTGGCGTAGGTGATCATGTCTCTTCACAACATTCGATCTCGGCAGTTATTTATCATTTCTGTTGTTGACCTTCTGCCAAGCCATTCTCTTAAGCTGTCTGTTATTTTTTCTCTTTGCTTCCCTCTATCTCTTCGTCCTTCAATTTTTCCAGTTGGTACAATATATCCAAGTTGTTCTCTTCTCATCACATGGCCAAAAAATGATGATTGTCTCTTCCTAACATTGGAAATTAGCTCTCTTTTTGCTTTGACCTTTCTCAGAACCTCTTCATTACTCTTCTTGCAACATTTAGTCATAATATAATGAATGGTAATTCCAAATGGCAATGGTGATAGTATACATCCTATTATGACTGTTGTTTCAATTCGAAATCAATCACTCATTCCCTTCTCTGTGTAAACTGCACAAGTATAACTGTCATATATGTCTTTTATAATGTTGGTAATTTTTGGTGGTATTCTGTAATGTTTCAAGATATTCCACAAGGACAATCTATGTATGCTATCAAATGCTTTTTAAAAAATCAATGAATATACAGATTAATGGTGTGACCTAACCTTCCAATAATTCAGTTTCTTTCTAATCACTGTTAAAATTGTCCCAAGCAAGTTGCCTCTGCTAGTGAACATGATCTCTAATGATAGTCCACCTCTATTGCTGCATCAATCTTGGCAATGATTTCCTCAATCTCAAAAACATGCACCTGACCTGGCTACAGATGATCTTTTGTTAACTCACATTCTTCTCAAAACTTAATGCCCAGTCCTTCACTGTTTCTTAGACACACTTTTGTCACCATACACTGATTGCATTTGGTGATGAATATCGACTGGTCAACATCCTTTGGCTGTTAGGAACTGAATCAATGCACACTGATTGACCTTGGATGGATTCCACATCACACCGGCAATTTTTCCAATGGTATGCAGCAAAACCAATATATATATATATATTATAACTATACTGAGAATGTACACATACACATTTACATGTTGGTGTGTGCTTATTACGTCAGATGTGATATTGTCATGCTTCCCATGTATGACACAGCTGATGCAAGTTTCAGCTGAACACGTCTTGTACATAATGGTATACTTTTTCTAATGCCTGATGATTTAGATATATACTTCAACAAACTGTCAGATCACTATTATCAAAAAAAGGATAATTTGTTGAAAGATCATTGTCACATACACCGATTCCAGAATAAATTTCTCGATATATATGTATTCTATGGTACCTATTATGAAGTACAATCCTCAAACACAAATACTTATGTTATAAATACATAGCATGGGACATGTCAACATGTAAGGTAGTTTTTATGGCCAAACAAAGGTGGTCATTAAAATAATTTAATATTTATAATAGAAGGAAACTTCCAAGGCAAGATGCGAACATAAATATACAAGAATACAGGTATTTTTATTGTTCTCTGAAAATCCATAAACAAAATAGAAACAATAGAAAACTCAGAGAATAATAGACAGCCTGAACCAGAATTTGAATCTTTGCTATTTGTCGCCACGTCTTGCATCTAAGGAATTCTGTACTTCAACACTCCCAGCTCGTTATCATTTTTTTTAAAATGAAAAGATAACTTGCTGAGAGGTCAATCATGAATAGCACTGTTACATGACTAGAGAATTGGATTGCAGCATTGATTTCATAATTAATTTTTATACACAGTTATATTCTGTTATTGAGTTATTAGCGGGTCATCATCATTGCACTCCGAACATGTACATAAGTCCTCAGATCCCATCCTCAGCAAGTCTCGAAGTGTCCAGCGACTGACGACTCCAATTATTATTATATTCTGTGTTTCCTATTATCAAATACAAGCCTCACACACAGAGTCTGAAAGACATGTTTTGTAAATAGATAGCAAGGGACATGTCAACACATGTACTAGCTTCCATGGTTAGATTAAAGACAATCATAATCAATAATGGACTATTTATTATAGAAAGAAAAATTCCTGATAATTTATTGTTTTCCAAATGAGGAGAAAGTAAGCTCAAATCACTGTAGAGTCAAGAAAATTTTTCTTGGGGGGAAAATAAAAACTCTGACCTGAATGATGACTGGTGCTGCCCATGTGGCCCTTATTCACAAATTTTATGGTGCCTTGATAAATTCAAGAAATGGGATATATGCTGTCAAGATGGATACCATCTCTCTATGGAGTTTCCTCCAATACAAAATATTTGTTGATTTGTTATTATTGTATTCTATTTATAAATAATTGCCCTGCTGCCTTGCAGGTAAGCTCGGGAGAGTAAAAGGCTAAGGGAGGGTACCCTGAAAACAACCCCACTGCCTTGTGGGTGAGACTTTTTAGTCAAAGGCTAGCGGAGCCAACCGTAAACAAACCGACGGAAGGCAACAGAAAACCACCGTCATAACTTCTTTGTATAATCATGACTCGCCACAACATTAGACATAAAAAATCTAAGGTATGCTGATACAGTATTAATCGCTAAGAGTGAAAATGAGTTACAAGTGATGTTGGACATTATAGTGAAAGAAAGCAAAAATAAAGGACTCAGCCTTAATAGCAAAAAGACAGAGGTAATGGTAACAACAAAGAAAAAGACATCACTTTAGTGCAAAATGAAGTCAAGTGGAACAATATTAAAACAGGTAAATGAATTTAAATATTTGGGAACTTTGTTAACCTCAGACAGAAGATGTACAAAAGAGGTGAGATGCAGAATGGCTCAGGCAAAAGCCGCTTTCCAAACAATGAGGAAAATACTATGCAATCCGTTTTTGACAATAGAAACAAGAAAAAGAGTTCTTAAATGTTACGTAGAGCCAGTCTTAACATACGGATGCGAGTCATGGACAATAGGACAACAGACAAGAAAATCACTGGAGTCTGTAGAAATGTGGTTTTACAGAAGAATGTTGAGAATACCATGGACAGCTAAGAAGAGTAATGAAAAGGTTCTGAAAGAGGTCAAAGTAAAAAGAGAGCTAATTTCCAATATTAGGAAGAAACAATCATCATTTTTTGGCCATGTAATGAGAAGAGAACAACTTGAATATATTGTAACAACTGGAAAAATTGAGGGACGAAGAGATAGAGGGAAGCAAAGAGAAAAAATAACAGACAGCTTAAGAGAATGGCTTGGCAGAAGGTCAACAACAGAAATGATAAATAGCTGCCGAGATCGAAGGTTGTGGAGAGACATGATCACCTACGCCAGTAGGCCCGATACTTGATGATGATGATTTATAAATACTGCCACATGGCACGGTAAACCTCAATCTTGTATTATGAGAGTGTTAATTTATTACTTTTGCTTACATACATTAGCTGAATGGAGTTAACTGTATTGTTTTATTTTTTCTTAGGGTGACTACCTGTCCATAGAGCTCAAAAGGGGTCATGTGCTTGCTCAGTATTACATGGGTGGTAAAATTGTGACTCATGGTATAACAAATCACACTTATAGTAATAACAAATGGACAAAGGTCTCTTTTGATAGGCGTGGGCTTGAGGGTGAGGATTTAACACATTTGTTACTTTTTTGTTATGTTTGTTTGTGTCTATCATAAATAATATGTGGTAAATATCAGGAAAAGTCTTCATTTAAATGCTATTAAATAAGTGATATGGTTAAGTAATATGGTTGTAAATGTATTATAGCGTTTAACACATTCTGTATCACGAGCCACAAATAATAGTTTTTGTAGCTAATGTGCCTATCCCAAAAGCAGCGATTTGTTGCTTTTAATTTATAGATGTTTTCACAATTATTTCCACTAAAACCTTTTAATATTCTCTTATTACGCGCTTTTCTGACTTTGTGAATAAACTGTCCCAACAAAATGCATGTTTTTAGATCAATTTTAATTAATTTTGTCGCTGTTATTTCAAATTAAAAACATTCTGAAAAACAGGGCTGCATAGTGTGTTGAACCCCTTGGTAATGAATCTGTATTTATTTGAATGTTTATACATGTATCTATTGTGTTTGTCTGCAGCTTTGTTATCAGTTGGAACTGAGAAGATTTCTCTAAACGCTGTCGGTCCAAACAAAACCTTAGAAATAGCTGGAGCACCCATGTATTTTGGAGGAGTTCCTACAACACTCAAAGAAGAGAAGTTTAAAGAACTGTATGTTGCTATGCCACTGCCATATTCATCATCTTCATAACTCTCATCATCACCACTGTTGAGTGCCATGTTGATTGACATAATAAGCTTCTTCTAACTTCTTATCTTTTGTGCTGTTTCCAAGTTTTATTGTTTTTGTTTAGCTGTGAGTTTGTGATGTTAAATACACAGCATATGATTTGTTTTTGGTGTGTTTCTGGGTGTAGCAACAACAGCAGGTATCAGTTCAGTTCCTTAGTCGAGGTTGAGAGGCTCTTGCAGAACAAGAACGTATGGCAAGATCTGATATTTGACTGTAAAGATCGTTGGACATAGAAATTCTAGACGAGTCTAGAATTTCTGTTCTATGACTTGAAAGGACAATATGTAGATAGAAAGGATGGGGTGTAAAAAGGATATATATCAAACCCCATTCACTGGACATGTAAATATGACATTTTAAGTATAGATTCCTTTATTCACTTTGTTTTCAACTTCAAGTGGATTATTTGAAATTAAGATGTTAAAGGGGGAGAGGGGAGGGGAATAGATGATAGGTGGTACCACATGAGTTTCTGTATACAAGTATGATATTATGTGCTGGTATATTATCTTTTATTTGCCTTTGAATTAGGGCTTGTCCTTAGTGATATCCTGAGTATGCCTTTATCTCACCTAAAATAATCAAATAAAACAAAAACTAAGATTTATTTCAATATAATTATTCCAATAATACCTGATTATTTCTAACTTTAAATAATATTAAAATATTGATGAGAGACCTTATAGTCACTTTTAACTAATAACTTTTTTCATAAATATTGTTCACACTCACCAGTATGTGTATTGGTTCTCTCTCTCTTTATCTGATTATTTCTTTTTATTTCACCTAAAAGTGTCTACTCAAGGAAATTACTGAAATATAGTGATGTAATAATGTGACGTTAAACTCTTCTTATCAGTTTAAATTATAGTGTGTGGCTCACTTGGTCACTATAATATTAAACTGATATATGGATTTCCACCACAGAAGCTAGTAGTTTTTTATCACCATCCAGTCAATCCAGTACATGTTGTGTGATATTAATATCTTTTAGCACTACTTATCCCTCTTCAGCACTTCGTTTTTTAGTCTGGCTTTCCTTCCCTCTATATCCACCTGTCTGACCGGCACCAAGATGGGGAAAGTGGGATCTGGATAGTTCTGGTTAACAAATCTTGATGCAAACAATCAACTATAAGTTATAAGAACTATATATCCTTGTGTCACCTGCTACCTTTGTCTTTGTGTTGATTCAAGATATGGTGGTAAAAAAAAAACTATCTTTTTTTTTTTTACTATCTTTACGACACATAGTACCATTGCTGGTGTATGTCGGGGGGCAACGATAGAACCAGAGGGATAAAGGCTGCTTGGTCAAGCAGTCGCCACGACGTGTGAGACTCAGGATTTTTATTTCACCCCCGATAGAAAAAATCCTTTCTGTCTACCGCGGGCTTCGAACACCGTTCGCCGGCTTTTCAGCCAGCGGAGCAGTGGTTTTAGCCGCACGGCCACGCGCACCTCAGATATGGTAGTGGAGATGGAATAATATGTATGTGTTCAAAATGTGTGGTATAAATTGTAGGTGAAAGATTAAAGATTTGATGAATGAATTAGATGTACGAATTCAAGGTGTTAAGAATGAATTAGGCTGGGTTCAGAATCAACATCATCATCAAGTACCATGCCTGCTGGCGTAGGTGATCATGTCTGTCCACAACTTTTGATGTCATCAGTTTATCATTTCTGTTGTTGACCTTCTGTCAAGCCATTCTCTTAAGCAGTCTGGTATCTTTTCTTTTTGCTTCCCTCTGTCACTTCGTCCCTCCATTTTCCCAGTTGTTACAATATATTCAAGTTGTTCTCTTCTCATTACACGGCCAAAAAATGATGATTGTTTCTTCCTAATATTGGAAATTAGCTCTCTTTTTGCTTTGGCCTCTTTCAGAACATTTTAATTACTCTTCTTAGCTGTCCATGGTATTCTCAACATTCTTCTATAAATAGAATTTCTACAGACTCCAGTGATTTTCTTGTCTCTTGTCCTATTGTCCATGATTCACATCCATATGTTAAGACTGGCTCTACATAACATTTAAGAACTCTTTTTTTTTTGTTTCTATTGTAAAAAATGGATTGCATAGTATCTTCCTCATTTTTTGGAAAGCTGCTTTTGCCAGAGCTATTCTGCATCTCACCTCTATTGTACATCTTCCATCTGAGGTTAACAAAGTTCCCAGATTTGTATATTTCAATAATATGTTCAGAATCATCATCATCATCATCATATGTTTACAATATGGAGTAGAAATTAGTTGACACAAATTAAAGACATGGAGAATGAATTAGGTGTATAGATCCAAGATGTGGTGAATGAAGTAAGTGTAAAATTCAAGATGTGGAAAATAATTATGTAAGTTGATTCAAGGTGTGGAGAATTGATTAGGTATGTACTCAAAAAATTACTTTAATGATCTTACTTAGATCTCCTAGCGATGGACAGGCATAATGCTAGCACATCTAGTACTTTAGTTATTTGGCTTCTTAAAGGCTTACCTTGTGATCAGTTTTAGTTGTTTTTGTTAAATCGCAAAAAATAGCATTTTATTTTTTAACTGTAATTTAAATTAAACTAAAGCAATCTGTGATGAGAAACTGTTGTAATGCACACATATTAGTTTTCTTCTTATTCTTCATCCCATAACCCTGAGGATTGTTGAGGCACTACTGACAGACATTATCAACCTTTGCCATGTATATATTCCTTTAACTATTCTTTGGGATTCAGTATAGTTCAGGCCTGTCCATCCCTTGATGTTATCTCTCATCTCTTTCTCTGTCTACCTTTCCTGCTATAATCCCTCCTTTCAAAGTTTCTTGCAGAATGGTCTTTGCCAGGTGAGATGATCAAAATACATGGCCTAACTATTTCACTTTGTGTTTCTTCACTAAAGTCAGAAGTTCTTAATATATTAGTTCTTCTTCTTTCTTCTTTTCTCTTTTCACTGTTACCTAAAAGGTTATTGGTTATTGGTTATGGAAGGCCTCGGTATCACTGCAAATGAATTAAAATCCATAATTGCTCAACCGCCCGTGCCAGTGGAATCATCCGAATTACTAACTCATCTCCCAAACAAAGAAAGGTAACTGTAGTCCCCATCATAGTCTCTCTGCACACGCCAAAAGACATAAGGTGAAACCGCGCAGAAAGTGAACACAGCCAACTGTTCCCTGTCATACGATATCATCATTCATCGTAAACAAGTGGGATATCGAAACAAGATCAAAATGGATGAGACACACAGCTCACGGTGTGTACAGAGCACTTAACTCAGTAGCTCCTGCATCAAACCGGACTTGGAATATGAGGAAACTGCAAGAAGGAACACTTTTCAGACATAGCCTTCAATGGTTCCTGCCGCCTATCCACCATACACCATGGAAGTTCATGTCCTCCCGAAAATGATGATCGTCGTAGCACTTGATGATGTTAGGACATCGTTGATGATTCCAATATACTATAATACCTAAAAGGTGTCGTGGTTTATATCATTTGTCGTTCTTGAGCTGCTCGAATTGTCTGAATTAGTGATTTTCCGTTGTTGTTACATGTCTCTGTCACTGTATCTATCCATCTTTTTCTGGGTCTTCCTCTTGGTCTTTTTCCATGCATTCTCGAGAAGAACGCCCTTGATGGTGATTGGTGAGAATTCATTCTGACCAGGTGGCCAAAGCATTTAAGTTGTTGTTGTTCTATATATTCTTGGCAGAGTTTTGTTCCTACCATTTTTCTTATGGTTTCATTTGGTATTCTATCTCTTCTTGTGTTGTTTGTTACTTTTCTCAAGCATCGCATCTCACATGTATTCATCTTTCTTAATTGTGATTTAGAAAGGGTCCATGTTTGACTTTCATAGCACAAAGTTGGTATGAAAATGCTATTTATCATTTGTTGTTTAGCTGGCATAGAAATGTTTGGATGTCTTAGCAATGGTGAAAGCTGGTATGTGACAGCATTTGCTTTTTGTATTCTCATGTCAATTTCTCTGTCTAGTTTTCCATCTTCTGTGAACATTGTGCCCAAATACTTGAATTCTTCTACTTGTTTTGTTTCTTTATCTTTGATCTTAATGTTTAATGGGTGTCTTAATTTACTTATTCTCATAGCCTCTTTTTTTGCTGTGTTAATTTTCATACTGTAGTTTGTGCAACATTTATCTAGAGATGTTATATGTTGTTGTAGCAGGTTTTCGTCCTCATATATTAGGCATTGGTCATCTGCGAAGAGTAGCTCGTTGATGTTGGAGTTTTCTACCTCTATGTTATCATTTGATTTTTCCTTATTGTTGATTGTTTCCTGATTTATTTTTTCCATATATATGATGAAGAGGAGTGGTGAGAGGACACCTTGTCTTACACCTGTTGTAACTGATACCATTCTGACAGACCTTCTACTATATTATATATTTATATACTATTTATATATTAGTTATTATATTTAAAATGTAAGTGAGGGTTCCAATAATGCAGACTGGGATTTATAGGAAAGAAACATGGTGTTAGTGCCAATATTTACTAATATTAAGTTGTTCTAACTGTATGAGAAAGCACAAAGTGCTAAATAAATGCTCCAGTTTGGTTTTTATTTTTTATCTGCTCTGCTTTGTAACTGGTGCATACATTTTTTTTGTAGTATATGTTTTTACCACTTAACCTTTAATTTGTTATAATGTACTAGTTCAAAATCCATGGGGAGGGGGATTAGGGCAAGAGTGCATATCATAAGTGGCTGCAGAATTGAATTAACTTTTTTTATAAAAAGTATTTACACATTTTTTTTGCAAGAAAATTTTACAAATAATAATTAAAAAACTTGATATAGAAAACAAAATGTTAATTGAAAAGAACAAAAATAACAACTGCATCTGAAATAATATTTTAAGATTATGCATGTCGGTAACTCCATAAGTGTTTGTTATTGTATAATATTTTCACCTTTACGCAAAATTGTAAAACAAATGTTTATGCATAAAAATAAAATTTCAGTAATTTTTTATTTTTATTTTGATGACTTGATGTCACTTTCTGGCAAAAAAAAAAGTAAGACAGAGTATAGCAGTACTTTTATTAAGTTGCTTGTCTTATCCATAATTCCTGGTTGCTGACTTAGTTGGTTGTCTTGGGCAATGAGCTATCACATGAGAGGTGTACTCTCGACATCACATCACAATTAGCACATTTAATTAAATTAAAAACTTCCACTGTTTGGTACAAAATCAACATCAGTTTTATTATTATGTTTACAAGTCTGGATGTAACAAATCATACAGTAATTTAATCATAATTCTGCTGTTAATACATTAGAGTTATGTTGATGCACTTTGTCAATCAACTGTGTTTATGTGCTCAGCCATGTGGTTGTCTAACTTCTGACAAAATGTTCTTATGTTTTATCATATATAACTTAACACTTGCTTGTATGCTCAATCTCTAATATCCATAGCAATTTTCTGATAGCTTCTGATAGTTGCTAATTATGGTAATCTCTACAATACAACTTTAATTAAATCTATAAACACAACTGTTAGAACCTATAAGTCCAAGAAGGAAGGATTGGCTGAGGCCATGCTAAACTTGACTAGCTTCTACACTCCTACTGGCATCTCCTCCTAGCTCCAAAAGAGTGAATCCCTACATGACCTAACTAACTTCCTAATCTACCACACAATATCTGCCTTGAGGCAGGTTCCTAAACTTTCTCTACTTTTATATTCCTACTGGGATCTCTTGCTCACTTAACATGAGTCTAACTATCCAAAACTATCTCTGTATGTTATTTTTGTGGTCAGCTAGGCTCCTACTATTTCTTGGGCACTCTGGGTACCTGGTGTGGTCAGTACTGGGAACTCCACCGTACAATTCTAGAACCATCATCTCACTTATTGTATGCTTGTCAGTCACCTTCCAACCCTTAATCATTTCTTGAGGAGAGTTGACAACATCTGTCAATCATTGCCTATGGCTTGGTTTCTCATTAAGAAAGCCACTTTCTTGATTTCTCCTGAAATACTCTGTTCCTATCTCTGAGTTGAATAACAGAGAGACTTTGTGTCTGGTCATCAAAGAGTCAGCACGGCTCCTATGGAATTGAGTCTCACTCAGTTGCATCTTTTCCTGTCCAGGAAAAGGTCAGTTGCAGAATCTCCGTTTCCTCTTTCCACTGTTCTTCAGCCATGGCTCATGTCCGTTCCACTCAATCTTTACAAGAGTATAACAGCTAGTTACACTTAATATTTCCTAAGTCCGTTCAAAGATCTCCCATTTGTCAAAGATCAAGGAACTCAAGTCCGGCTGTTAAAGTGTGCTGACATATGTGGAACCTCTGTCTCATTGTTTGTCTAGCATCTGTTACGTTGACTTCTTATGATCGTTGTATCACTTATTACAGAATTATGTCTAGTGATCTCTCTCTTTCAAAGTCAATTATGTCCTTTTGTTATCATCTGTCTGTTGTTTCTTGTTTCACTTCTCAAATTGCTCACACTATCACAAGAATTCACACCATATGTCACAATATTTTTTTTTTAATCCAAATATTACAGTGATGTATTATATATAACAATTTGTAGAATTAAATGAACTTTTTAAAACTAGATTATGACATCAGATTATGACGTAAAATTTACAAACTCAATATATTTTTTTTTTATTCAACAGTTTGCTGCAAGCAAACATTTCCTCACTCCTTATACCTTCGTAATTATTGCTTCTGGTAACCCCTGAGAGTTTGATTTGTTTCCTTTTTTTATTTTCTTTTTCAAACACAATGTACTTTTTTGTATAAATTGCAAAGGTGCCATTAGAACATGGCTGTTTTATATTTAAAATAAATTTCACTAATTTAAAAAAAAAATTAATTTTTTTTTTTTTTTTTTGATGATGAAATACAAATGAATTTTAAACTCCAAAATTAAATACTTAACCATCAAACAGCTATTATTAGCTGACCCATAATTGGCAGGTAAACTTTCTTTGGCTAAAATTGGCTGAGCTGTATAGAAAGAGTTAAAGACCTAACACTGAATAAAAAAATGTATTTTATCTGAACTCTAAAACTCTTCCAAATGTAACAGAAACAAAAGTGATTATTTCTTTGGATGCATGCGGAACCTTTATTATGGAACTCTTCCTCCTGATGATGATACAAGCATTCTTGTCAATGTACAAGCCAGCTCTTCATGCAGAGAAAATGTAAGTCTAGCTGTCCTCTATTTCAAATAGAGGAAGAAGAAAATGTATTTATATCATTTATTTTGTTTATGTTTATTTCTTTTTTTGTGTGAATGTCTGTTGTGTACCACTTATTCAGTTTAGTTTAGTCAATAGATCATCCTCATTGCATATCTGACATGGCCAGTGTGCTCAGATCTTCTCCCTAATATATCCTTCAGTGTGTGGAGACTGATGATTAACCAATTATGACTAATCAATGACTCAATGTGTACTACTGAGAGTCTTTAAATAGTTGTATTTTTTTTTCTTGCATGATAAAGACTCTAAGGATTCTCTATCATGAACATTTGTGTGCATCTGCTTCTAAAGTTACTTAAATGTCTCTTTTATGATAAATTTGTATTTAAATTTTTTATATTTTAATGCATAATTAATTTATTAACTTTTAAGAGACACTAAGTAAACACATTCTAATTCCAAAAAGATGAACACTAAACAAAAGCTTATCCAATCTCCTATTTAGCAATATATAATAAGCCTAGTTCAAACCAAAGATTGACTTCTGTGGTTGTCCACAAATAGGAATCTGAAATATTCCAAAATGCTTTAAAAAAAAAAAAACCAAGGACTTCTAAGAGGTCATGGTGTACTAAATAACTGAATGTGGGCTGAAGAAATAGTAAATAGCAAACCATTAAGTTTGTTCCATTATAAACAGCCGTATATATAGTTGTAATCAAATCCATCTTTTTAAAATTCACTCTAGGATCATTTCTGGCATTATAATCTAGATCTATAATGGTGACTGTTTCACTTTGGACACATGTATTTATTTATTTTAATTTAAAATTAATAGAAAAATAATCACTACATTGATTAAATGTGTTAGACAAATGACAGGAAGCAGCCTGAGAGATAATATCAGAAATGAAGAACTGGGAAAAAAAATTGAATAATTCCACCATTGAATACATAAAGAAACAACAAATAAATGGTTTGACCATGTGATAAGAGAGTAAGACCACAACACAGTGAACCTTTAATAAATGTGAGAACAACAGACTCAAGGGTCGACCACTAAAAAGATTACTTGATGTAATATTAGAAACACTTGGAAACATACAGTAGCAGAGGCCACCAGAAGAGCAAACGACTGCAAATTATATCTCCCCTTGACACTGAAAGGCAAATGAGGAAGAAAATAAGAAGAAGAAGATGGAGATGCCAGATATAAATATTAATGGGTACATACATAATAACTTGTAAGTTATATATATATCAATAATTTTGATATAATCTAATGAGACTGTATTTCTAGCAGAAAATTCAGAACTACAACAATTAGTTAAAAAAAACAAACAAGACAAACAAAAAGTGTGGTTTGGATATAAATATTAATAAGACTAAATTTACAATTATAAACAGACAACACACAAAAAGTATAAGTAGATATCAAAGTAGATAGAACAAACTTAGAAAGTATTCAAAGTAGAAATAAACAAAAGAATAGGAATAGCAAAAAGCAATTTTAACAATATGACAAATATACTCACATCAAAACAATTAACAGTACAATGTTATATCTACTCAACATTCCTATATGGTGCAGAAACAAGGACATTAAATAAGAAAAAAGCATAAAATTAAAGCCTTTGAAATTTGGATCTATAGAAAAATGGGGAGAATTAGGAGGAAAAGAAGACAAACAGGGAAGTTCTGAATCAGCTAAAAATGAAAAAAAACTGCTTCATGCAATTCAAACAAGAAAAAAGAGAGCGAGTGGCTGAATTGATACTTTGTTAGGTTCCAAACCAGGAGAACGCTGATTCTAAATATGGTATGGTCGAAAGTTTTTTTCTATCAGGGGTGAAATAAAAACTGAGATGTGAAAACCTCGTGGTAACTGCACTGGACAAGCAGCCATTATTCTGGTTCTCAGTTCATTATCTCTTCTGCTGGATAGAATATTAGAGAATGATACACTCTACATGCAGTTGGATACTGTCATAGCATTGTCTCATACTGTCATAGCATTGTCTGACATATAATGATATATTTATGACCCATAATTTTCTCATAAAAAATAAGATTATGAAAATTAAATACATAGCAAATATTGATAGGCTAGCCTAAGGAATGAGCCCAACAATGTAGCAAGATCATTTCTTGAAGGAAATTCACAGAAATTAAAGAAAGAGGGATACTGCAGATTACATGGAGCAAAAAAGTAGTAGAGAAGACAAGCACCACTGTTATGCTTCATGTGCAGATTTCAAGATATATTTTCTGTGCAGTTATTCTTGGTTCATGTATGCCAAAGACCATTAGCAGAAATGCATCTATTTTTATTTTAATTTAAATGTTATTAAAAGAAGGATATATACATTGTGCTGCAGGTTACACACACTTCAGTTACATTATGTTCAGCTTTCTTAGGCAGTTTATTTGACATGATGTGGATTTCCGACACGTCACAAGGTTCTAATACAGCTCTTGCAACATGTTAGAGAATTGATACAATGCACAGTAGATAGAAGATTGTGGCAGGATATGATTGCCTATGCCAACCGGTATGGCACATGATGATTATGATGATAGAGGACTCAATAAACCCTATTCTACTTTGGGCTTTCATAAAGAACAGATATATTTAACCCAAGATCACGACATCTGTCATAAAAATTACCACATCAAAAGACAAATTCTTCAAAATTTGACAGTTTGCCATGGTCAAACATTCACCCCTCATCCGTGTATTTGTTGGATTTGTTTCTATTGATATGGGATTTTTTTCATTGCGTAAGATATAATCGTAGAATGCGAAAAAAATTCACAAATTTTCCAGAAATTGGTCATATTTCCTTTTTATTGATTTATTTTTTGTTGTTGTTGTAATCAGGGATATTCTTTGTTCATCAACTGACAAAAAACAACCCTTTTTGACTCGGGAAACACAACGAAAAATGCTATGAGGTAGCTGAACATACTGATTAATTTACGGTGACTGTATTGATAAACATTGTAACACATCTGGTTCATGCGGTCAAATTCAGATCATAAATCAACCTGATTTAGGAAATCTGAGTCCCTGTGTCTCACCTAGTGTAAGTTTACAGTTGTGTGTTAAAAGTTCAAAGAAAATACTATTTTTAGAGCTCATAAATGTTACATGATATAGTCCTCCTAAGTGACAATATCGACAAGATACAAAATATCACAGATACATTATCATCTATCTATCTATCTATTGACCTTTCGAGCCGTAACCGGCCCATAGGGCGTAGACCAAGATACACCTTCTCCTATATGAATTTTTGTTCTAGCAGTTTTCTTTTAAAGATATTTTATCAAATCTCGCCATCTGTCTCTGTTCTGTGCAAGCAGTTCTATCTCATTGAGGGAGCCGATTCCTGCTGCTCTTGCCTCTCTCATCAATGTTCTTCTCAGTGTCTCCCTGGGTCTTCCTCTTTTTCTTTTACCTGTTGTTTCCCATATGAGGGCTTGCTTTGCTATTCGATTATTATCTCTTCTCATCACATGTCCAACGTATGACCATCGTCTTTTCTTTATTACTGAAGATATTAGTGGTTGATTGGCGATTTCTCTAATTTCCTCGTTTGTTTTGAATTCGTTCCATTCTATACCAAGTATTTTCCTTAGACATTTATTTTCGAATGCGTTCAACTTTGTTTCTATATCTCTTGTTGTTTTCCAGCTTTCACACGCATACGTAAGGGTTGATAGTACATTTGATTTGAATAGCCTAAGTTTTGTGTTTGTGCTAATGAGTTTTGATTTCCACAACTTTTCAAGGCTTCTGAAAGACATTGCTGCTTTAGCCAGTCTGATTCTAATTTCTTTGCTCGTATCCCCTTCTCGATCAATGTGACTTCCAAGATAGATGAAGTGATCGATCTCTTCTACTGGTTTGTTTTCCATGTATATACATTATCATCCATGGTTAAAAAAAAATAGAGCTTGAAATCAACAGGGATAAAACAAAATATAATGAAAAATAACAATACCCAAAGGGCAATATATATCTCAATTGTCAATCATTGGAAAGAGTAGTCCATTATATGTTTATATCTTAGTAGCGATATAGATCAAGATGATGAAACAAACAATGAGATCAGAAGCAGGATAGCAAAAGCAACAATAAATTTTAAAAACCTGGACAAAATATCTTCTTCTTCTTTCCTTCCTCATTTGCCTTTCAGCGTCAGGAGGAGATATAATTTGTGGTCTTTAGCTCTTCTGTATGCCTACGCCGCTGTTATGTTTCCCACTGCCTCCAACATTCCATCGATCCATCTCCCATGTGGTCGACCCTTGTGTCCGGTGTTCTCGCAACGTTCACTGTGGGCTCGTTGTATTGTGTTTTGATCACTCTGCCCCATCACGTTGCCAAACTATCCCATCCACAGTTTCCCTATATATTCCATAGTGGTGGTCATTCCCAGCTTCTTTCTCAGCCCCCATTTTCCGATCTCATCTCTCAGACTGACCCCTGCCATTCATCTAATACACTTCATCCCAGTAGATGTCACCTCTCTTCTAATTCAAGAGAATTAAAAAACAGGCTCTTTTATGGCAAACATCAGGATACAGAAAAAGAGGAAGACCTAAAGAGATACTAAAAAAAAAACACCCATAAGAGAAGCAAAGTTGGCAGGCATAAACTCATTAGATAAAATCAAACATCTCACCCAGAACAGAGATGGGTGGCAAAAAAAAATAACAAGCCCTATGCGACATCTAATGACTTGGGAAGGATCATGAATGTTACATTTAAATGGTAGAAATTTTTATTACAGTATCATAAACACATCAGTCACAGATTGGTATTATAAGCTAGGGTTAAAATCTTTAATTTATTATTATCATTTGAGAGTGCTTTTTAATTAAAAATAGAAAATTGACTATGTTTATATCAGGTTTTATTTCTTCATTGGTTTGATATCTTTTAAAAGATATAGATAAAGATAATATAGATAAGATAAAGACTTGGTGTGGGATAAAGAAATTATATATTTGATACTATTTTAAATTTCTTATTTACATTTTTGTAACTTATTGTATTATTTTTTAACTGGTTCAAATTTCTATGCATCATTTTTTTATTGCTTTCTGATATTTCTCTTTAAACATTGTTGCTTCATATTTTTTTTGTTATTTCTCAATACAGGGCATTCATTCTGTAGATTTCAAGGGTGATGGGTTCCTGATTCTGCAGAATGAAAAATTAGATTTCACGGAAGAGAAGAATGATATATCTCTGACATTTGTTACAGAAAAAGAAGATGCTGTGCTATTCATAGCCAGAGATGAATCAGCAATGGTAAGTTGTTTGTTTTTAGATAATGCTCTTGCATACAAAATTTGTAGGAGACAGTCATGTGCAGTGTTTACAATCATGAAGAATAAATATATCTCCAACTGTGTGATAAAATCTTGAAAATATAAACAGATTGTAGCTTCAAAGTAAATAAAGCATAAATGTAACATTATTTCATGTAACAGAGTGTTACATGTTTCAAACTAATAAATGAAGAGCAGTATCTGTATGTCTGTCCGTCCGTCCGTCGATCTGATCTGATCTGAACTGAACTGAACAACTAAACTAAACTAAACTAAACTAAACTAAACTAAACTAAAGTAAACTAAACTATCTATTTATCTTATCTATTGATCTATCTATTGACCTTTCGAGCCATAGCCGGCCCATAGGGAATAGACCCAGAAACTCTTTCTCTTATCTAAATTTTTATTTTAGCAGTTTTCAATCCTTGTAAAGAAGAACAGATTAGCCAAAGAAAAATAGTATTCCAGAAAATATACAGCAGCCTTGAAAAGTTGTGGAAATCAAAACTCATCAGCACAAACACAAAACTTAGACTATTCAAATCAATTGTACTATCAACCCTTATGTATGTGTGTGAAAGCTGGAAAACAACAAGAGATATAGAAACAAAGTTGAACACATTTGAAAATAAATGTCTAAGGAAAATACATGGTATAGCATGGAACGAATTCAAAACAAACAAGGAAATTAGAGAAATCGCCAATCAACCACTATCTTCAGTAATAAAGAAAAGACGATGGTCATATGTTGGACATGTGATGAGAAGAGATAATAATCGAATAGCAAAGCAAGCCCTCATGTGGGAAACAACAGGTAAGAGAAAAAAAGGAAGATCCCAGAGAGACACTGAAAAGAACATTGATGAGAGAGGCAAGAGCAGCAGGAATCGACTCCCTCAATGTGATAGAGTTGCTTGCACAGAACAGAGACAAATGGCGAGATTTGATCAAATATTTTTAAAAGAATTGAAAACTGCTCTCATTCTCCTAAATTAAAGATATATATATATATATATATATATATATATATATATATATATATATATATATATATATATATATATATATATATATATATATATATATATATATATATATATATATATCGATGGCTTGACAAGCTGTCATTGTAAAAATCATTGTTAATGAAACAGAACCATAGATTTTAGAAGCAGTGATCTCTGCAATATGTGCCATTTTGGCATGCAAGGTTTCTTTTTTTGAGATTGTAGTTCTGCCCTATGTGCCGTCTTTGGCTCGAAAGGACAATAGATATATATATATATATATATATATATATATATATATATATATATATAGAGAGAGAGAGAGAGAGAGAGAGAGAGACTGGTGAATCTAAGGGTCAAAAAGGTGTCTGGTTGATCCAAGTGCCTTTTTGGAAAAGCAGCTGTCTCAATCAACATCTTATGCGGACAGTCAATCTGCAGACGCTTCAAGAAATTATTTGATAGACAATGGAGTAGATAGTTGGATGCCACAACTACAAAGATGCTGATTCAATAAATAGAATAGAACACCCTTGTGTGTCTACCGGGGTACTCAAGATGAAGGGATAAAGGATTAGAGCCACTGTTACATGTCATGCATGTTGTAAGAGGCAACTAAGGAAGTGTTTGAAACTGTTGCTTGTGCAGTCGAGTAGGACATGCACATAGTGACCTTGTCAAAAGAATTAACCAGTGCATATTGGAAAATGCTGTGACAAGTGGTGGGGCGAAAGTAGGGCATTCCTGACTGCGGTGAAACTGCATGGATTGAATAGAATAGATTAGTGGAATATAGTGTTTGTGCCCATATTTTATCATGACTACTATCACATTTATAAATGGTGTGGTCAGCACCATGTCAAACCACCCTACTTTCACAGGGAACATCTATATATTGTTGAAGAATAAGTGCTCACTTTTGTAGTATTTTATTGATAGAAGAAAACAAAACAGAAACAATAGTAGAAGATAGACAGATAAATACAAAAAGGCAAAAGAAAGGGATAATTGAATAATCTAAAAAAATAGAAGCCTGTGAAATGTGGATTTATAGAAGAATAGGTGGAATTGGATTAAAAGAAAAGAAAACAAACGATGAAGTCTTAAAACAACTAAAAATGACAAGAGAACTACTAAACACTATCCGAACAAGACAAATTAGAATTTTGGGGCATATTAAAAGACACATCAGCTTACTAAAAGTAATCTTGGAAGGGAGAATACAAGGTAAAAGAGGCAGAGGCAGACCAATAATAACATGGACGAGTAACATCAAAAGATGGACAAGTCAGGCTATGATAAACACCTACACCATCAAAGTAAGAGACAGAGTGAAATGGTGCTCTATGGGAGCCAACCTTCAATGTGGAGATGGCATTTAATGAATTAAAAAAAAAGCCAAGTATTGAAACTATTGGTTATGAAGGAATTTATTGAATGAATAGAAATGTACTCTTTTTGGTCTATTAGAAATATATGCCCAAATGAAAGAAATAGAAAATTAAGAAGAGTATGTGAGTGCAGTTAAAGAGTAGCCAATAAATAGGAGAGATAGACAGGTAATATAGGTATTAGTGAAAGGAAGTGATGATAAAGATAGCTTTTGATCTTGTTATATCACAAAAAGTGATGATGATGCTAAATATTTCTTTTGTGGTCAGTTTCTTGTGTGCAGTATATCACATGTTAGCAGGAGATCTTAAAGAGTGCCCATACCCATTTTTCGAAGTGTCAGGTTTATATATTAGCTCTTTGTATAATTCTCTGTGGAGGTGGCATTTAGTTTTTACCTGTCCTGTTTGGGTTCTGAAGATTATAGCTTATTGTTCTGTAAACAGGTGTTTTTCTCAGGTGTTAAAAGGAATCTTTGAAATATCAATTGTATTCTTGTTCTCCATTCACTTCCGAATTTATTTTTATTTATATGGTGGTACAAATTCTTAGTTTAAACATTATTAAATGTAAACATTATTAAATGTAACATTATTAAATGTAACTTATCATTAAATAGAATATATCATGTGAATTCTTGGTTCCGATGTTTTAAAATCCAGCACTACACTTTAAAAGTGTATTTAACATGTAAAATTGTCTAGGTCTTTGAATTTATGATATAAATCTAAAATATATTTGTACAATTAGGATTTTTTTCTTGAATCTAATTACTCTCCTAACTTTTTTCAGAATTTTATTCTCTGTCAATGGTAAATGGCCAACTTGAAGCGAGGACGATGACAGGAGGAAATGCACCAAATATCATTAAGTCCACTAAGAAGTTTAATGATGGAAAAATGCATTGTGCTTCATTAATTAAAACAAATGATATGTAAGTCACAATATTTGATTATCACTGAAGTATACAAATGCTGTGTATTACATTAAATTTACCCCAAAACTATGTTTCTCACCTTAAATCAATATTTAACTTATCTTTGTTTAAACTAATCATTGACAAAAAAACTATATATAAAGTACTGTATGTTAAATGACTGCAAATTGAATGATTGCACAATGGAATAATTATCTTTTTGAAGATAGCTTTGACATAAACAAAAATCATAGCTGTTTAACTTTTAAAAATACTTCTCTTTGAAATTTGAATGTTTGAATAGATTATGGTTCTTTTGAAAATTAGTTTCACTTCTAAACAACCTTGATATTAAAGATTAAAGAACAACAAAGTGCAAGTTTCACTTCTAAACAACCTGGATATTAAAGATTAAAGAACAAACAAAATGCAAGCAGAAATGCAAGATGGTCTGGCAATAAGGCTCTTAATACATGAAATGGATGAATGATGACTGTTGTTAATTAATGCAACTTGACAACAAGAGTGAGTGAATACAGATCTATAGTATTTTAATTACCATAAATATAACTTTAATCACAGTTACAAAATTAAATCTCCTTGTGTTGAATAACATTTATTCCATACATTTTTACATAAATAGATTGAAAGTTGAAAATACGCTTACCATAAAGGTTTTCCATCGTAAACATCACCTCCATGCATTCATATTTTGATATGCACTATGCAGTACATAAAAATGAGATCATCTTATCTTTTTTTCTTACTCTTTAATTTAATCTTCTCAGTTTGATCTATTTGTCACATTTGACATTCATTGCATTATTGTCCTTCTATATAGACAATATCTGTTAACCCTTTTACTGCATGACTTCTGTAAAAATCATGACCTTCAATGCTAAGCATTTTTGCTCAGACATCATCACAGTGCTAAGCAATTTTTTGTCGGCATACCAAAGGCTCAGAAGTTTATGGTGCCAACTGTTTTTAATTGCCTGAAAATATTTGCTTGTAACTCATAATGTATCCTATGCTACCAAGCACTTAACAATATTTATATGGTTGATAATAACTACATTCATATATATGGGAACATTGCTCTCTGACGATGTTAAAAATCATTGGAGAAAAAGAGGTACGATGCAACAAGGTAAATAAAATACTGTGAAAGCTATCTCCTATAGTGCAAATAAATCAATACCTATTGAGTTATTTGTGGGTCATCATCATCATCATTGAGTGCCTCTCCACATCAAAGGTTGGCTATCATGGAGTGCCAGTCCGCTCTGTCTCTTGCTTTGATGGTGCAGATTGTCATAGGCTGACTTGTCCATCTTTTGATGTTACTCTTACGTGTTAGTCTTGGTCTGCCTCTGCATCTTTTACCTTGTATTTTCCCTTCCAATATTACTTTTAGTAGGCTGTTGTGTCTTTTAACATGCCCCAAAAATCTCATTTGTCTTGTTCTAATTGTGTTTAGTAGTTCTCTTTTCATTTTTTTAGTTGTATTAAAACTTCATAATTTGTTTTCTTTTCTTTCCATCCAATTTTACCCATTTATCTATAAATCCACATTTCAAAGACTTCAATTTTCTGTTCTGTTTTCTTTCTCTCCATTGCTTTCTTTTGAATGTAATGTGATGAGGCTCCAATCTCTTTCACGGTGGTCCGCCATATTCGTCTCTCGTGTCCTGAATATGTCTCATATGTACCACACACTTTGCTGTTTTTGCTTTCTGGGCCGTTGATCATTTCTGATTCCTCTGCCCCATCCACCGTCACAGACTTTTTACATTCGGTTTGGACATGACCGCCCGGCGCCTTTGTTGTTGAACTATGTGTTTGCCTGTTGAACCGCGAACACACGACACAAAGAAGAATAAATCATATTCCATCAGTAATACCATCACGCGAAAACAGCAAAGTGTGTGGTACACATGAGGCATATTCAGAACACAAAAGGCGAATATGGCAGACCACCGTGAAAGAGATTGGAGCCTCATCACGTAACAATCCAAAGAAAGCCATGGAGAGAAATTCTAACTAATGTTTTAGGAACAAAATAAAAATAGCTACATGGAATGTTAGGACCTTACACCAAGAAGGAAAACTAGAAAATCTTATGGTAGAAGCAGAACGATTAAACATCAATATCTTAAGCATATCAGAAACAAGATGGAAGGAAAGTGGATACATACAAGACGATAAATATACATTTATATATTCAGGTAACATAAAAGAACATCAAAGAGGAGTAGGCATTCTAATAAAACGAGAGCTACAAAAATATATAAATACTCAATTGACATATACTGATAGGAATATACTAATAAGAATGAAGGCAAAACCATTCAACATAGCAATAATACAGACATACGCACCTACTCAAGACTGTACAGACGAACAAATAGAGGCATACTATGAAGACCTAAACACAGTTATGAAGCAAGTGAAATCATCAGACATCTTGATTATAATGGGTGATATGAACGCTAAAGTAGGAAAAGGTAAATATAAGACCATAATAGGAAATCATGGTCTAGGAAAAAGGAATAACAGAGGAGAAAGATTAATACAATTTTGTGTAGAAAACAGACTGATAATATGCAACACCTTCTTTGAGCAAGAGAAAAGGAAATTATACACATGGAAAAGCCCTGGAGACAAGAAGAGAAATCAAATAGATTACATAATGATAAAAGACAGTTTCAGGAACAGCGTCAAGAAAGCCAAAACCTACCCAGGAGCAGACATTAATTCAGACCACAATCCTGTAATGATAAAAATGAAAATCAAATTAAAGAGAAGCAAACAAAAAACTAATTCAGCAACACCAATAGATATAACAGCGTTAAACAAGAAAGATGTGCAAGAAACTTATACTGTACAAGTAAAGAACACATATCAGAAGCTACTAGAAGAGGGGATTGAGCAGTACAGAAGAGAAAATCCTGAGGAAAAAGTCACAACAAAATGGCAATGCATAAAAAACAGCATGCAAGAATCCTGCAACACCTTGCCCAAAAAGTAAAGTAACAAAAAACAAAAATGGATAACTGACAAAATCTTAGAAAAAATGGAATAAAGAAGACAAGCGTAAAACACTGCCAGATACAAGGATATAGACAATGAAATACGGAGAATGTGCAATTTGGCTCAACCAAAGATGTCTAGAAGTCGAAACTATGAACAAAAGTTAAGAGAGATGCACACAGAAATAAAGAGGATGACGAATAAAGACAAAAAAGCTACATGAAACGGATGTATTGCAAACAAAGAGGGAAGAATGCTAACAGACAACAAAGATATAATAGATAGATGGCAAGAATATATAACAGAATTATTTCATGACGAAAGGGACAAAAAGCCAGACATAAAATGTACATACAACTATAGAATCCTGAAATCTGAGGTAGAAAAAGCTATAAAAACAATGAAAAAGGGAAAAGCAGCAGGGCCTGACAATATACAGATAGAGATGATACATGCTCTAGAAGAGTTGCCAGGCCTAAACATTAATGGAAAGATCATTAATAACCTGAGATATGCTGATGATACTGTTCTACTAGCAGAAAATCCTAAAGACCTACAACAATTGCTTAATGTGACAAACATAACAAGCAAAAAATATGGACTAGAAATGAATATAAAAAAGACTAAAACTATGATCATAAACAAAGAAAATTCTCAAGACCTACAATTAAATATCACATTTGAGGGAATACATCTGGAGACAGTCCAGAGTTACAACTACCTGGGACATACTATAACCAATGATGGAAAATGCAAAACTGAAATAAACAAAAGAATAGGTATGGCAAAAAGTAATTTTAATGCCATGAAAAATATACTAACAACAAAACAAATATCAACAGGGCTGAAACTAAGAATGGCAAAATGTTACATCTTCTCAATATTCCTGTATGGTGAAGAAACAAGGACATTAGACAAGAAAACAGAACAGAAAATTGAAGCCTTTGAAATGTGGATTTATAGAAGAATAGGTAGAATTGGATGGAAACAAAAGATAACAAACGATAAAGTTTTAAAACAACTGAAAATAAAAAGAGAACTACTAAATACAATTAAGACAAGACAAATGAAATTTTTGGGGCATGTTAAAAGACACAACAGCCTACTAAAAGTAATATTGGAAGGAAAAATACAAGGTAAAAGAGGCAAAGGCAGACCAAGACTAACATGGACGAGTAACATCAAAAGATGGTCAAGTCAATCTATGACAGCCTGCACCATCAAAGCAAGAAACAGAGTAGAATGGCGATCCATGGTAGCCAACCTTCGTTGCGGAGAAGGCACATGATGATGATGAGATGTACAATCTTACATATATCTGGGCAGTAATATAGATAAAGAGGGAGGAACAGAAAATGATACCAAAACACATGAAATTTTTGGGGCATGTTAAAAGACACAACAGCCAACTAAAAGTAATAATTAATAAGAAAGTACAGAAATACAAGTTATTTCCGATCTGTGATCGTAACCCTATGCTATTGTCATGGGAACGCCTTCGTGTAAGACACTACTCACAATAGCTAATTTTTTAGTTAGCTGCGTGGCAGTGTACCAAGCGTTCGGCTTCTCGTGGCAAGGCGCGGTGCCTTGGAGTACGGGTTCGAATCCTGCTTCGGACCATATTTTGTTCTCTGTTTTTTTCTATTGTTGTTTGTCTGTCATTTTTTCCGAGTGCTAACACATACTTCTTTGTTCTATTATTCCCTATTATTATCGCCTCGGAAGTTCCCTATATAATAATATTTATGTATTATTATTTGTATCCAGTACTAAAAGTAATATTGGAAGGAAAAATACAAGGTAAAAGAGGCAGAAGCAGACCAAGACTAACATGGACGAGTAACATCAAAAGATGGTCAAGTCAATCTATGACAGCCTGCACCATCAAAGCAAGAAACAGATTAGAATGGCGATCCATGGTAGCCAACCTTCGTTGCGGAGAAGGCACACGATGATGATGATGATAAATACCATCACAATCCATCCAATCGTCAGAAGTAAAACATACACCAAAATGGGGAATAGCAACACATTATTTCACAACTAGACTGTTGCATAAATCATCTAAATATATCAGCAAGAGCCGAATTATAAAACGACCGTCATGCAACATCATCATTGCATAGGTATATCCACAGCAATATCTATTACCACCAAGAAACATCTTATACAGAGCATTATACAGAGCTTTGTTTTCCCTCTCATTATCCATATTTACTTTTTAAATTAATACATTAAAAAGACTATATTTTGAAGAAGAGGTCACATTATTCAGCATTGTTGCACTTAACAAATGATATTTGTATCTTCTATTCCAATAGTCTGGAGTTACTAGTTGATGATGAGGTTTTGGCTAGCACAAAAAATGTCTCCAAAGTGAACTTCAATAAAGCTGGTGAACTTTTCCTAGGAGGATTACCTATTGCTGATGACAGAGTCAGCACCAACAAGAACATGGATGGCTGTATCAGTGATGTTATTGTTAATGGAATGTGAGTGTTCATTTAAGATTAATTTCTATTCTCAAATGTTCTCAAAGGAGTGTGTTGAGGTGTGTTTGTGATCTAATGTTATCAACAACAAATAATTTCTATTCATGTTATTAATTATGAACACAAGATCATTTCTAGTAGAGTTGCCTTTAAGTGTGATCAAAGCACTTGTAACTGCTAAAGGAGTGTTTTGAGGTGGGGTTGTGATCTAACAATTATATATGCATTATGGTTCTGGTGGATATTGCACAGAAAATAAAGAAAACAAAATGTAAACGAAGTAAGAAACACTCATTAATTTTATAGGACTATTATTTTAGAAGATACAACTCTGACTGCAAACCGCTGCTGCCTTAAAAGAGTGTCATAGACAAACTAAAGGCTAAGGAAACAGATCCAAACAAATGCATACTGAAGACAGATGTACTAAAACACAAGATTCAAAATGCAGTGCATCGAAATATGCAATGTTATCAAATAAAAAGAACAATTACATTAATTAGTTTTGAAAATTAGTCAGAAATAAATTAAATAATAATGTAATAACTTTTAAACCACCACTTATATAAAACCTTTTTTAGCTAATTTCATTGTTTTATTTTTAAAATTAAAACAGGAATCAGCATCATTATGGTCATTAGTTGTTGGCCACAATTCACATCTATCATTAAAAAAAACTTTTCTTGCTGCACATGAAATAGAGACCCATCCCAGAGTTTGCATGTCTGTGCCTACAGTTGAACATGTTTTTTTAATACTATCTTCAGACTGTTGTCAATGAGTGATGCAATTCAGTTTAGGAGAGCAGATGTTGGACGATGTAGATTTACTACTGACTTTACCTCACCAGTAGTTCCTCCTAGAAGTGACTATGAACCTGCAACTACAACCATCCAAACAACCACAGAAACTCTAGCAGCAGATGATCCACATTCATGTGCCAGTGAAAAGAAATTGGAGTTAGAACTGGATGCAAAGTCTGTTGCAAACAGTGCTAGTTTCTTTGCAGATATTACCAAACTGAGAAAGGAAGATATAGCTAAAAGGCAAGTATAATGTTTTTTCATATATAACAGTACATTATCATCATCATGTGCCATATGAGTTGGCGTAGACAATCATGTCCTTCCACAATTATCTATCTACAGTGCATCATATCAATTCTATTGTTTACTGTTTTCCATGCCATGACACAAAACTATGTAGTATCTTCTATCTTTGTCATCTATGATCTCTCTTTCCTCGTACTTTGCTAGTTGTGACCAAGTATTCCAACTTTCCTCTTCTCATGATGTGCCCAAAAATGTTGATTGAGAATTGCACTCCGAACATGTCCATTGGTGCTCAGATCCACAAGTCTCGCAGTTTCCAGCAACTTACGACTCCAGTTCTGTGTTGGTTGATAAATCTTCTTATGTAACATCTAAATAACCTCCCTCGTTGACCTGAAGCTGGAGATTGATATAGCAGAAAAACTTGCCAATAACCGAGCCTACACTATAATTGAACGGGAACTGTGTCAGGCAGAACTCTCGTTCAGATCTGCCTTCCCATTGCCTTGACAAGAAGCTTTAGAGATCAGCCCACCTGCCAGTTACCTCAGGTTACTGCACCCGGACAGGGGCTGCACTGGTTCTCTGCTCACAGATTCCGCCCTTGGCCTTTGATCGGTTCCTCACCGACTCCGCGTTGTGAATTCCATTGTTCATGACACCCAGTGTCCGTTCATCGCTAGGACAAACAATACAGCTACAAGATAAAACATGAATTAACACCAATGAGAATTCACATGACTTGGTTTATTCATATAATGACCACCTCTGATAGCCAGTCAAACACCAATGAGAATTCACACGACTTGGTTTATTCATGTAATGACCACCTCTGATAGCCAGTCAAACACCATTTCAAGTCCATTCATCCACCAATCAAGACTCTTGCTTCCTGACTTACTCGAGCCTATTACTTGTGGACAACCACCTTCTACTAAATCTCTTCAAATAACTGCACTGCTACTTTCATAACAATTGCACTTCTCTTGGCTTACTCTAACTATAGATTGTAGCACAACCACATTATCAAAGTCTCTTCACAAGTACTGCCCTACTAAATTCATAATAATATCACTTGCTTGGCTTACACTCAGCTGTGGAACACTCCCATTAATGCAAAGTCTCTTCAGAAACACTGCACTGTGAATTTCATATTAATGTCACTTAGCTATCATTGCTGACCGTCTTAACACATCTGCCTCGCTAGACTGCTACCTATTCACTAACCTGCTATTATGAAGTCCTTATCAACTTTTTTTTGGTTCCCAGTGTCGGCTGTAACATAACCTACAGTCGTCTGGATCACAATCCTCGTGTCGTCTCAATTGAATTTTCCTATCTATCCTTTGTCTCAGCTTCCCTTTCCCCTCCAATCATAATCCTCATTACATTTACTCTCGTTTCTACATTCTTCACAAATCCCGTGCCCCCAATCTGCTCAGACCGTTCGTTCATACTTAATGTGAATCCGAAGTTTCCTCTTGTTTACGGCTCCTACCCCTTTTTCCCCTCACCTTTCTCTAACCTTGGCCTTTATACTACCACACTCCCCTTTCCCGTCTTCCTTTATTTTACTACTACCTCACTGTTTCACTTACACGCCCACTAAGTTTCTCATTTCTGGCTGTGCCCATCTTAACTCCCATTCTTTCATCTGAAGGAGTGACATGGATTTGTGGTTGTCAAAGTCCTATGCTCTTCCCACATCTCGGAGGGCATTGATGATGTCCACCCGATCCATTGGTTGACCGTCCTCAATGATAGCGCTGCTAGCCAACCTGTCCGCTCTTTCATTTCCCCATACTCCTGCATGTTCAGGGACATAGACAAAGGTGACCTTATGTATTTTTTACTTCTGCAATGACTCTAACCATTGCATGCGTACAGAGCCCGCCTCCACTTTTTTTATGATGCTCATCGAATCACTCAGTATACAGGCATGGGTGTAGTTTGTGACTCTAACCAGTTGAATGCCCTGGTCACTGCCATCACTTCCATCATCATGCTACTCGTGGTCATGACATATGCACCACTGTCTTCTTTGACTATTCTGCCTGCCAACCATGCTGTAAATACCCATGCACTTCTTTGGTTATTGAGTTATTTGCGGGTCATCATCATTGCACTCCGAACATGTCCATAGGTGCTCAGATCCCCTCCTCAGCAATTCCCGCAGTGTCCAGTGACTGACGACTCCAGTTCTATGTTGGTTGATAAGTCTTCTTACACGGCCACAAAGTTTCTCATTTCTGGCTGTGCCCACCTTAACTCCTATTTCCATCATCCGAAGAAGTAACGTGGATCTGTGTTTGTCAATGTCCTGTGCTCTTCCCACTTCTCGGAGGGCATTGATGATGTCCGCCCGATCCATTGGTTATTGGTTATTATTGGTTATGGAAGGCCTCAGTATCACTGCAAACGAATTAAAATCCATAATTGCTCAACTGCCCGAGCCAGTGGAATCATCTGAATTACTAACACATCTCCCAAACAAAGAAATGTAACTGTAGTACCCATCGTAGCAGTCTCAGCACACGCCAAAAGACATAAGGCGAAACCGCGCAGAAAGTGAACACAGCCAACTGTTCCCTGTCATACGATATCATCATTCATCGTAAACAAGCGGGATATCAAAACAGATGAGACACACAGCTCACGGTGTGCACAGAGCACTTAACTCAGTAGCTCCTGCAACAAGCCGAACTTGGAATATGAGGAAACTGCAAGAAGGAACACTTTTCAGACATAGCCTTCAATGGTTCCTGCCGCCTATCCACCATACACCATGGAAGTTGCGTCCTCCCGAAAAAGATGATCGTCGTAGCACTTGATGATGTTAGGCCATCGTTGATGACTCCAATTCCAAACATATAGACACACAGTGGTGGTAAGTTATCATTTCCAATCCAACAGAAGCCACCTGACCTGTAGTTAGTAAAACCACAGAGAGAATATGATTTTGTGACCTTCACTGATTCACTCTTAGATGTGAATGTGTAGTTTACACAAGAGGAGAAGTTTTCAACTACAGTGATCCCATTTAAGGCAATTCTGGGATAGCAAGTCAAGTCTCCTTTATAGCAGCAGAACTTGACGTTCTCTGCTCCCTTCTTGTAGCTGCTGCCACACCATTCTGATGTCTCATTAACTTGGACATCATTCAAGAACAATGTCAGATTAACATTCCATAGATCTGGCTCTGCTGATGAAGTGCTTGGTGCAACAGTTGTATCAATCATACAGGAGGCTCCTGGTTTGTGGTCATTAATATCACAGACGGCATATGATGTTGTTATATTCAGTATTTCTTTCTGGGGTGTAAATATGTGGCACACACATGGAGAGTGGTTTGTGGTCATAGTAATCCCATTAAAGGCAATTCTAGGGTAGCATGGCATAGCTGTTTCAGAACAGCACAATCCTATGATGTTTTCTGTGTGAGCTATAAAGCTGCTGCTGCTACACAATCCTGACCAATTATAGGTGTGGACATTATTCACTTGCAATGACAAAACTGCTTTGTTTACATCATAAACCTCTGGAAGCGAATCATTTATGGGACTAATAGTACAATTTATTCTTCCATCGGAGATCTCTCTCCTTGTCTTTGGTTAAAAAGCACATATGCTTTTGAGTTAAACACAAAATGAGCCCACTTCATAGATTCAAAATGATCCTTGCCAATGCCATCCATTTGCACAAGTTAGGTCCTTAGCTACCAAGGTCACACGAATCCATCAAATTAAAGACTTTATCTACAGCAAAGGTTAACAAACTGTGAGCAAATATTTATGTTTAAACCCTTGAATACATTTTCAAAAATCTGCCAACTCGCTGCAATAACAGATATCGTGGTGTTCAAAGTAAACATTGCTTAGTCCATGGCTCGAATATAAATAAGCTCCATTGGTTGCCCGTCCTCAATGACAGCGCAGCTAGCCAACCTGTCCACTCTTTCATTTCCCCATACTCCCGCATGTCCAGGGACAAAGACAAAGGTGACCTTACGTATTTTGGATTTCTGCAACACTCTACCCATTGCGTGTGTACTGAGCCCGCCTCCACTTTTTTTATCATGCTCATCGAATCACTCAGTATACATGTGGGTGTAGTCTTGTGATGGAGAGAGTGTTGCGGGAGAACTTCAGACCACAATCAACTCTAGAGGGCTTTCTCCAGAGTTTGCTGTGTTCAGACAGAGCTTGATCATATAAGTGTGTGGGAGAACTTGTCAACCATGAAGACAACCTTGACATGGTTTACTTTGAATAATGGTGTAGTCAACACAGATGTGAGTCTGTGCTCAGAGGTTGATGTAGAGAACTCATGCAGTGAGATACCTATGAATATAGTTTGATCACAGTCGTGCTTTTAACAAGTATGTAGATAAATGTTAATGATCGTCAAGCTACTTCAATATGGAGAGAAGGGAAGAAAGCAAACATTCCCAGTAAATAGGTACACAAGAAAATAAATGATGTTAATGATCGTCAAGCTACTTCAATATGGAGAGAAGGGAAGAAAGCAAACATTCCTAGTAAATAGGTACACAAGAAAATAAATAATGTTAATGATCGTCAAGCTACTTCAATATGGAGAGAAGGGAAGAAAGCAAACATTCCCAGTAAATAGGTACACAAGAAAATAAATGATGTTAATGATCGTCAAGCTACTTCAATATGGAGAGAAGGGAAGAAAGCAAACATTCCCAGTAAATAGGAGGTACACAAGAAAATAAATGATGTTAATGATCGTCAAGCTACTTCAATATGGAGAGAAGGGAAGAAAGCAAACATTCCCAGTAAATAGGTACACAAGAAAATAAATGATGTTAATGATCGTCAAGCTACTTCAATATGGAGAGAAGGGAAGAAAGCAAACATTCCCAGTAAATAGGTACACAAGAAAATAAATGATGTTAATGATCGTCAAGCTACTTCAATATGGAGAGAAGGGAAGAAAGCAAACATTCCCAGTAAATAGGTACACAAGAAAATAAATGATGTTAATGATCGTCAAGCTACTTCAATATGGAGAGAAGGGAAGAAAGCAAACATTCCCAGTAAATAGGTACACAAGAAAATAAATAATGTTAATGATCGTCAAGCTACTTCAATATGGAGAGAAGGGAAGAAAGCAAACATCCCAGTAAATAGGTACACAAGAAAATAAATGATGTTAATGATCGTCAAGCTACTTCAATATGGAGAGAAGGGAAGAAAGCAAACATTCCCAGTAAATAGGTACACAAGAAAATAAATGATGTTAATGATCATCAAGCTTTGCACATGACCATAATGTGTTTGCCACATGACCATAATGTGTTTGCCACATGACCATAATGTGTTTGCCACATGACCATAATGTGTTTGCCACATGACCATAATGTGTTTGCTACATGACCATAATGTGTTTGCCACATGACCATAATGTGTTTGCCACATGGCCATTATGTGTTTGCCACATGACCATAATGTGTTTGCCACATGACCATAATGTGTTTGCCACATGACCATAATGTGTTTGCCACATGACCACAGTGTGTTTGCCACATGACCACAGTGTGTTTGCCACATGATCATATATGTGTTTGCCACATGACCACAATGTGTTTGCCACATGATCACAATGTGTTTGCCACATGACCACAATGTGTTAGCCACGTGACCACAGTGTGTTTGCCACATGATCACAATGTGTTTACCACATGACCACAGTGTGTTTGCCACATGATCACAATGTGTTTGCCACATGACCACAATGTGTTAGCCACATGACCACAGTTGCCACATGACCACAATGTGTTTGCCACATGACCACAGTGTTTGCCACATGACCACAGTGTGTTTGCCACATGACCACAGTGTGTTTGCCACATGACCACAATGTGTTTGCCACATGACCACAGTGTGTTTGCCACATGACCACAATGTGTTTGCCACATGACCACAGTGTGTTTGCCACATGACCACAGTGTGTTTGTCATATGACCACAGTGTGTTTGTCACATGACCACAATGTGTTTGCCACATGACCACAATGTGTTTGTCACATTTCCAGGTCTTGTGTGTGCCTATCAGTCTTGGCAAGACAGCTAATATCTGCTGTAGTTGTCTCTCAATAAATCAATGTTCTTCTTAGTGTTTCAAATATCAGCTCTTTTTCTTTAGCTTCCTTTTTTACCTATTTGAAGGTTTGCTTTGCAATTCTATTGCAAACTACATTAACACAATTTAATATCTTTGATTATTATAATAACAAAACACATTGTAGAAAGTTATGCAAACAAATATTGATGTTATGAAATTCAACACTTTTTATAAACCTTGGCTTTGCTTACAACTTTATACTTTAAAAAAATGTAAACTATTTAACGGTTGAATTTCCGTTTTATATATCCCGAACCTTATATTCTTAGGGTTCGATCCCAACTGACGGCTTCCGTTCACCCAGCCTTTAATGGGTACCTGATTTTTTTCTGGGAAATTAAAGCAGCACAGGTGTAATACCAACCACATTACCCCAAAAATCATGTGCTCAAGGTCTGTAACATTTATGGTCACTAACACCTTATTTGCCACTTTTCACATTGACACTTTTTACGAGGCGCTAGAGGCAGCCATGGAACAGTGTAAATCCCAAGAAATAACTATTATATTAAGGGATTTCAATACAAAGGTAGGAACAGCTAAAGTGCAAAATGTGACTGGTGGGCATGGCCTTGGCGAGACAAATGACAGAGGGGATAGATTGATAGATTGGGCAAAAACACATGAAATGATTATAGGTAACACCTGGTTCAAACAACACCCTAGGGACTATGGACATGGCAAAGCCCAGACAAAAAAGTACACAATCAAATTGATTTTATACTGGTACAGAGAAGATTTAGGAATGGGCTAACGTCTGTTAAAACAAGGCCAGGAGCAGATTGTAATAGTGACCATGTACCAGTAGTTGGAAAGATAAGAATAAAACTGCGGAAGGCACAGAAATCACCAAGAAATATAAAATTAGAACTAGATATGCTAAGAGTAGATAAACAGATGAGTGATAAGTACAGCAGGATAGTACAAAATAGATATAATGCTATTGAGAAAATACAGGACATCCAGGAGCAGTGGGAAATGCTCAAACAATTGATTCAGCAAACATCAAAAGAAGTAATACCAGTGACTAAAAGAATCAACAAAAAGAAATGGATGACAGAAGAAATATTACAACTAATGGACGAAAGAAGAAAACATAAGAAAGAAGAACGAGCATACAAAATATTGCACAAAGAGATCCAAAACAAGTGCAGAGAAGGAAAGGAAGGATGGTTAAAACAGAAATGTGAAGAAATGGAAAAACAACAAAAGAAAGACCCAAAATTTATGCACAATCAGTTAAATGAATTAACAGGAAGAAAAGAAGTCAAAGTTTCAGGATGTGTGAAATCAAAGGAAGGAAATATAATAATGGGACAGGAGAAGACAATGGAAAGATAGACATAATATATCAGTCAACTCTATGATGATGAAAGACCAGAATTAAAAAATTCAAATGAAGACACAGGACCACCAATAATGCAGAGTGAAGTGGAGGACGCAATTCAACACATGAAAAGAGGCAAAACTCCAGGTCCTGACAATATAACATTCGAAGAGATTAATGCATTAGGAGAGTTGGTAGTACAAGTCATAACAAAATTATTCAATGACATATATAACACTGGACACATACCAGAAGATCTACTAAAATCTATCTTTGTAGCCATACCGAAGAAGTCAGGCACCACTGATTGTGAAGACCATCGCACTATTAGTCTCATGAGCCATATGACTAAAATATTACTAAGAATAATCATGAGACGTGTAAGGAACAAAATAAAACCAGAAATAAGTGAGGAACAATGCGGATTTGTGGAAGGAAAGGGCACCAATAATGCAATATACATCTTAAGGACATTGATAGAAAGATCTATAGGGTTAATGAAAGATCTATATATGTGCTTTATAGACTACACGAAAGCATTTGACAAAGTAAAGCATGTGGAAATAACAAATATGCTGGAGAAATTAAAAATTGATGGCAAGGATCTGCGAATTATAAAAAACATGTACTGGTAACAAACAGCAGCTATAAGAATTAACAACCAAACAGGACAATTCCAATATATAAAACAAGGAGTCAGACAAGGCTGTGTTCTGTCACCGGATTTGTTTTCACTTTACAGCGAATATATTATGAGATCAATAGTAGACAAAAAAGGAATTGAAGTCAACAGTCACAACATAAATAATTTGCGATATGCGGATGACACAGTCTTAATAGCAGAGACAGAGAATGAACTACAAGAAATGATAGACATAATAGTAAAAGAAAGCAACAAGAAAGGTCTCAGTCTGAATAGTAAGAAAACAGAAGTAATGGTTATATCGAAGAAACAATCATCACCATCATGCAGCATAAAAATAAACGAGACAAATCTGAAACAAGTACAACGCTTCAAATACTTGGGCACAATAATTACATCAGATGGGAGATGCACCACAGAAATAAAAAGCAGAATAGCTCACGTCAAAATAGCATTTCAGAAAATGAAAAATATCTTATGCAACAAATCTATGTCAATAAAAATGAGAAAGAGAGTTCATCGGTACTATATAGCCAATTCTGACCTATGGAAGCGAATCATGGACAGTGGACAAACAAATGAAAAGACGATTAGAGGCCACAGAGATGGGATTTCTCAGAAGAATGTTGAAAATTCCCTGGACAGATAAAAAGACCAATGAGGAAGTTCTCAAAGAGGCCAACACAAAAAGGGAGCTCTTAAAAAACATCAGAAAGAAGCAATCAACATTTTTCGGGCACATCATGAGAAGAGGAAAGTTGGAATACTTGGTTACAACTGGTAAAATAATAGGAAAGAGAGATCGCAGACGACAAAGAGAGAAAATACTGGATAGCTTGGTGTCATGGCATGGAAAACAGACAACAACAGAACTGATACGATGCACTGTAGATAGAAGATTGTGGAGAGACATGATCGCCTACGCCAAACGGCATGGTACATGATGATGATGAACACCATATTCCCTATACGCCACTTGGCGTGACGGAGGTACCTTACTTTTGTTTTTTACTTATATTCCATTTTGAATAGATACAGTAACAGTATGTTTCCTTTCACAGCTTCAATTTTTCATTTGACTTCCGCACCTTCTATCCCAATGGTCTGTTTGGCTATCTGGTGAATAAGGACAAGTCATTTTATTTTGGTATTCAGCTTCACAATAGAAATTTGCAGGTCATCTATGCTAATGAGGAGTTGCCCTATTCAATTAATTTCCCTGCTGCACTTGATGATGGACGTTGGCATTCAGTAAGCACTGTTTTTTAGAATGTTTATTATTGTTTTCTGCTACAAATTTCTTTTAATACTCCGCTTAATATTCTGATTTATTGTATTATTTCATGTATTTTCTTGTTTTTTTTCCCCCTTCTTTATGTACTATGTGATTTTGTTCTGCTTCTTCTGAAAACATTAGGAGGCTAGGTATATGTTAGCACCAGAACTGAAAACATTCAGTGACTCATAGTTGACTGCTAGGTATATGTTAGCACCAGAACTGAAAACATTCAGTGACTCATAGTTGACTGCTAAGGTATATGTTAGCACCAGAACTGAAAACATTCAGTGACTCATAGTTGACTGCTAGGTACATGTTAGCACCAGAACTGAAAACATTCAGTGACTCATAGTTGACTGCTAAGGTATATGTTAGCACCAGAACTGAAAACATTCAGTGACTCATAGTTGACTGCTAGGTACATGTTAGCACCAGAACTGAAAACATTCAGTGACTCATAGTTGACTGCTAGGTATATGTTAGCACCAGAACTGAAAACATTCAGTGACTCATAGTTGACTGCTAGGTACATGTTAGCACCAGAACTGAAAACATTCAGTGACTCATAGTTGACTGCTAGGTATATGTTAGCACCAGAACTGAAAACATTCAGTGACTCATAGTTGACTGCTAGGTACATGTTAGCACCAGAACTGAAAACATTCAGTGACTCATAGTTGACTGCTAGGTATATGTTAGCACCAGAACTGAAAACATTCAGTGACTCATAGTTGACTGCTAAGGTATATGTTAGCACCAGAACTGAAAACATTCAGTGACTCATAGTTGACTGCTAGGTATATGTTAGCACCAGAACTGAAAACATTCAGTGACTCATAGTTGACTGCTAGGTATATGTTAGCACCAGAACTGAAAACATTCAGTGACTCATAGTTGACTGCTAGGTATATGTTAGCACCAGAACTGAAAACATTCAGTGACTCATAGTTGACTGCTAGGTATATGTTAGCACCAGAACTGAAAACATTCAGTGACTCATAGTTGACTGCTAGGTATATGTTAGCACCAGAACTGAAAACATTCAGTGACTCATAGTTGACTGCTAAGGTATATGTTAGCACCAGAACTGAAAACATTCAGTGACTCATAGTTGACTGCTAGGTATATGTTAGCACCAGAACTGAAAACATTCAGTGACTCATAGTTGACTGCTAAGGTATATGTTAGCACCAGAACTGAAAACATTCAATGACTCATAGTTGACTGCTAAGGTATATGTTAGCACCAGAACTGAAAACATTCAGTGACTCATAGTTGACTGCTAAGGTATATGTTAGCACCAGAACTGAAAACATTCAGTGACTCATAGTTGACTGCTAGGTATATGTTAGCACCAGAACTGAAAACATTCAGTGACTCATAGTTGACTGCTAGGTATATGTTAGCACCAGAACTGAAAACATTCAGTGACTCATAGTTGACTGCTAAGGTATATGTTAGCACCAGAACTGAAAACATTCAGTGACTCATAGTTGACTGCTAAGGTATATGTTAGCACCAGAATTGAAAACATTCAGTGACTCATAGTTGACTGCTAAGGTATATGTTAGCACCAGAACTGAAAACATTCAGTGACTCATAGTTGACTGCTAGGTATATGTTAGCACCAGAACTGAAAACATTCAGTGACTCATAGTTGACTGCTAGGTATATGTTAGCACCAGAACTGAAAACATTCAGTGACTCATAGTTGACTGCTAGGTATATGTTAGCACCAGAACTGAAAACATTCAGTGACCCATAGTTGACTGCTAAGGTATATGTTAGCACCAGAACTGAAAACATTCAGTGACTCATAGTTGACTGCTAAGGTATATGTTAGCACCAGAACTGAAAACATTCAGTGACTCATAGTTGACTGCTAAGGTATATGTTAGCACCAGAACTGAAAACATTCAATGACTCATAGTTGACTGCTAGGTATATGTTAGCACCAGAACTGAAAACATTCAGTGACTCATAGTTGACTGCTAGGTATATGTTAGCACCAGAACTGAAAACATTCAGTGACTCATAGTTGACTGCTAGGTATATGTTAGCACCAGAACTGAAAACATTCAGTGACTCATAGTTGACTGCTAAGGTATATGTTAGCACCAGAACTGAAAACATTCAGTGACTCATAGTTGACTGCTAAGGTATATGTTAGCACCAGAACTGAAAACATTCAGTGACTCATAGTTGACTGCTAAGGTATATGTTAGCACCAGAACTGAAAACATTCAGTGACTCATAGTTGACTGCTAGGTATATGTTAGCACCAGAACTGAAAACATTCAGTGACTCATAGTTGACTGCTAGGTATATGTTAGCACCAGAACTGAAAACATTCAGTGACTCATAGTTGACTGCTAGGTATATGTTAGCACCAGAACTGAAAACATTCAGTGACCATAGTTGACTGCTAAGGTATATGTTAGCACCAGAACTGAAAACATTCAGTGACTCATAGTTGACTGCTAAGGTATATGTTAGCACCAGAACTGAAAACATTCAGTGACTCATAGTTGACTGCTAAGGTATATGTTAGCACCAGAACTGAAAACATTCAGTGACTCATAGTTGACTGCTAAGGTATATGTTAGCACCAGAACTGAAAACATTCAGTGACTCATAGTTGACTGCTAAGGTATATGTTAGCACCAGAACTGAAAACATTCAGTGACTCATAGTTGACTGCTAAGGTATATGTTAGCACCAGAACTGAAAACATTCAGTGACTCATAGTTGACTGCTAAGGTATATGTTAGCACCAGAACTGAAAACATTCAGTGACTCATAGTTGACTGCTAAGGTATATGTTAGCACCAGAACTGAAAACATTCAGTGACTCATAGTTGACTGCTAAGGTATATGTTAGCACCAAAACTGAAAACATTCAGTGACTCATAGTTGACTGCTAAGGTACATGTTAGCACCAGAACTGAAAACATTCAGTGACTCATAGTTGACTGCTAGGTACATGTTAGCACCAGAACTGAAAACATTCAGTGACTCATAGTTGACTGCTAAGGTATATGTTAGCACCAAAACTGAAAACATTCAGTGACTCATTGTTGACTACTAAGGTATATGTTAGCACCAAACTGAAAACATTCAGTGACTCATAGTTGACTGCTAAGGTATATGTTAGCACCAAAACTGAAAACATTCAGTGACTCATAGTTGACTGCTTGCACTAGGATCAGGGAACTAGAACTACTCAGATCCTATTTCCACTTGTTCACAGTGCACATACAAAACTGATCAACTATTCCAGTTAGACTAAGTGAGTAGGGATTAAGAGGGAAGGCAACTTGTTACTCAAAAATGACGTGCTGAAGTCGGATGCATTGGACCATGAGGCGCAAATGTCCCAGCCTAGCTGCAAACCACAACCTATTTATACTCACTTAGCATCCTCAAAAGGGTGGATGACAAGGAAGGCTAATTATTCATTCCTTTGGTAGTCATCAAGTGGATGTGAAAAAGAGAAAGAAAGAAAACATTTCATAATAGGGTTGTATATTTCTTTACATTTTCCTGATCAGTGATATCACTTTTAGTCATTATTATTAGTTACATTTTTCACCTGAAGATATTACATTTAGTAATCATCATCATCATCAAGTACCATGCTTAATGGCATAGTTGATCATCTCTCTCCACAACTCTCAATCTTGACATCAATCTTGACAGCTATTTATAATTTTTATTGTTGATCTTCTGCTAGGCCATAATTTGAAGCTGTCTTGTATCATTTCTCTTTTGTACACCCATCTCTTTGTCCCTCAATTTTCCCAGTTGTCACAATATGTTCCAGCTGTTCCCTTCTCATTACATGGCAAACTAATTATTATTGTTTCTTCCTAATATTGGAAATTAGCTCTCTCTTTGCTTTGGTTTCTTTCAGAATGTTTTCATTACGCTTCTTAGCTGTCCATAGTATTCTAAACATTCTTCTGTAAAACCACATTTCTACAGCCTCCAGTGAATTTCTTTTCTCTTATCCTGTTGTCCATGATTCGCATCCATATGTTAAGACTGGTTTTACACATACGTTTAAAAATTATTTTGTTCTTGTTCCCATTATCAAATATGGATTACACAGTATGTTCCTCATTTTTTGGAAAGCTACTTTTGCCTAAACTACTCTGCATCTCACCTCTGTTGTACATCTACTATCTGAGGTTAACTTATTCTCAGGTATTTAAATTCATTTACCTATTTTAATATTACTCCACTTGTCTTTTTTATGTATTGCGGTGATGTCCTTTTTTTTTTTTTTTTGTTGCTACCAGTCTTCTTCTTCTACCTTTCAGCTCCCTGTGGAGCATAGGTCTTCAACAAACATTTTCCAAGTCGTTCTGTTTCTTGCCATTCTTTTAAGATCATTCCATGTCTTCCCCATCATCTTCATCTCCGCTTCTGTCTATCTTCTCCAAGAATTTCTTGGTCTTCCTCTTTGTCTTTTCCCCTGGGGATTCCAAAAAAAGGGCCTGTCGTGTAATACTCTCAGTTGGCTTCTACAGTGTGTGTCCTATCCAGCGCCATCGTCTTCGCTGTATCTCTTTATTCACTGGTATTTGACTGGTACATTTTCATAATTCTATGTTAGTAATTTTGTCCTGCCATTTCCATCCTTTTATTTTGCATAAGCATCCATTAATGAAAGTCTGTATCTTCATGATTGTCAATTTTGTTGTTCTCCATTTTTCACAGCCATATAAAAGGACTGACTTAACATTGGAGTTTAAAATTTTTATTTTTGTATTTAACCTAATTTCTTTGAACTACCATATGTTTCCCAATGCAACAAATGCTCCTCTTGCTTTTGATATCCTTATTTTGGTATCATTTTCTGTTCCTCCCTCTTTATCTATATTACTGCCCAGATATATGTAAGATTGTACATCATCATCATCATCATGTGCCTTCTCCGCAACGAAGGTTGGCTACCATGGATCGCCATTCTACTCTGTTTCTTGCTTTGATGGTGCAGGCTGTCATAGATTGACTTGACCATCTTTTGATGTTACTCGTCCATGTTAGTCTTGGTCTGCCTTTGCCTCTTTTACCTTGTATTTTTCCTTCCAATATTACTTTTAGTAGGCTGTTGTGTCTTTTAACATGCCCCAAAAATTTCATTTGTCTTGTCTTAATTGTATTTAGTAGTTCTCTTTTTATTTTCAGTTGTTTTAAAACTTTATCGTTTGTTATCTTTTGTTTCCATCCAATTCTACCTATTCTTCTATAAATCCACATTTCAAAGGCTTCAATTTTCTGTTCTGTTTTCTTGTCTAATGTCCTTGTTTCTTCACCATACAGGAATATTGAGAAGATGTAACATTTTGCCATTCTTAGTTTCAGCCCTGTTGATATTTGTTTTGTTGTTAGTATATTTTTCATGGCATTAAAATTACTTTTTGCCATACCTATTCTTTTGTTTATTTCAGTTTTGCATTTTCCATCATTGGTTATAGTATGTCCCAGGTAGTTGTAACTCTGGACTGTCTCCAGATGTATTCCCTCAACTGTGATATTTAATTGTAGGTCTTGAGAATTTTCTTTGTTTATGATCGTAGTTTTAGTCTTTTTTATATTCATTTCTAGTCCATATTTTTTGCTTGTTATGTTTATCACATTAAGCAATTGATGTAGGTCTTTAGGATTTTCTGCTAGTAGAACAGTATCATCAGCATATCTCAGGTTATTGATTATCTTTCCATTAATATTTAGGCCTGGTATCTCTGAGATGTTTTTGAAGATTTGCTCAGTGTATAGATTGAACAAGCTTGGTGATAGGATGCATCCTTGTCTTACTCCTCTTTTTATGTCCATGGGTGTAGAGTTCTCCTTGTTATATCTTATTATTGCTGTTTGCTCCCAGTACAAATTACATATTAGTTGTATGTCTGCATCATCTAGATTTATATCCTTTAGGCAGTCTATAAGTTGGTTATGGTGTATTCTATCGAAAGTTTTGGTGTAGTCTATAAAGCAGGCATATATTGGTTTGTTTACTTCTGTGTACTTTTCAATCAATGTTCTCATGCTGAATATGGCTTCTTTTGTCCCACTGTTTTTCCTGAATCCGAATTGTTGCTCATCTAATTCAGTATTGATTTTATTCTGAATCCTTCCCTGTATAACTTTTAGTAAAATTTTTGTTACTTGGCTCATTAGGCTTATTGTTCTGAAGTCACTGCATTCAGCTGCACCATTCTTTTTAGGCAATGCAATGAAAGTTGATGTTTTTAGATCGTTTGGTATGTATCCTGTATGGTATATGTCATTGCATATGTCTGTGATCACTTCGACGAAAAAACTCTTCTGGAGCCTGTATCATCTCTGTTTGTATATTGTTAGGCCCTGCTGCTTTTCCCTTTTTCATTGTTTTTATAGCTTTTTCTACTTCAGATTTCAGGATTTTATAGTTGTATGTACATTTTATGTCTGGATTTTTGTCCCTTTCGTCGTGAAATAATTCTGTTATATATTCTTGCAATCTATCTATTATATCTTTGTTGTCTGTTAGCATTCTTCCCTCTTTGTTTGCAATACATCCGTTTCCTGTAGCTTTTTTGTCTTTATTCGTCATCCTCTTTATTTCTGTGTGCATCTCTCTTAAGTTTTGTTTACTTTCCATAGTTTCAACTTCTAGATATCTTTGGTTGAGCCAGTCTTCTTTTGCCTTTTTGTACATTCTCCGTATTTCATTGTCTATATCCTTGTATCTGGCAGTGTTTTTCACTTGTCTTCTTTCTTCCATTTTTTCTAAGATTTAGTCAGTTATCCATTTTTTTTTTTTTTTGTTACTTTCCTTTTTGGGCAAGGTGTTGCAGGATTCTTGCATGCTGTTTTTTATGCATTGCCATTTTGTTGTGACTTTTTCCTCAGGATTTTCTCTTCTGTACTGCTCAATCCCCTCTTCTAGTAGTTTCTGATATGTGCTCTTTACTTGTACAGTATAAGTTTCTTGTACATCTTTCTGGTTTAACACTGTTATATCTATTGGTGTTGCTGAATTAGTTTTTTGTTTGCTTCTCTTTAATTTGATTTTCATTTTTATCATTACAGGATTGTGGTCTGAGTTAATGTCTGCTCCTGGGTAGGTTTTGGCTTTCTTGACGCTGTTCCTGAATCTGTCTTTTATCATTATATAATCTATTTGATTTCTCTTCTTGTCTCCAGGGCTTTTCCATGTGTATAATTTCCTTTTCTCTTGCTCAAAGAAGGTGTTGCATATTATCAGTCTGTTTTCTTCACAAAATTGTATTAATCTTTCTCCTCTGTTATCCTTTTTCCTAGACCATGATTTCCTATTATGGTCTTATATTTACCTCTTCCTACTTTAGCGTTCATATCACCCATTATAATCAAGATGTCTGATGATTTCACTTGCTTCATAACTGTGTTTAGATCTTCATAGTATGCCTCTATTTGTTCGTCTGTATAGTCTTGAGTAGGTGCGTATGTCTGTATTATTGCTATGTCCAGTGGCTTTGCCTTCATTCTTATTTTACGTCTTATTGTACATCTAGTAGAGGTATTTCTCCTACTTTTATTTGGTTATTGCCAACTGCATTAATTCTCATAATGTTGGTCTTATCTATATTAATTTTCAGTCCTAGCTGTTGTGATCTCTCATCAAGTATGCTCATTTTATTCTGCATCTGTTGATGGCTGTGTGATAGGAGAGCTATGTCGTTAGCAAAGTCTAAATCATCAAGTTGCTTGGTCTGTGACCACTGGATTCCATTTCTGTTGTTTTGAGTTATTCTCATAATCCAATCTATGGCCAGTAGAAAGAGAAATGGACACAGAAGGCATCCCTGCTTACTCCTGTTCTTATTTCAAATGCTTCTGTAGGCTGCCCTTCATGCACCACACTACATTTCATACCTTCATACATGTATTGAGGCTGAATCATTTATTTTTACTTTCTTTCACTATAGTGTTTAACATTTCTTGTAACTAATTATCACTCTTAGCGATTAGACTGTATCATCAGCATAGCTTAGATTATTTATATTATGACCTCCAACTGTTATTCCAGGCATGTCCCTTATGGATCTTAAAATTAACTCACTATACATAATAAACAAATCTGGTGACAGCACACAACCTTGTCTAACACCTTATTTTATTTGTTGAAACATTTCCAATTGGTTTCCAGTTCTTATGGCCGCTGTTTGTTGCCAGTACTTGTTCTTTATTATTCTTAGATCTTTGCTGTCTATGTTCTAAAATGTTCATTATTTCTTGGTCAAATGCATTAGTATATCTATGAAACATAGGTATAGATCTGTTTTCACCTCTATGGCTCTTTCTACTAAAGATCTTAAGATATATATGGCATTGCTTGTTCCCTTACCTCTAACAAAACCACACTGTTCGTCACTAATTTCTAGACTGATTTTTTTTTCACACTCTTCACGTGATTCTTAGTAATGTCTTAGTCATGTGACTCATAAGGCTTATTGTGCAATGATCATAGCATTCAATCACACCAGATTTCTTTGGTAGAGCTATGAATATTGATTTTAATAGGTCATCTGATGTATATCCACTGTTGTAGATATCTTTCAATAATTTTGTTATTTCTGTTCCAAAATCACCTATGGTTTCAATCTCTTCTTTAGTTGTATTATCTGGTCCAAGGGCTTTTCCTGAATTCATATTGCACAAGGCATTTCCCTTTCTTCTTTGAGTATACCTTGGCCTCCAACATTAACCTGAATATTTACTTCTGCTTTGTTTGTTCATCATCATAAAGATCTTTAATGTATTCTGTCCAGCGTTCCCTAATGCTTTCTTGTTCAATCAACAATTCTCCTTTCTTTGATCTTAAGATTCCAGTTCTTTATTACATTTTTCTATTCGCTGATTATCTCCTCAGAAGTTTCCCTCTATATACCAACACACACACACACACACACCCCAGCCCCCTTCCCCCAAAAGGAAGCTTTTTATCAATGCAATGGAAGAGATTTCAAAGACAGCATTTTTCATGGTTTTAAGAATAAATCTACATGTTTATATTTATCGAACATACAACATATTATATATGAATTTTTAGATAATTGAACAAGGTATTAGATTTTACCAATACCAAGATAATACAAGACAAGTTAAAAGAATATGGTTTGATGATGGTTCACATTAGTCAAATTGAGAGTGGCACACTTTATGGCAAAACATACGCGGCTGAAATCGGCATGGCGCACAGTGCAGCAAAATGTACGGAAATAGTTAATTCTTCTATTTCTATGTAGATAGTTTTAGCTTTGGCATCTCATTTTTGTTGCGTTTCAATTTATTTGCATCTCTGTTTTCGCCATGCTTCTTTTGCTTCATTGCATTTTATTACATTTTCTCTATTTAATCTCTTATACTCATCTTTGTAATTCTTCTTGTATCCATTAGCTGTGAATTGTCATCTGTCATCCATTTCTTTCATGAATTTTTCCTCCTTCGTGGTATGAACTCTTTTGATGTTTGTTGTTCTTTTAGCATTTTCCACTGTTCATCAATGCTTTGTATCTACTCCACCGTGTTGCACAGGTTCTGAATTGTTATGTTATATTTGTCTTGTATGCTCTTGTCTGATTTGAGTAAATCTAAATTTAACTTTATATTAATTGAGGCTCACCTTGCTTCCCCACAACTGGTACAGGATCACTATGGTCTAGTTTTCACACATATCAGAATTTTTCTATATATATATTGTTTATCATTATGTAGTTGATTTGATTACATGCTGGAAGACCTTATAGTCTGTTGTTTGATGTGTGATGGTGATGGTCTGATGACCAACTGTGTCACATATGTTCGGGTAATAACTACATCAAGCTCGGGCAGATGATGCTCATAAACCTGGGAGGGCTGACCATCTAAGAGCAGAATCCCCCTACAGAAAAGACAAACTGCTGCCTTGCAGGAAGACTTGGGACAATCAAAGGCTAAGAAAAGCAAACCTAAATAAAATGCTGACTGAAATTGGATGCACTGGGCCACTGGTGCAGAACACAGTGCAACGTTCTTACAGGTATTTAATCAGAATGGAGAAACTATATGGGGCAATCGAATCACTTAAACAGACAGCTGACTTCATAAGAGAGTCTGGAATCCTCCTCTGATTGAGACTTGATTGCAGAGAGCGAGAGAGAGAGATTACATGCATTATCTGTTGGCTTTTCCATGTCCACAGATGTCTTGGATGTTGCTTAAACCAAGTGTTTCCTATAATCATGTTGTGTGTTCTTGCCCAATCAATAATAAGCCATAATAACAAACCACTTCTTCAACTCTCTCCTTTCCTACTTTTGCATTGAGGTCCCCTAGAACTACGGCACTTTCATGTGTTTCCTTTAATGAAGTGCCATATTAAGCTTGTGGAAAAATATATAAACTATTTCCTCAGGGCTGTCAGCTGTTGGTCCATAAACTTGCATGAGGTTAATATCTATTGGCTTTCCATTTAATTTCACTAAAAGGACTCTGTCGGGTATTGCCCAAAAGCCTTTCACTGTTCTTGCTCTTTCTGCATCCAAGATGATACCTATTCATCTTTGGTGTTCAGTACCTCCAGAATAGATTATTTTATGTTCATTAGAATATATCTCCTCTGATCCAGTAAAAGACGATGGTCATACGTTGGACATGTGATGAGAAGAGATAATAATCAAATAGCAAAGCAAGCCCTCATATGGGAACCAACAGGTAAAAGAAAAAGAGGAAGACCCAGGGAGACACTGAGAAGAACATTGATGAGAGAGGCAAGAGCAGCAGGAGTCGGCTCCCTCAATGAGATAGAACTGCTTGCACAGAACAGAGACAGATGGCGAGATTTGATAAAATATCTTTAAAAGAAAACTGCTAGAACAAAAATTCATATAGGAGAAGGTGTATCTTGGTCTACGCTCTATGGGCTGGTTACGGCTCGAAAGGTCAATAGAATAGATCCAGTATCTCATGTAGCACAGTCCCAATAAATATAAATCCATCCCTTTCATTTCCTTTTTGATGTTTTCCAGTTTTCACTTTTGCATGAGTGTTCTAACATTCCAAGTTCCTTTTCTCAGTGTTTGTTCTATCTTTATCATGGTTACAGTATCTTAATGACAATCGAGTATCACCTGTGGCACATGATGATGTCTCCTACAAAATGAGGGTATTTCATTGGAATCCCCATTAACGTTGTTGTCACGAATTCTAAAATTGTGGGGACCCATAAGTAAACAAAGAAGTTATGATGGTTGTTTTCAGGTCAGGAAATTTTACCTGCTACTGTGTACAGTACACAGTGCAACCTGCGACTGTCCTGTAGGTATACTCGCAAAAGTAAAATGCTATGGAAGGGTACCCTAAAATAAAACAACCCCACTGCCTTGTGGGTGAGACTTTTTAGTGAAAGTCTAGCAGAGCCAACCATAAACAAACCAACAGTAATTTAGTAATAGTGAACTCTTTATACAGAGCTTCACAGCAGAAAGCTATCTGATCATCAGAGGGAGTTCCCTGTCAAGCAAATGTTTCAGCCCTTTAGCTTCTTGAAAATCAAGGTTGAGTGGAGCCTGCTCGGATCATGAACACAGGCATCGATCTCCTGCTACTTTGAGCTAGAAAACTCACATTGTGTTTGTCATATACTCTATTGTTTAAACTTTTGCCCATACCTGGTCACACACATTTAAAAAAAAAAAGAAAAAAAAAGTGAAGGTTCCCTTCACGCCTTGCTAGGCATATGGGGAATATGGCGTTAATGACCATATTTTTCTATAACCACGCACATTTTTGGCTGATGTGGTCGGTATCATGCCAGACCCCCCTTTACTTCCCAGAGAAATCTCCGGTACCCATTTTTAGAGGCTGTGTAAATCCAGGAGCTTTGTCAGTCTGAAAAAACATCTGCCACTGCTAAGGATTGAACCTGGACCCTTCTCACACACATTTAATTGATACAAAAGGGATTGAGCAATTTTAGTAAATTTCAAACCTTTTACTGTATCATAAGCACATTTACAACTTTGACAAAAAATGTATATTGAAGTTATAAGAAGAAAAGACATTTCAAAAGTAGAATTGTTACCACAGCATATATTAACTATTTCAGGTGTTTGTGGAAAAATCTAATAATAATCTGAGTGTTCACCATGACAAAGAGGCTCCTTTATATAACACAATTGGAGATGTGATAGATTTTGAGTTGCCACTTCACCTTGGAGGACCACAGAAACCAGAAGACTTTGAAAATTACAAAGTACCACTAGTAAGAAGACATCTTTTTTTAAGACAACACATCAAATGTCAATTATAAATTTATTTAGTTTACCAGATATAATTTTATTTAGTTTACCAGATATAATTTTATTTAGTTTACCAGATATAATTTTATTTAGTTTACAAGATATAATTTTATTTAGTTTACCAGATATAATTTTATTTTCTTTAACCCTAGATTATGATGTCAATTTGTGATTGACGTCTTTACGATACCGTTGTAAAAATTACTACTACTTCATTGTAAAATTAGGAGCTCTAAAAATAGTGTTTTCTTTGAATGTTTTTGACACATAGCTGTGTGTTTGCCCAAGAACAGACACTGGGAACTCAGATTTCCTGTCTCAGGTTGATTTATGACCTGAGTTTGACCTCAGGGATCAGACATGATGCAATGTCTATCGGTATGGATGACGTAAGTCCATCAGTATGTCTGGCTACTTCCTAGCTTTTTTCACTGCATTTCTTTAGTTACAAAGGTCTGTTTGATATCCACCAGAAAATGACCAATTTCTTTAAAACTGTGGTGAATTTGTTTCACTTTATATGAGATCGTATCTCATGAAATCGATAAAAAATAAAAAACTCCAATGAGAACAAATCAAACATTCGGTGGTCACTTGAAGTGGTAATTAGGAAGGTGCACAGAGAGGGAGGTAAGGTTTGAACACAGTCATTTTTATTACAGCAACATAATCTAGGGTTAATTGAGGAATTATATGAGAAAATGACACACTCATTACTTGTATATTTATTTACTGACAATGTTAAAAGAGAATATCTTTAAAGCAGACATTAACAGTTTGTTTGTTTCACTCTATTTAACTTAAATTGTCTTGTTTCATGCTCATCTTCTCCACTAATAACAGGTAACTCACAGTGTAAGAGGATGTATTAGAGCCTTGAAAGTAAATGGGGTAAATATCAACATAACAGATACTCAAGTCATTCAGGATGTGAGTGCGTGCTACAAGAATGTGGAAGCTGGTGCATTTTTTGATGGAGAATCTTGGGGTGCCTTCAGTAAGAAGATATCTTTATGTTGGTGTTGATATGTTATTTAGTGGCAATGTGTTTTGGTGTCAGAGTGTTTTTCTGTCAATGTGCTATTGGCATTACTTTGTTGAGTTAAGCTTAGTCAACAAGTCATCTTCATTGCACATTGGCATAAGTGTTCAGATCTCCTGTGAAGTATATCCCTCAACATGCAGCTACTAAAGACATCAGTGTTGTGTTGATTGACAAATAATGTTTTATTTCCTGAGTACTGCTCCTATCTGGCATCTCCCACTTTGATATCATATTCATACAGTCTATTCATGGTTGCAGATTCAGAATAATATTTTGAGTCAGTTTTTTCATTCATCATCTGTGAGGGCTTTCAGAATGTCATCATGGTCCATTGCCTTTCTGCACTCAGCATCAGGAAAACTGTCAGCATGCTTGTTACTTCTTACACCCACATGCCCAAATATGAAAATGAAGCAAATTTTTCTCAGACAAGACCTCTCCATAGACTAACGACTGCCATTGAGCCCAGTCAGTTGTAAACTTCCTGAGCATGAACATCGACTCACTGAGACAACACATGTGTGTTTATGTCTGTGTCTTAAGCCATGTCAATGCTTTAGTGACAACCATAACTTCTATAGTTAAATAACTATTGAAAACCAGAAAGGTCTTATTTGCAGTGAGGGTCACTGGCTGCAGCACAAATTGAACAGCACCATACTGTTCCCTTACATCCAGAGTCTGGTTGTGTCTGTGCTTGAGTATGCACTGGTGATATTGACTCTCAGCAATTTGCAAATGGAATGACTGGAAAACATACAAAATGTAGCAATGCAAATCATCCTTAGGTATGCAAAAGATACTGAGTGCAAAATGATGTGGTACCTCTTTAATTTTATCAGCATGCCTGAAGACTGCTGATCCTACCTTTGAATCTCTGCAGAAACTTTTCAATTGACAAAAATCATGAATTTATGAGAATACAAAAGACAGCATGTTAAAAAGAGAAAAATCATGGATGGGTACACCGCATAGTCATTGGGGCAAATGTACAGGCCTTGATTTTCAAGAACAGAGAGTGATGAAATCATTTACGCAGCTGGGTCTCACAGTGCGTATGGACTTTCATGACTCTTGTTGGAGCTGTGAAGGAAGACAGTGCTGCTTTCACATTGACTACAAGAATTATTGTGTTATTGGTGTCAGTGTTTTATTGGTAATAGTGGATTATTAGTGTCAATATGTTCCTTTAAAAAATACTTTGTAACAAGACAATTAACATTCTGAAATGCTTTAGTGGAAAAAAAAATAAGCAAAAACCCCATGTAGTCCAGTGCACAGTCTCATTGAATCTTTACACTGTTTTTATATTGCAGTGTCAAATTTTGAGGTTCAAGGTGTGTAATCTTGTTTATATATCTTGGTACAGTGAATACTTTCAACCTTTATATATCCATTATTTCTTAGTCTTCATTAGTTTTAATCTAATGCATTTAACCCCTTCATGGTAGAGACATGTATAACTCAGGCTTTGGGTTAACATTGGTAGCCCAAACACATACATCTAATAACACTTTATTGTGTTCACTCACATGTTGCAGTCTGAGACCTATAGACCCTGAAGCATTGTGTCATCATTCAGTGTGAACAAGTGGTAGACAGCATGTTGGAATGTGATGAGGCATAATTTAAAAAAAGTTTAACGAAAAAAAATCTGCCATTATGTAAAGTTTTCAAAAATTTTATTTGACCACAAAAAGATTACATTGAATTTATTTTGTATTCCCATCCAAACCTGTCAACTGTTTCATTACACCACAGTGGTTAAATAAAAGAAGTTATTACAATCCTTTGTCTAACATCATTCACAAATATTTCAATGATATGTCCTTATCTTTTCACATGAAAAATATTTGAATATCTCTTGAGGTTTTTTATGTTCAATTGTTTTTTGTTACAAAATGAATTAATAATCAGTTTTTATGTGGCTTAAGATCTGAATAACTGCTTTATTGAAGTATTTCTGTCTTGACTCCACTTTGAGGCTCTGAATTTGTTCTGGACACCAAATACAGTATGAGCCTGCAGTTCAGGACAACCAGCAAGTCTGGAGTGCTTTTATCAACAAGCAACAGGTTGGGTTATGGCCTAGCACTGGAACTTCATGAGGGCAAGGTAATTTGATAGATGAAATGCACAAAATTATTATTTTATATAATTTGTTTCTCTTATAAAAATTGTAATGTTTTCCATAGCATATATCCATTGGAGTTTGTGTATAAGGCCTCCACTTCTTTTGGAGAAGCTAGATCCAGTAATCTCTTTCTCTCACAGCCCAGTGGAAACCATGTTTAAGTTGCCTTAGCTTTTAAACCAGGAACATACTTTTACAGTTGGGTTGCATTGACTTTGCGTTTAATGAATTGAGCTCAGTACCTTGAGTTATCAAAGCTAAAGCAGTTTATAAACCTATAAATACAAATTGATGACAAAAGTAGTAAACAAATTGTCTTACACAAAATGGATAGAGAAAATAATAGGATATACAGGAAATCATAAAACATGCTCAAAAATGTACTTTATTTCTCTAAGGTAAAACTTTGCTTGAAAAATGCAGATGGGGAATTTCGTTCAGAGACTACCAATGACAACCTATTTCTTTTCTGTGATAACAAATGGCATGAGCTGAAGGCAGCTTTATTTAATGGTAAGCTCACAGTTTCTGTAGATGACCAACATGAAGGAACACTCACTGCAAGTAAAATCCCTGCAGGATTAACCTCTGATTATCCTCTTTTCATTGGAGGATTTCCAGGTAAATATTTGTTGTCTTTCAAGAAATGAGAATATTGAAATTTAACTGTATCCTTAGGTAAAAAGTTCAGCAATTTCAAAACTATTAGACCTCTTTATTTTGATGCACTATTACATATTGAAGCAATTCGTTTAAATAAAGTAATTAATATTTCATGGATGTTTTGGAAGAATAGGAAATTATTGTGAAATAGTTTGAAACATTTGAAACAATAAAATGAAATATTTTAATTCACTATTCCTTATGTTTTTTCTGCTGAATTATAACATGTTTTCCATTTTTTACTTTGCTAATGAATAATGAAGTGAAAAAATGTATTCAAAATATTTACTTATTGTAGTCAATAGTTGATCACATTTAACTGCAGACATTCAAGCTAGAAGTTGTTAAAACTAATTAGCATTTATTAAAGACCTTCAACAAGTAATAGAACTTATGTTGTTCCATATACATGCTATTTATATGGTAAACCATATAATGTTTCCATAGAAGTAACAAAACACTGAAAATTTGTGCATAAAGCATTTAGAAATCTCTCTCTCTCTCTCTGCGATCAGGGCTCAATCAGAGTAGGATTCCAGACTCTCACATGAAGTCAGCTGTCGGGTTAAGTATGTTGATCGCCCCCACAGATAGAACATCACAGTTAGAGTCTGCCAGATCCACTCCGATTGAACACCCGTTAAAACGTTGCACTGTGTTCTGCGCCAGTGGCCCAGTGCATCCAATTTCAGCCAGCATTTTATTCAGGTTTGCTTTCCTTAGCCTTTGATTGTCCCCAATCTTCCTGCAAGGCAACATATGATCTTTTCTGTAGGGGGATTCTGCCCTTAGATGGTCGGCCCTCCCAGGTTTACGAGCACCATCTGCCCGAGTCACTAGAGGTGACTAACACAGACATGCACACACAAAGATATGAGATGTGACTAACACAGACATGCACACAGCGATACAAGGCATGACTAACACTGACACACACCAAAATATATGACACATGCCTAACATAAACATGCGCATAAAGAAATGAGATATGACTGACAGAGACATGCACACAAAGATATGAGATGTGACTAACATAGCCATGCACACACAAGGATATGAGATGTGACATACACAGACATGCACTCACAAAGATATGAGATATGACTAACATAAACATGCACACAAAGATATGAGATATCACTAACCCAGACATGCACACACAAAGATATGACACGTGACTAACACAGATACACACTAAGATATGAGATATGACTAAACACAGACTCACATAAAGATATGAGACATGATTAACACAGACACACCAAGATATGAGATATTACTAACATTACACACACCAAGATATGAGCCATGGCCAGCGCACACACACACACAAGCTAAGATATGAGCCATGGCTAGCACAGAAACACATCAAGATATGAGCAATGGCTTCACGGAAAAACACCAAGAAATGAACCATGTCTAGCACAGAAACACATTAAGGTATCCATATGCTTGGGTGTGTTGTAGTCGGCAGACTCTTCTTAACGTGGGAATCATCGACATACGAGACGCAGGCCCTGATTAACAGTTCACAGGTTTCGTTGAAACAGTTGTCCAGAGATTTGAGAGTGCAGTCTGACTTGTAGAACGTTTCCTTGCATGTACAGTTCCCAGTTGACTGTACACAGATGTCGTTGAAACAGTTGTCCGGACATCTGATAGTGCAGTCTGACCCGCAGTACGTTTCCTTGCATGTACAGTCTGCACTTTCCGGGTCACATATGATGTCACAGCCATCAGAACACATCTGTTTGCACTGTAGCCCAAAATTACCATCAGGACAAGTGTCATTACAGGTGTAGCCAGGATGTTTACATTGTAGGCATTTTCCTGATTTTTCCTCACAAAAAGGACAGACACTGAGACAAGACCGGAGCAGTCATGTCCATAGATCCCATGTGAACAGATGCCGTGACACGTACCGATTATGACATTGCAGCCTTTGCAACACCCACTACACACTGCACAAAACGACCAAGAATGCCCGTCCAGAAAATAGGTGTCTGTAAATGTTTGCCCCTCACACACCGTCAGTGCACTGTCGGCCTGCGAAATGGTCGATGAGAACTCAATCTTAATGTGTGCCATTGTCGCTTGTGTGGTGACTACAATTGTATTCACATAAATATTTGGATATGACATATCATTACACTGGAACACCACGCCGCCACCGTCAGAGAAAGCCTTTAGAGTGGCATTCTTTACCCGAATCATAGTGCCAGCTCGATGATAGATTCGAATGGCGTGAGTCTTCCGGTGCGTGGCAAAGTTCAGATGCCAGTAAACAGAATTGGTTCCACTTCTCAATTGTGTGTGTGTGTGCAGTCATTGTCATAGAGATTGATCTTTGTTTTGCCATTAACTGCGGCCTCTGGTCCACATCCGTCTCCTGTATAACAAGCATTAAATGTGTCAGTCTGGTTTGTGTTCTGTTTGAGAGCCACATTCCGACCCCCGCCAATGTAGATGGAGCAGATATTTGCAACTATCGCCCCTTCAATCCATAACTTGTTGATCAGCCCATCCCCAGAGCAAAAGACATCAATCTCGTACGAACTAACTACAAACCTTGATTCAATGTTATATGAGGCAGAACCATTTAGTTTTACCGTGAAATTCTATGGATCTGTTAAGTCATTGACATAAATCCTAAACCAGGAGAACAGCAAAGATTGATTGAGAGTTGCCTCAACTGATGTAGAATCTGTGTCCGGATTACATGTGGTGTAGTTGTTATCAAACAGGAAAGTAGGTTCAGATTTTTGGGCATATTTGTAAACGAGATCCAAGTACCGACACTGGGGTCCGAAATATTCATGCTGACAACTGTCATTGTTTGGGCATGTCCCTGTAGTTTTGTCACAAACTGCGTCATTATAGCAGTGACATTGTAACGTACAATTCGCCCCAAACCAACCGTCTGCATAAGTTAGGTCATTAGCTTCCAAGGTCGCGTACGAACCCTGCAGAATAAAGGCTTGATCTACAGCGGTGGTTAACGAACTATGTACAAACATTTATTATCATACAAGTGGTCACATTTCTAAAAATCTGCCAACTCGCTGTGATAACAGATAGATAGCGTGATGTTCAAAGAAAACATTGTTTACACAATGGCACGAACGCAAACAGCTTCCATCTCATTGCATTTAGAAATAAAAAGAAGTCTCCTGCACCAAGCTTTCATGTGGAACTGGCAGCAAAATTAAAAACTAGGAAATCCAAAGGAAGCTGTAAGAAGATCAATTATTAGAGAGGGCTTAACTCTGGGCTTAAGGACAAAATAAAACATAGTAATGAATTGTCAGACATGGAAAGTTGTGATTTCTGTCCAGTGTCATCTTTCAGCCCAAGAAAAACTAAGTTGTTCATTAATTTATTATCTATATGATTTGTTTTTTAATCTATTTGATCAACAGAGAAAATCCTGCAACCTGCCAGTTTGTCTGCAGATATGTTTTTGGGTTGTATGCGAAATCTCTTTCTGAATGGAACAGCAGTTGACTGGTATACTCTTCCTGATATGAAAGGCATCAGGAAAAATGCCTGCCCAATTTCCTGATAAAATTCCAAAATGTTCCTTATGCAGTTACAATTTTTATATTAATTTTGTTTTTGATCAAATTAAACATTTTATTTATAAATATTGGTTGGAGCCAATATCATAACATATGGTTAAATCATAACAGTTAGCATGCATATACTGTATTATTTAAGTCTATTATTATTTATCTAGTATATACAAATTAATTCAATGAATGGCAAATGCAAGAAGAAACAAGCAGTTAGACAGGTGAGTGTCAGTGCTACTAATAATAGAGAAAGTAAAAAAGCAGTTAGCTTTCTTTGTACAGACAATAGCAAAGATTAATTTTAGTCCTTTGTAAGAGATGAGGAAGCCAAATATTTAATCTGTCACTTATTTCATTTAGGATATATTATGATACCATCGTAAAAATTAACACAAATTCTTCAACATTTGACATTTTGCTGTAGTCAAACATGACCCCTCTCTGTGTGCCTTCCTAATTACTACTTCCAGTGACCCCTGAGTGTTGGATTTGTTTCTATTGATGTAGGATTTTTTTTATCATTTTGTGAGATGCATCATTTTTGCAAGAAAAAAAAAGTGTCAATTTTCAAGAAATTGGTAATTTTTTACTTTTTTTCTCCTGTGACCAGCAAAATTTCCTGGTCATCAGCAGACATCAAACAAGCCTTTATGACTCGGGGAACACGAATCAGGTCATAAATCAACCTGAGCCAGGAATTCTTAATCCCCATGTTTTGCCTAGTGTGAACACATGGCAGTGTGTCAAAAGTTCTGAGAAATTACTATTTTAGAGCACCTAACGGTACATTTAAGTAGTAGTAATTTTTACTATGGTATCATAACTGGGGTTAAACAAGGATGTATTTTATCGCCCTTGTTATTTGGAATTGTTATGGACTTCATAATGAAGAAATGCTGCACTGGTAATAAAGGCATCGAATGGATACAAGGAGACCATTTGGAGGACCTCGACTTTGCTGATGACATAGTTCTCATCAGCAGTCAGATAAAAACGATGCAGGAAAACACAAATGAACTATCATCAATAGCCAGCAAAATTGGGCTTGAGGTCAATCATGAAAAGACTAAAGTCATGAAAAGTTTAATTCCAACAAGTGACAAAATATACATGGAAAACAAACCAGTAGAAGAGATCGATCACTTTATCTATCTTGGAAGTCACATTGATCGAGAAGGGGATACGAGCAAAGAAATTAGAATCAGACTGGCTAAAGCAGCAATGTCTTTCAGAAGCCTTGAAAAGTTGTGGAAATCAAAACTCATTAGCACAAACACAAAACTTAGGCTATTCAAATCAAATGTACTATCAACCCTTACGTATGCGTGTGAAAGCTGGAAAACAACAAGAGATATAAAAACAAAGTTGAACGCATTCGAAAATAAATGTCTAAGGAAAATACTTGGTATAGAATGGAACGAATTCAAAACAAACGAGGAAATTAGAGAAATCGCCAATCAACCACTAATATCTTCAGTAATAAAGAAAAGACGATGGTCATACGTTGGACATGTGATGAGAAGAGATAATAATCGAATAGCAAAGCAAGCCCTCATATGGGAAACAACAGGTAAAAGAAAAAGAGGAAGACCCAGGGAGACACTGAGAAGAACATTGATGAGAGAGGCAAGAGCAGCAGGAATCGGCCCCCTCAATGAAATAGAACTGCTTGCACAGAACAGAGACAGATGGCGAGATTTGATAAAATATCTTTAAAAGAAAACTGCTAGAACAAAAATTCATATAGGAGAAGGTGTATCTTGGTCTACGCCCTATGGGCCGGTTACGGCTCGAAAGGTCAATAGATAGATAGATAGATCATAACTGGTAGAGTTACAGATTCTAATTAATAATTAAAGGCTAATAACACTATGCAATAGTACTAAATAGTGTAAACAAATAATAGCATGTATGCAACTGGAAACATTTGCTTTAGTATTTTAATACATTTTGTTCTATAAATTTAATTTATCTGACTAGATGAATGTGCTGTATATTGTCCTATGACTTTATAAGAGCATTTTGATAGTGTATAAAACTAAATATAACTTTATGTTATACAAAATTATACCGCATTATAAACAATATTAAAGTCTACTTTATATTTCATCCAATTAAAAAAATAAACTGATATGATTGCAAATATTAATGGGACTAATTCATAAATATTCTACGTTGAATAATTTATTTATTGTGAAAAATAATTTTTTTTAAACACTTTATTTTGATAGAAATAGTGTGTATTTTTATTTTATTTTGTGGGGGGGGGGGGGGGGGGTTTAACCCATTTTGTGTTGTTATGGATTACTGTGGAATTTTAAATGCATATACAGCTTTATAGTAACTAGCAAGCACATGAACATTGTTTTGACTTAGATGCTCTGGACCCCCCTTGATGAACAATATGAGTTGTAAATCATCATGAAAGTAACATTAATATTTTGTATTTAAAAATTATTTCTTGCACAGTTAACATTTTTTCTGCTAAAATTATAATATTTAATTATTAGACCAGAAAAAAATGAAGATGTTTAGTGAAGAGTGAGGGATCAAAAGATTAATGATGATGATAATTTAGAGTTCTAGTCTAGTGAGAAGTTAACAAGGAAAAATAATTGAGAGTATAAATGTTGTAACACTACAACATTATCTTAAACTATATTTTAACAAACATTCTTAGTGAAAGTGTCACAACTGGGCTGCACACTTAATGTGCTATCAGACTGCATTTATGGCTGAATATAAACCCATAATCTCCATTATTACCTTTTTTACATATTAGAGTGTGATATTATTTCTGTTTAGACTTTTGCTGGAATATGTATTCAAGTACATCATCTTAACTTTTGTGCAAAAGTGTAAATGTTTCCTTGTGCATTTGATGCTAAAGCATCTCAGCTTGTCCTCAAAAAGTTAGTTTTCAGCATTGCTGCAATAATTGATGCATATAATGTTAGCAATATTATAATATGATATAAATGTAATAAATGAAACAAATATTCAATTGTTTTGTGTGAATCAATGATTCATATTATATGTGACTTTGCTATTATGCCTTACATATCATGGAAGTTTCATGACTCACGAAGCATTATAAATCTTATATACTAACAATGTATTTATTTTTATATATAAGCATATTTGTTATCATATACTATATTCACATTAGCTTATTTTATTTGTAGTTTGCATATATTTATTTTATATGACTTAGAAAAGGTGTTAAGGAAACAAGAAGTAACATTTTCTAAAAGTGAATATCTCCAATAGATTACTAGTCATTCAATCCTCTATAGATTATTTCAAATTGTCTTTATTATATTTATTATTGAACATTATAAAGTGAATACATAAGTCCATTTTTCAAATATCATCCCATCAGAATAGCACTGTCTTAGGACATCAACAGTAACTCATCTTTAAACATTGAATAGGAGCTCTATTACTGCTGCATGTTCTTCTTTTTTCATCATTGGTTATCTGATCAGGGATTAGTTTTCATAAATACCCTACCTGGAGAATTTTAATCAGTCAGTCCCTTAGAGGGAATTCATCATCATCACCAAGTACCATGCCTGCTGGCATACGTAATCATGTCTCTTCACAACTCTCGATATCAACAGCTATTTATCATTCTGTTGTTGACCTTTTGCCAAACCAATCTCTGAAGCTGTCGAGCATCATTTCTTATTGCTTCCCTCTATCTCTTTGTCCCTCAATTATCCTAGTGTCACAATATGTTCCTGTTGTTCCCTTCTCATAATGCGGCCAAAAAGTTATGGCTGTTTGTTCCTGATATTGGAAATTAGTTCTCTTTTTGCCTTGCCTCTTTCAGAATATTTTCATTACCCTTCTTAGTTGTCTGTGATATTTTAAACATTCTTCTGTAAAACCATGCTTCTACAGCCTCCAGGGATTTTCTTGTCTGTTGTCCTATTGTCCATGATTCACATCCATATGTTAAGACTGGTTCTACTTAACATTTAAGAACTCTTTTTCTTGTTTCTATTGTCAAAAATGGATTGCACGGTATCTTCCTCTTTCTTTAAAAGAGATTAGCCTATTCAAAAAACTGTATGGTTGCTCATGTTTTAGTAGTTATTCATAAAACATGAAATTGGATAATTATCATTCAGGTTGCCTTTAACCAAAAACGCTTGTTGAAATACAAATATTTTTTATATAGCTATTGGCACCTTGACAGATGGTTCGTAGCAAGCAATCATGATTAGTCAGTAGTTTTGTAAAATATTAGTCATTTGCTCTTTGCTGTTTTACTGAACAGCTTCTCTGATGATTGAATCTGCTAATATTGGATGGATGGATTAAACTACAGAATGAACAAGGTGTATTTGTGGTGCCTGGCCTTGTGTCTTTTGAATTTAGCATTTCGAACATTGTTGTGCCATTTTTTATTTTTTTTCTCCATGTGTTATGTAGAATAGAATATGCCATCTGGTGCCATAAAAGTAAAGTAAAGTAAAGTACCCCCCGTCACGCCAAGTGGCGTATAGGGAAATATGGTGTTAGTGACCCTATATTTTACAGACCTTCAGCACATGATTTTTGGGGTAATGTGGTCGGTATTACGCCCGTGCTGCTTTTACTTTCCCAGAAAAAATCCGGTACCCATTTAAGGCTGGGTGAACCCGGAGCCGTCGGTTGGGATCGAACCCTACCCCTTGTCCGTAGTAGTCCAGTTCACTAACCACTGAGCTATCGCGGCTCCTACTAATTTTTAGGGAATTAGTAAAACCCAGGTGTCCTCGCCAGGATTACGAACCCCGGCTGTTGCCGTGGTAAGCCAACCGCCTATCGATTGCGCTAACCGGACACCCCATCTGGTGCCATATTTTCCAATTTTTCTTTCGCTAATAGAGAATTCACTCAAGGAAGCACTGCCCTTTGATCTCTCTCCATTCCTAAGTTCAACATACAATAATCGTTTTGGAATACATTGTAGTGTTTCTCTATTCATCTTACATGACCAAGATACCTTATTGTTATTGAGTTATTTACGAGTCATCATCATTGCACTCTGAACATGTCTCTAGGTGCTCAGATCCCCTACTCAGCAAGTCCTGCAGTGTCCAGGGACTGATGAGTCCAGTTCTGTGTTGGTTGATAAGTTTTCTTATATGCCCACTAAGTCTCACTAAGTGTTTCAGACAGTGCACACCTTATCTTCCATCTTTTTTATCTGAAGGAGTGATGTGAACTCATATTTGTCGAAGGCCTGTGTGCTTCCCACATCACGGAGGACATTGATGACGTCTGCCCGATTAATTGGTTGACTGTCTTTTAAACGACAGCACAGCTAGCCAACCTGTCCGCTCTTTCATTTCCCTGTACTCCCACATGTCCAGGGATGTAGACAAAGGTGACTCTACATATTTTTTACTTCTGCAATGATTCTACCCATTGCCTGCATACAGAGCTTGTCTCCACTTTTCTTATCATGTTCGTTGAATTACTTAGTATGCAAGGGCATGGGTGTTCCCTTGTGACTCTAACCAGATGAATGCCTTCCCTGGTCACTGTTATCACCTCCATCATCATGTTACTCGTGGTCATAACATATGCACCACTATCTTCGATCTTTGACTATTTTGGCTGCCGAGTGTGCTGTAAATGCTAATGCACTCCTTTGGTGTTGTATTACGATCCGTCTGTATAGATGACTGCATCTTCTTCATTGGTATTATCCCAGATGAGACCATTGACCTCCACATTGACTATGACTGAGTTCTGCACCGTACATTTCCTGTTGAATGTGATAGTACACTAGAATTTGCCCCTGTATGTCATACACACTGGTATATTCCACTACCCCTAGGCAGTGTTAATATTGGTAAGGCCACGACCTGTTTGATGACATCTTCTGCTCAGCCCACCCATGATTTGCCTCTTTTTAGCCTGTCACCTTTCCCTATTTTTCATGATGCAATGGATGCACTATCTTCAGGTATGCTCATGCCCTCCAGATCTTGATCCTGTCATCCATGGTTGCAAAGTCAAAAAGATGCCTCAATGCTAAACAATGAGTGTCTCTCGTACACCCCTGGATAATGCACATAGCTTCATTCTATATTTTGCTCCAGCCTGTCAATTTGTGTCATACTGACAAGAGAATTGTCAGGGCATACTCGATTGGTGAGAAGACCAGTCACTGGAACAGAAGGGTAAGTAGTCTCTGCTCAATGTTGATAGCTGCCATGTCCTTCAAGGCGGCTGATCTTTTGTGGGCTTTTGTTATCACATTGGTGCGGTCCCTAAAACACAGGCTGCGATCTTAACTTAGTCTCTGGGTAGGCAGTCCAATTTTCTGATTCATATAAAAGTATACTAAGAACACAACTTTGGTAAATTAAAATCTTAGTCCTGAGTGTTAATTTGGTGTTGGCCCATGCTCTGTTTTTAAGTTATCATATGTCAAAGTTGCCTTTCCTATTCAAGAATTTATCTCTACACTCAAGGGAGTTGATGGTTGTGACCATAGAACTGAGGTAAGTGAACTTTCTCACAGATTCAAGGGGTATGTTATTTAATGTTCAAACATTAAACATAAACACACTCAAGTACTAATAAAAAAATGAACTATAATTCCCTTTTGTCAATAATGTTAAATATTCAATTTTTGTTCATACAACTTCCGAAGTAAAAGCAGACTTGATGTTACTAGATTTTGTCGTTTACATTGTTACATTTATTTTGAAAACATTACATTGTTTTAAAACATATTTTGGTAAAAGTTACATGTTAATTTGCTGTCAAGACTGCTGATTGTATCATTTTTTTAAGTAAAACATTTAATAATTTTTAAAATGGGAAATTGTAGCATCATTTATTTTATGTAAAATTTTCATTGTATGATATCAAGTATAATTTTTCATTGTGTAATGTCACATTTTATGATATCAAATAAATGTAATATAATCTTTAAACAATATTTCTTAAATCTCATTTTTTTTTCACATATTTTTAAAGCTTAGAAGTGTATATGTTCTTGAATGCATATATACACATAGGCCTATATTCTTCATTGAATTTCTTGTGTTATTTTGTTGTTTTCTGTATTTAGTTGTAAAAATGAATATTATTCTTGAAAATTCCTTGTTATTCATGTCTATTATTTATTGCATGCATATGAAGGTAGTTGCAATTATGTTGGAATTAGCTATGCCATCTCAGGAATAATATTAGTATATACAAATTGCAGTGTGTTAATTTAGTATAGTCAACAGTTACTTTTAGTTTGGTGCATGATTTTATGTGTTCTTGCAATTGCTGATGATTGTATGTTTTTTAAAGTATTGTTGTCTACTGTTTACCATTTTAACAAAAATGTTCAAATCAATCTTTGAATTATAAACTCTGTTCAGGAAATTTATATATTATTCACACCTGTTTGGGACATGTTCTTTAGCCGAAATGACCTAAGTCACGGTGATGCAAATGAGACCCTAAAATAACACAAATGAAGCCCCTGCCCTGACAAAAATTCCAATGCTTCTAACTTACATTCAGGATTGCTGTCTATCCATCTTTCATTTTCTTTTCCCACCTTATTTTATTATTGAATTAATGTATCACGCTCTTACAAATAGTTTCCCTGTGGCTGTCCCTTCAACTATTGCACATTCTCTGTTGCTCATGTTTGAGCACATTATTATAAACACATGCTATGCTATTCACATCTCTCCTCTACTAGCCCACACTATATCACTTCGTCTGTCCCCTATATCTCTTACTTCACTATATGACACCTCTATCTACTCTCGGGTACCTTATATTCTTCTAGTCAGTTCTTTGCGCTTTGTGTATGCACATTGACCTGTTTTCGGAAACTTCTGTTGCTGTGTGCGCACATTTTCACTTGTGTGCATGCGCACACACCTCATGCACACTAACATTCTAACACATCAGAGTATACAAGCAAGACTTTTTACTTTTAATTTTCCTTTTACTTCTTCTTCTCATTCAAATTTATTATATTTTTTATTTTAAATACATATTTGTGTGTGTGTGTGTTGTATGTTTGTTCTTGCTGAAGGCCTGTTGAGCCGAAACGTCATTCTGATTTGTGTTGTCCTCTTGTTATGTGAAGCTTTAATCTTTAAATTTTAAGTTTTTTTAAATATTTGTTTCTATATCTATTTTTTTTTAATTTCTCAAAATTTTTTTAAAATTACTCCTGCTCTTATTTCAAATGCTTCTGTAAGCTGTCCTTCATGCACAACACTACACTTCATTCCTTCATACATTGTTCTTATCAGGTTAATAAACTTTATGGGAATTCTGTAATCACAACTTCCAAAGTATTCCTCTGTCTAAGCTATCAAATGCCTTTTCGTAATCTATGAATCCAAATAAACTAGGGACTGTATTTCTAAGCTTTGTTCAACTATTATACATAAGGTACTTATTTAATCAGCACATTATCTGTTTTTCCTTGTTTGTTCATCTCTCAAATGTTTCTCTATGACCTTTATTAGTCTCTCTAGAATGATTCTGCTCAGTATTTTCCCTGGCACTGATAGTAGCATAATTCCCATATAATTATTTGTGCACTCCTGTAAACTTCCTTTCTTTGGTAGTTTGATCATATAACCTTCTTTGAAGTCTTTAGATTTCCCTAGGCTTTCCTTTCCCTATTTTATCTAGTAGATTATGTAACATCTTGGTAGAAGTGTTAATATCAGCTTTGATGGCTTCTGAAGAAATTTCATATGGTCCTGTGGCTTTACCATTTTTTAATAGCTTGATGATTTTCATTATTTCTTCTTTGTGTGGTTTTCCACAGTTAACGTGTAACTCTTCTCCTGCTGTTAGTATATCTGGAGGGTTATTGGGCTGGATCTGTTCAAGAGTTCTTTAAAGTGTTCCTTCCATTTCTTCATTTGTTCCAATCCATAAGCATAAGTAAAAAAAAAAAGTAAAGTACCCCCATCACGCCAAGTGGCATATAGGGAAATATGGTGTTAGTGACCCTATATTTTACAGACCTTCAGCACATGATTTTTGGGGTAATGTGGTCGGTATTACGCCCGTACTGCTTTACTTTCCCAGAAAAAAATCTGGTACCCATTTTAAGACTGGGTGAACCCGGATGCCATCGGTTGGGATCGAATCCTACCCCTTGTCCTTTGTAGTAATCCATAAGCATACCTTCCATATAAACAGGTAACTCATATTCAGTACTTTTTAAAATGTATTTATCTTTTAATACGTCTGTACGTCAAATTAATATGAGTAAAGATCATTTTTGTGAAACCCCGATTTTTCTTCTCCTTCAAATTTATCTACACATAAAATTTTTTTAAAACCATATATCAGCTTCATACGGAAGCGGCGATAACTGATTTTTTTTCCTACAGTCAGGAAGTTACCAAGAACGACCGAAGAGACATGCATTTTAAAGTGTTCAACCTGAGATATGAATATCACATGACCACTATAGTGTTACTATATACACATATATATCAGGTTAAAGGTCATGACAATAACTTCGCAATACAATTTCATGCACATGGTCTTCTTTTTTGGATCACAATTGTGGTCTAATATAACCTGAAAAACTTAGTCTGAAGATTGAACGGATCGTGTCTCACCAAGAAGTGGACAAAAATCAGTGGTAATAGATATATGGTATCCCACTGAGTTCCCATGGGGTGCAGAAAGCATTTTATTTATTTTTTGGCAAAATCATTTCACTTTTGTGGTAGGCCTAGTTTTCAAGATATTCAATTTGCCATTGAGTGTTGTGCTTTTTAATTAATTTTCTAAATTTTTAATTTACTAGTGCAGAGTTAACAACAGGGAATTTTTAAATTTAGTGTCCATTTAAACCGTTTATACAGAGCTGCTGAATGCAGAGTAACATTAAGTTTTACAATTTTACAAAGTTATTTGAAAGTGATTGCCTATTAATTCGCATCAAAACATTAATAATTTATTTTTTTTAATGGAATCTGAGCATCTTCTCTAAGACATTTTATAGGCAATAGCCTGAATCGTTAATAATGTTAGTCACATCACTTTTTTCGGTCAATAGCTCTGTATTTTTAAACGTTTAATAATTAATTTACTGGATAATACTTGTTTGAAAAGAAAGGATTTTAAAAAGAAATTCGGCATTAATTTAAAGTTAAACATAATATCATAGTGAATGATAGTGCGAAGTTTGAAAGAAATCTGATGATCACAATGTGGCGATGGTATCCAATCTTTGAATCAACTTCTTGCAGAAACTATTATAAAATAAGTAATTAATAAATTTAAAAAATAATGAACAATATTATAATAAAAATAAATATTTAATATTAATAATAATCAATAAAAATCCTGAGTCTCACACGTCGTGGCGACTGCTTGACCAAGCGGCCTTTATCCCTCTGGTTCTATCGTTGCCCCCCCGTCATACACTAGCAATGGTACTATGTGACGTAAAGATAGTTTTTTTAGTTTTTTAATAATAATAATTATAAATTAACATTTAAAATTGAAATGTACACACACACACCTTTTTTTTGTGTGTGTGTGTATTCTTTTGGTCTGGTGTACAGGTTTGCCTTAAAAATGTATGGAAAGTTTGAAAACAGACTCAGTATATTTATTTATATTTAACCTATCAACCATTGTTATGCAAAGTGTTATTGCATGAAGGTGTGTGTATGTATGTGTGCTTGAAGACAAGTTAATTGATGTTACAGAAAATACTTAATAAATCCTCTCATTACCTGTCATCCTTGAAATTTCAGTGGATCTTTTGATTAAAATATTCATAATGTGTGAGTAGAAAATATTTATGTTTAGATGCTGTACTTTGTTGTCATAGTTTTATTTTGCCATAAACAAAGTTGTCAGTAAAGCTACAAGTTTTGTGAATATTTTTTTAGAAGAGCTATAAAATCAGGACTGAAAAGAAGGCTAATACAGTAAAATCTGATTATAATTAAATCTTCAGGACTATCAAAATATTGTCATTATAACTGTAATTCATTATTTCCAATTTATGTTTAATATTAGAGCAATGTACCGTGCAGAGGACACCACAGATTCTTTATCATTATTGGCTGGCAGAATAGGACTTGAAATTTACAGAGAGAAGACCAAAATAAAGACAATCCAGGGCTGTACAAAAAGGTCATATTTAAATGAATGAGAAGAAAGTGAAGGAAGTGCATTACCTTATATATCTTGGTAGCAGTGTAAATCAAGAGGGAGAAACTAGAAAAGAGATCAGAATAGCAAAGGCAACTTTAAGTTATAAAAACTTTGAAAAAATATGGTGATCAAATATACTCAGAACAAAAAACAAAACTTAGAATTTTCAACTCAAATGTATTATTAATCCTCACTTATTTGTGTGAAAGTTGGATCTTTTTCATGGTCTGCCATTAGGTCTGGTGTTCTTGCAATGTTTATTGAAGGCTTGTTGTGTTGTGTTTTGATCTTTCTGCCTTATCACAAGGCCAAATGATTTTATCTGTTGTTTCTTTATGTATTCTATAGTGGGGGATATTCCTAGCTTTTTTCCTCAGTTCTTCATTCCTAATCTTATCTCTCAGACTGCTTCCCTGTCATTCATCTAACACATTTCATCACAGTAGTGGTTATTATTTGTATAGTTCTTGCATCTAGAGTCCATGACTGGTATTGGTAGCACAATGTTAGAATGAAGATTGTATTGTAGAATGCCCGCTTTGCCTCTAGGTTTATTTCCTTGTTCGACATTAGTGGTGATAGCTGTTCAATGATTTGATAAGCTTTGTTGCATCTTGAGTCTATTTCTGCTGTCTGTGAATTGTTGTTTGTCACTAGGCTTTCTAGGTATTTAAATTCCTCTACTTATTTTAGTAGCCTGCCGCCTATAGTTATGTTAATGTTCTATTTCTCTTTTGCAATATTCATGACTTTTGTTTTGTTGATGTTGATTTTCATGTTGTATTTTGTGCCTGCGCTGTTGAGTCTGTTTAAGTATTCTTGTTGATCTTCTATTTTTCTATGCATTATTGCCTGATCATCTGCAAATAGAAGCTCATTGATCTCCTCTGTCTCCGAAGGGTTGGCTAACTTGGATTTGCAGTCCATGTATGTAATAAACAATAGGGGGGATAATACCCTGTCTTACTCTTGATCTAATTTTTAAGTGGTCTGTATAGCTAACTGCTATTCTGACTGTACAGCTGCTGTTGATGTACAGACTTTTAATTAGGTTGGTTAGATGTTGGCTTACTCTGTATCTTGTTAGTATTTCCCATAGTTGTTCTCTTTTGACTCCGTCAAATGCTTTTTCCTGGTCAATGAAAGCTATGTACACATTTTGAAAGCGTTGTCATATTTTCAGGTAGCTGTTTTAGGGTGAATAGAGTGTTAGTACATCTTCTTCTTTTTTTCAGAACCCCATATGAGAATTGTTGAACAGTTGTTCTATTATTGGTCTCAGCCTTTTTTTCCATAATTTTGACTTTCCTACATGGCTAAGAAGCTATATACCTCTATATTGATTACAGTCTCTCTTGCTACCTTTCTGTTTCCATATTGGTATGATGATTACCCATTGCCAGTCTTCTGGGGCTTTTTGTTGGTACCATACGGCATAATATTATCAAAGAGATGTATGATGGCTACACATGTGCAGCTCATAAAGAGGAAGGACGAGCGAATGTTTTCCATTAGAAACTGGGATTAAACAAGGATGTATTTTATTGCCCTTGTTATTTGGAGTTGTTATGGACTTCATAAGAAGAAATGCTGCATTGGTAACAAAGGCATTGAATGGACACAAGGAGACCATTTGGAGGACCTCGACTTTACTGATGACTCCTCAGCAGCAGTCAGACAAAAATGATGCAGGAAAACACAAATGAACTATCATCAATAGCCATAAAAATTGGGCTTGAGATCAATCATGAAAAGACTAAGGTCATGAAAAGCTTAATTCCAACAGATGACAGAATATACATGGAAAACAAACCAGTGGAAGAGATCAATCACTTTATCTATCTTGGAAGTCACATTGATCGGGAAGGGGATACAAATAAAGAAATTAGAATCAAAATAGCTAAAGCAGCAATGCCTTTCAGAAGCTTTGAAAAGTTGTTGAAATCAAAACTCAACACAAAACACAAAACTTAGACTATTCAAATCAAATATACTATCAACCCTTCATCATCATCATCATGTGCCGTACCGGTTGACGTTGGCGATCGTGTCCTTCCACAGTGCATCGTATGAGTTCTGTTGTTGACTGTTTTCCATGCCATGACACCTAGCTATCCAGTATTTTCTCTCTTTGTTGTCCGTGATCTCTCTTTCCTTTTATTTTGCCAGTTGTAACCAAGTATTCCAACTTTCCTCTTCTCATGATGTGCCCAAAAAATGTTTATTACTTCTTTCTGATGTTTTTTAAGAGCTCCCTTTTTGTGAACTTTCTCATTGGTCTTTTTAGCTGTCTTCTGAGAAATCCCATCTCTGTGGCCTCTAATCGTCTTTTCATTTGTTTGTCTATCGTCCATGATTCGCTTCCATAGGTCAGAATTGGTTCTATATAGCATAGATGAACTCTCTTTCTCATTTCTATTGACATAGATTTGTTGCATAAGATATTTTTCATTTTCTGAAATGGTATTTTAGCCTGTGCTATTCTGCTTTTTATTTCTGTGTTGCATCTTCCATCTGATGTTATCACTGTGCCCAAGTATTTCAAACGTTGCACTTGTTTCAGGTTTGTTTTGTTTATTTTTATGCTGCATGATGATGATGATTGTTTCTTTGATACATTACTTCTGTTTTCTTACTATTCAGACTGAGACCTTTTTTGTTGCTTTCTTTTACTATTATGTCTATCATTTCTTGAAGCTCATTCTCTGTCTCTGCTTTTAAGACTGTGTCATCCGCATATCGCAAATTATTTATGTTGTGACCGTTGACTTCAATTCCTTTTTTGTCTACTATTGATCTCATAATATGTTAGCTGTAAAGTGAAAACAAATCTGGCGACAGAACACAGCCTTGTCTGACTCCATCAACCCTTACGTATGCATATGAGAGCTTGAAAACAACAAGAGACATAGAAACAAAGTTGAACGCATTCAAAAATAAATGTCTAAGGAAAATACTTGGTATAGTGTGGAACGAATTCAAAACAAACAAGGAATCACCAGTCAACCACTAATATCATCAGTAATAAAGAAAAGACGATGGTCATATGTTGGACATGTGATGAGGAGAGATAATAACCGAATAACAAAGCAAGCCCTCATGTGGGAAACAACAGGTAATAGGAAAAGAGGCTGACCCAGAAAGACACTGTGATTTACATTGATCAGAGAGGCAAGAGCAGCAGGAATCAGCTCCCTCAATGAGATAGAGTTGATTGCACAGAACAGAGATAAATGGCCAGATTTGATAACAGATTGGGATTGAAAACTGCTAGAATAAAAATGTAGATAAAGGGAAGCGTATCTGGGTCTATGTCCTATGGGTTGGCTACGGCTAGCAAGGTCCATAGATAGATAGATGGATGGATGGATGGATACTGCATTGATTATTCTATGCAGCCATGTAACTTCTGCTTCTCTCTACTGATATGTTATTTATCCCTGGTGCTTTATTTCTTGGTACATATTTGATTGCTTCTTCCATTTGCTCTTTCATGATGTTTGGATTTGTTTGTGCCTTCCTCCATGGTTTATGTTGTGTTATTTGTAGTTTGGGCTATGTCCAATAGGTCCTTGAAAAATTCTTTCCATCTCTGTTGCATATGTTGGTTATTTGTAATAGGAAAAGAGGATGACTTTGAGAAACACTGTAAAGAACTCTAACAAAATAGTCAAGGTTGGCAGGCATAGACTCACTTTCTATAATCAACAGCTCACACAGAATAGAGACAATTGGCAGGAGACTTTACAATCCCTATGTCCCACTGTGGCACTGGAAGGATCAAAAAGAATCAAGAACGTTCTGTGTAAACAAATAAATGACTTTCAAACATGTTAAATGTGGGTGAGTGAGCAATTGTTCATAATAAGTGTGATACTTCTTCCCTGTGTCAATAATTTACTGTCCCGCTTGCATTGTTCAAATATTCACCCTGTCATCCATAATATTTTTTGTTAGACTTGTACTTTGTCAGAGGTGTCCATATATTTTAAATGAAAAAAAAAAAGTAAAGTACCCCTGTCACGCCAAATGGCGTATAGGGAATATGGTGTTAGTGACCATAAATTTTACAGACCTTCAGCACATGATTTTTGGGGTAATGTTGTCGGTATTACGCCCGTGCCGCTTCACTTTCCCAGAAAAAAATCCGGTACCCATTTAAGGCTGGGTGAACCCGGAAGCCGTCGGTTGGAATCGAACCCTACCCCTTGTCCTTTGTAGTCAGTTCACTAACCACTGAGCTATCGTGGCTCCCTATATATTTTTAAAGCAAAGTAATTTCTCAAATTGTCCTATTGCTATTAGGGATGGCTTATCATCATTCATATTGGCAACACTCAAAACAGACATTGTCTTTTAGATTCTTGTAACCACTGTATGCTTCCTCTTTTTCAGCTAATGTGCAGTTTGGAACACTTATAATAGAGAGATCACTCTCATCTGCGTTGTATATATTTTTTTAGTTCAGATTGCTTGAGAATTTCATGCAGTTAATTTTGCTTCCACTTATCAGTTTTTAAAACAGACGCAGTCTCACTGCAGACTACTTTCATTACAATTCTGTGTTGCACTTTGAATCGGTTCAGCCAATCCATACTTAAGTTGATCTTGGTATGACCTAGACTCTCAGTCATCTTTTTCTCCTTTTCAACAAGGAAGGTTCCAGAAATCAAGGCACTCTTGCTCATATCTTGCTAGAACCATGTATGCAAAACACAGTCAATGTCTTCATCATCAGCTTCCCAAATGTTCTTCCTATTCACCCCAAAAACACTACTTGTAAACAATATAATGTCGTTTCTGTCCTTCAGGATTTGAAGTAGTGCACCTGAAAGAATATTATGTTCCCTGCATGTTTCTGCTTTTGATTTTAACTGTTTGTCCACTTTCTCTAGCAACATCACTGTTATTTCAAGTGAAAAGGAATCACATTTTTTTGCTAGTAATGGAAGCTATCATCTAAGATGATGAAAGACCAGAATTAAACAATCCAAATGAAGACACAGGACCACCAATAATGCAGAGTGAAGTGGAGGACGCAATTCAACACATGAAAAGAGGCAAAGCTCCAGGTCCTGACAATATAATAATCGAAGAGATAAATGCATTAGGAGAGCTGGGAGTCAAGTCATAACAAAATTACTCAATGACATATATAACACTGGACTCATATACCCAACTATCTACTAAAATCTATCTTTGTAGCCATACCGAAAAAGTCAAGGGCCACTGATTGTGAAGACCATCGCACTATTAGTCTCATGAGCCATATGACTAAAATATTACTAAGAATAATCATGACACATGTAAGGAACAAAATAAAACCAGAAATAAGTGAGGAACAATGTGGATTTGTGGAAGGAAAGGACACCAATAATGCAATATACATCTTAAGAACATTGATAGAAAGGTCTATAGAGGTAAAGAAAGATCTATATATGTGCTTTATAGACTACACGAAAGCATTTGACAAAGTAAAGCATGTGGAAATAATCAATATGCTGGAGAAATTAAACATTGATGGCAAGGATCTGCGAACCATAAAAAACATGTACTGGCAACAAACAGCAGCTATACAAATTAACAACCAAACAGGACAATTCCAATATATAAAACAAGGAGTCAGACAAGGCTGTGTTCTGTCACCGGATTTGTTTTCACTTTACAGCGAATATATTATGAGATCAATAGTAGACAAAAATGGAATTGAAGTCAACGGTCACAACATAAATAATTTACGATATGCGAATGACACAGTCTTAATAGCAGAGACAGAGAATGAACTACAAGAAATGATAGACATAATAGTAAAAGAAAGCAACAAGAAGGGTCTCAGTCTGAATAGTAAGAAAACAGAAGTAATGGTTATATCGAAGAAACAATCACCACCATCATGCAGCATAAAAATAAACGAGACAAACCTGAAACAAGAGCAACGTTTGAAATACTTGGGCACAGTGATAAGATCAGATGGAAGATGCACCACAGAAATAAAAAGCAGAATAGCTCAGGCCAAAATAGCATTTCAGAAAATGAAAAATATCTTATGCAACAAATCTATGTCAATAAAAATGAGAAAGAGAGTTCATCGGTGCTATATAGAACCAATTCTGACCTATGGAAGCGAATCACGGACAGTAGACAAACAAATGAAAAGACAATTAGAGGCCACAGAGGTGGGATTTCTCAGAAGAATGTTGAAAGTTCCCAGGACAGCTAAAAAGACCAATTTGGAAGTTCTCAAAGAGGCCAACACAAAAAGGGAGCTCTTAAAAAACATCAGAAAAAAGCAATCAACATTTTTCGGGCACATCATGAGAAGAGAAAAGTTGGAATACTTGGTTACAACTGGCAAAATAAAAGGAAAGAGAGATCACGGATGACAAAGAGAGAAAATACTGGATAGCTTGGTGTCATGGCATGGAAAACAGTCAACAACAGAACTGATACGATGCACTGTAGATAGAAGATTGTGGAGGGACATGATCACCTATGCCAACTGGTATGGCTCATGATGATGAATGGAAGCCATTGCGATAACAAATTTATTGCCTTTAAGAAAGCACCAACCGTTAAGTCTTTTTTGTTTTTTGGGTTAGAAATGTTCACAAAATGTTTTATACCCAATTTTCAGACAGGGTAATAGCTTTATAAAAGAAATGTTAAATGATGGGATATAAAAGAAAAAATTGGGGATTGACATCATATCAGGACTGGCATTATAACTAGTCTCATTATAAATGGATTCTAGTGTATCTGCGCTACCATTTCTGATTTTATGCAAGTTTCATTTGAAATTTGCAGTTTCCCTCCCAAGACCAATTTATTTATATATCTAAAAAAAAACTAAGAACCATATCCTCATGTTCTCTGAATACAAAATCATTCAATGTGGCCAGTCTAGGACATATAATTTAAAAAATCAAAACATAAATAATGTGTACAATATCTCTAATTTACGTCTGAAAAATCATTGTTTATGTTTATTTGTCATATATTTCTTCAGTTAAAAGTAGTGTTGCTTTTTAAAAAAATGTTGCATCAGCTCATAATTCAGACAATCCAAAAAGCATTCTGTTTTTTTTTTCCCTGAAGTAAATTATTATTCATTTAAAACTGAACATTCATTTATTGCACAACAACAGAAATATTTGTAGTTAAGAATCAACCTTTACTACAATTAATTTTAGTAAATCATAAAAGACGATTTTGAGTGATATGCTCTTTTTTTTTTTTTTACCATGAGATTTGTAGCTGGTCAAGCAATTATTTGTACAAAATGTAACTTCACAATATTAGAATAAATATAAGCATGGTCATTCAAGATGAACAATGTGATTTAAATCAGTTCTTCAAAATCTTGTAATACTTTAGTAACATTTGTATTTGCTGAAAAACATTCACATACAAATTAAGATTTTTTTCAATAATTAGTTTTCACTGATCATTATCATGCCAACTGGCAAGCACTGCTCCACAATTTAAATCTCTACAGTTGTCTAATATTTCTGTTATTGATTTCCTACCAAACCTTTCTCTTAGGCTAGCTTGTATCTTTTCTCTCTGTTTCTTTCTATCCCTTCTTCCCCCTTTCTTTCAACTGTCACATCTTCCAGCTTTCAATGAAACAATTAATGAAAACTCCCATAAAAGTAGAATTATAACAACTGTAATATAAGTAATATAATCAGTATGCCTGAATCATGTTGTATTTTGTGACAATTAAAATGGCAGACATCTGCAATCATACCTCAAGTAATGGCACAATATTTGCCATCATTTTCAGTTTTGTATGAAATATATTTTTTATTAATGCTTAAATAATTATAGATATTTGCTTCAATGTATTTTTTCCAACTAACCCTTAGTGTTAAAGAAATTAATTTGTTCACTTTCTGTAAATAGACTTACATGTTTCTTTCGTATGACCTGTGCTTGATAATTGAAAACCATACTAACAATATCCATATCATTCTTTTTGCATTTTTAGTGTGTGAGTAGTAGTGTGGTTGGGTGCTCGCATAGGAATAAGTGAGCTCACAAAATACTTGAATACAAATAATGTTCCACTTGTTTTTAACAAAGATTATTTCAGAATAGAATCAGCATTTTTCATTAGCTTTAAAAAAAAGGAAAAAAATGTATTATTCTATAATTGTCTTAATGTTCTTGTTTGTTGCAGATGTATCTGGTTGCAAAATTAGTAGTCATCTTTAATAAAATTACTGTTTAGTTAAGTCAAACTGTAAATATACCTATAACAAACAACATGACTCTTAATACAAGACAGAGCCAGCTAACAATAGATATAATTTCAGAGGTAATCCAACTTCTAAAAGAAACACTTTGTCAACATCATCCAGATGAAACTTTGATTAGCAGCTATTCAGAATACCAGATATATTATTTCTAGTGTAGGCACTGTGTGTATTGTTTCATAGATTTGTAAACAAAATATCATGCATGATATATAAATAATGTGTGTTCAGCTTGTTTAATAATGAATAATAATGCAGTGTGCACATAGGGCCAGATTGAGACTTGGTGGCTAAACTAAATGAAACTTTGCAGTGGCTAAACTAAATGAAACTTTGCAGTGGCTAAACTAAATGAAACTTTGCAGTCCTCTGTTAAAATATTAACGCCTGAAGGTCTCTATCATAGATTATGTTATAAACAGATTTGAGACCCCTCGGATTGAAAGATCCTAAAGCTGTAACTTATTTAGCCTATGCCTAAATCTTGCCCTGTGTGCATGTGTGATTTATTTATTATTTAAATTGTTTAAATCAAATGATTGAAAACATCTTAGAAGCTACATTTGTCAGTGCCTAACTACATTAAAACACCCATATGAGCCAGATTAATGAATTGAGTTTTTGATGGTAACTACTTTAAATACTTGTTTTATGGAGCAAACAAGCTATTTATGTTAATTTGTTACAAAGTATAATTAATCCAACAGTAAGCACAATTAAACAGAAAATCATTTCTTAAAATGAAAAGTTCAGCCATCAAATGTCAATGTTTATGTAATTATTTATCCCTGTTTATTTCAAAGGCCATGTATGTATAGCTGGTCCACTTTATTTATTAATTTCTTTCTTTTTTAAACTTTTGTTTTTAAACTTTGTTCTGTAGAAATGGAGACAATATATATTATATATATATATATATATATATATATATATATATATATATATATATATATATATATATATATATATATATATATATAATATACATATAAATATGTTGTACACAATATCATGTAAATTTGTGCTCATTTCTGTTGAGCTTTATATCATTGTGATAATCATCAATATTTATTACATCTAAACATATAATATTTTATGTCTGTTTTTCTTGCATGAATGTTACTTGGGTTTTATTATAATATCCTAAATATTCACAATTATGTATTATGTATGCATTCAGTACTTAATTCTTTCTGTATAATAAATACTATATTACATTTTGTATACATTATTAAATTACATTTTTCAGCGTATTAGCAGTAATCAGTTTCTCATATTTAAGTGAAATATTCAGTAAAGAGCGTTCCAGAAGTAACAATCTTCATTCAAAAATGTAACTTTACATTATGAAATACCAGTGGACAGCATACAAATACTGTGTGAAATGTCACTTAAAAGTGAATTGTCATTTTCACAAATCACTATCATGCAAAAATAAAATCTCTATCTATGTGCATGCATGTATCTATGTGCAGTTGTGTTGTTAAGTTTTTCCTACTATTTAATACATTTTTTTTCTAATTACAATTTTGAAGATTTTAAGTTTTTTTTTTTTTTTTTAAATAAATTGCTAGAAGGAGAAATTTGCAGGATTATGTTTTCACAGAAACTCAACAAAAAGGATTATAGCAGCCATGCTAACAGGCGCAGGAAAGATACAATTGGTATACAATCTAAAAATAGCTTGTGACAAACTTTGAGAATTGTTGAAGAGATTTTAAAGAAGCCATAGGTGACTTTATTTCAAAAGATACCAAAGTTTTCTGCAAATGAGAAAAATAAAAGAGAAGCATTGTCTATAGATGTTGCTGGTGATTATGTTTCATCTTACATCAGTTCATTATAATGAACTTATTGATGTGATCAACATTTATTGGGGCAGAAAGATCAAAGTTCATGCACAGGAAAGCTGAAAAATATCAATATTTGCTTCTTTTGATGTAAAATATAGCTTATAATTTCATGTGAAACATATTAAGTATGTTCATAATAAAAATAACATACATTATTTTTCAATAACTCTTAAACTTTTATAAACAAAAGTACCCTAAATTAGTTCTTGAAATTGGCTTGTCCATGAGCTAAAGTGCAAAAAAATGCTTATCATCTAGAAAAACAATGCTGGTCCTGTAGTCTTGGAAATAAAAGGCAGATGAAATTAAATTACAGAAACAGAAGGAAATCTTAAAACAACCTAACCCACCCCAAAGTTTCTGAAAATTAAAGACACTCCTTACACAAGCCATAAAAGTGAATTGGAGAGAAATGAATGGAAACTATAATCCAGAATAAAATAAGTAAAAACAAAAGGCTGAAGTGTGCATTTGAACACTGTACTCATAATCAATATTGTCATGAATTTCTTTTCTTCAAGGGATTTGTTGCTTAATTTAGTGATCTTAGGTCAGGATGCTAATCACAATCTTAAGGTTTAGCATGGATAATACAAATAAAAGAATATAGTTTTCTATGATCACTTCTATAGTTTAAATTTTAATATATTGATGAAACAGAGTATCTTAGAACATATGTTTCACAAATGTTCTCATAGTGCCAATACAATTCAGTTATTGATATTTCTATACCATATTCATTCATTTGTTTTAATTTAGAAATATTTTTTCTCGTTCTACAAACATCGCTCTGAACTATTACATCAGTGGAAAAAAAAAACTTTTTACAGCATTATCCCATTACTGGATGGGAGCCGCCATAGCTCAGTGGTTAGTGAACTGGACTACAAAGGACAAGAGGTAGGGTTCGATCCCAACCGACGGCTTCCGGGTTCATCCAGCCTTTAATGGGTACCTGATTTTTTTTCAGGGAAAGTGAAGCGGCACGGGCGTAATACCGACCACATTACCCCAAAAATCATGTGCCGTAGGTCTGTAAAATATATTCCAGTTGGCTGCGTGGCAGTGTACCAAGCGTTCGGCTTCTCGTGGCAAGGCGCGGTGCCACTGAGTACGGGTTCGATCCCACTTCGGACCATATATTGTTCTTCGTTTTTTTCTATTGTTGTTTGTCTGTCAATTTTTCCGAGTGCTAACACATACTTCTTTGTTCTATTATTCTCTGTAAAATATATGGTCACTGTCACACCACTTGGCGTGACGGGGGTACTTTACTTTTTTTTTTATCCCATTTCTGGAGTCTGCCGGAGGAACATATATGACCTATATCAGTAAAAACCATGATTCCAATTGACAAAATCTTGCTTAAATATATGAAGTAAGCTGCACATAACTATGTGCTTTATGGATAAAGCATCTGATTTTTGCAAGCATTGTTTCATGTTTGCATTATCTAGCCTTTAACTGACCATCATCTTTCTGCAAAGTAACAGTTGTCTATTCAACAAGTGACATTGACTCAAAAAGTCTATTTAAAGGTTTCTCAATGCATATTTGATGTATGCATTTTGCATTTGGTTGTCCAATGTGGTCAGCATATGCTTTTTTTACCCAAGAATGTAGAGCTATTAAAATGCTGTTTGAAGCATTTCTAGCTTCTTTTTTCTGCTGTGTTGAACTGATAAATTTTCTTTTTTTTTTTTGTCTGTTCTAAAAATATTATTACATTGGGATAGTTTCACTGTGACGTGATGTACAAAGCTGTAATAACTGTGCCTTCTGCTTAACTTTCTTGAATTCAGTATAAACTTCTATTTGTTCATTATAGTTCATTTTTTATATAGCAAACAAGTTCTTTCTTGAAGCATAATACAAACATTTGAATAATACCATATGCTTGTGGCACTAAACTAAGATTATGATGACATGTAATTATGTATATCTTGCTGACATGACATAATTACTACGCTATGAAAATTATTGCAAGTTCATTCCGATGCAATGATAGCTGAGTCCACTTATGACAATCATAGGAAATACAGCCTATGATAATATTTGTGTGAAATTGTATTGAATTAATAATGATGGCAAGTTGTTTATGACACTGATGCAAAGCCTACATTGTATACAATAATATACAGCCCATACCATGACACTGGAACATTATCATTTATAATGTCTGCTGATGTAGATGATCATGTCTCTCTACAACTTTCTATTTCAAAAGCTATTTATCATATCATATCATATCATATCATATCATGACATAATCTGTCAAAATCTTTTTCCTCATCTTCTGACCCTCAATTTTTCCATTTGTCACACGCAGCATGTTCCACTTCTCACTACATGGCCAAACAATGTCTTCTTTCTCCATTTGATAGTAATAAACTTTCTTTTTAACTTTTTGCCTTGGTTCTTCTTAGAACATCATCGCTACAAATGTTAGATGTCAATAGTATATTCTTCATTTCTTTGTTAAGCATTTTCTTTTGTCTCCAAAGATATTCTTCTATGTTTTTAGATTGCTCCAGATTCATTGCCATGTTTACTATCTCTACAATGAAACTAAGGCAAACTAATCATTTCTGCCCATGCAAGGATAATGACAACAATTTTACTCTTGTATAGTTGCTTCTCTTTTGTGTGCACAAAGATGAATGTAAGGTTCAGTTCTGGCATAAAATGTCTGATCGATGTAGGGTAGGGGAGATGACATGCAACAGGTAAGATATGTACAAGTATGATTAAAGCTGATCATGTGGGTATTGACTGTTTCATTCTTTCTGACATTGAGGGTAATTACTTACCTTGGTAATTCTGTGTTTCTCAGTGATGCAAACTATGTATAGAGTGGTGATACTAAATGCCTAAACACTAACAATGAGAATATATAAATGTTCCTAGCATGACAGCAAACTCATTTTATGACATTGAGCTCAAGTACGGAGATGAAATAAGTTAGACGAATGACAGGAAATAGTCTGAGAGACAAGATCAGAAACGAAGAACTAAGAAAAAAGCTAGGAATAACCCCCGCCATAGAATATATAATGAAAAAACAGATAAAATAGTTTGGCCACATGACAAGGCAGAGTAATCAAAACACAACACAATGAGCCCTCGTTAAACGTTGTGAGCATACCAGACTCAAGGGTCAACCATGAAAAAGGTAGATCAACAGAATATTAGAAGCACTAGGAAACATAACAGCAGCAGAGGCAAACAGAAGAGCAAATGACCACAAATGATATCTCCCCTCAACTCTGAAAGGCAAATGAGGAAGGAAAGAAGAAGAGCACAAGTATAAGTTCTTGTGATGTCAATCTCATCTTTGAGAGAAATGAAAATATCTGTCCATTCAATGAATACAATACTAATTTGATTCTATTCATGACATTTACAGTAATCCCATTGTATGATTATAGTCACCCAGTCAATGACATTGATAATAAACATATGATGAGAAAGGAATAGCTGAACACATAACTGGATAGATTGATGGAGAAAATTTGGTAGAAACAAAACTCCAGATGGCTCAAATGGTATGACAGGGAGTCAATGCAGAACTGATAAACAACCTCAGGGTGCAGGGACAAAAAGATATTTCTGGCTGTGGTATTATCTCAGTTATTTGAGAAAGATGCACTCAACAACTAATGAAAACAACAGACACACACACACACACACAGAAGTGCATAAACTGATCAAAGAAAGTAATGTGATTTATAAATATAAGTCCAAATCTTGAAGGTTGTTTATTGGAAGTTAGAAGCATCATTTGTTAAGTAACATCTACAAGGTGTTCGTATTCATGAAGTATAGTTTAGCTTCAGCTAATGTCATCATCCTCCTGTGTGTTTCCGGGGCCTCATTATAAGGAAAGTAAAGAATAGCGACACTGTGACCTTCCAGGCATGTCGTAAGAGGCAACTAAGGAAGTTGATCGATGGCTTAACAAGCTGTCATTGTAAAAAGTATTGTTATGGAAACAGCCATAGATTTTAGAAGCAGCGATCTCTGCAAAATGTGCCATTTTGGCATGCACGGTTTCTATTTTTGAGATTGTGGTTCTGCCCTATGTGCCGTCTTCGGCTCGAAAGGACAATAGATAGAAAGAATGTCATCATTACCAAACTTCACACAAATTCAGAGGTCAATGAGAAATAGATAAAATGACTAATTGATAGTACAATATAAGATATTGACCGACAACATGAAAGTTTTCATTCCCATTTGTTGAATATCACAAGTAGCATCAATTATATGAGCACAAAATCATTTATATCTCTTTGTTATCCATGAGACAGATATTAAAGGCTTGTAAGTGTTATCTATTAACTATTGTGTTTGGTTTTTTATTTCTTGTCTTTTGAAATGAAGTTTACTTATATATCATTACACTAAATGAAACTGTATCTTTATGACAAGTATCTCTTCTCTATCTTCATCATCATCATCAAGTACCGGGCCTGCTGGCGTAGGTGATCATGTCTCTCCACAACTTTCGATCTCGGCAGCTATTTATCATTTCTGTTGTTGACCTTCTGCCAAGCCATTCTCTTAAGCTGTCTGTTATTTTTTTCTCTTTGCTTCCCTCTATCTCTTTGTCCCTCAATTTTTCTAGTTGTTACAATATATTCCAGTTGTTCTCTTCTCATTACATGGCCAAAAAATGATGATTGCCTCTTCCTAAAATTGGAAATTAGCTCTCTTTTTGTTTTGGCCTCTCTCAGAACATCTTCATTACTCTTCTTAGCTGTCCATGGTACTCTCAACATTCTTATGTAAAACCACATTTCTACAGACTCCAGTGATGTTCTTGTCTGTTGTCCTATTGTCCATGATTCACATCCATATGTTAAGACTGGCTCTACGTAACATTTAAGAACTCTTTTCTTGTTTCTATTGTCAAAAATGGATTGCATAGTATCTTCCTCATTTTTTGGAAAACTGCTTTTGCCTGAGCCATTCTGCATCTCACCTCTTTTGTACATCTTCCGAATGAGGTTAACAAAGTTCCCAAATATTTAAATAATTTACCTGTTTTAATATTGTTCCGAGGAAATTAGAGAAACCGCCAATCAACCACTAATATCTTCAGTAATAAAGAAAAGACGATGGTTATATGTTGGACGAGAAGAGATAATAACCGAATAGCAAAGCAAGCCCTCATGTGGGAAACAACAGTTAAGAGGAAGACCATGAGAGACACTGAAAAGAACATTGATGAGAGAGGCAAGAGCAGCAGGATTCGGCTCCCTCATTGAGATAGAGCTGCTTGCACAGAACAGAGACAAATGGCGAGATCTGATAAAATATCTTTAAAAGAATTTAAAACTGCTAGAACAAAAATTCAGATAAGAGAAGGAGTATCTTGGTCTATGCCCTATAGGCCGGCTACGGCTCGAAAGGTCAATAGATAGATAGATAGAATATTGTTTCACTTGTCTTTATCCTACCTTCCTCATTTGCTTTTCAGCGTTAAGGGAGATGTAATTTGCAGTCTTTTACTTTCTGTTGGACTCTGCTGTCTGAGACCTAAATGTCTCATCAGTTCATCTTTTTCTTGGTCGGTCCCTGAGTCTGGTGTTTTCTCAATGTTTATTAAAGGCTTGTTGTGTTGCATTTTGGTCATTCTGTCTTATCATTTTATCAGTTGTTATGTATTTTCTTTGTTATGTACTTTCTGAATGTAATTATTCCTAGCTTGTTTTCTCAGTTCTTCATTTCTCATTTTATCGCTCAGGCTGTGTCCTGTCATTTGTCTAACACACTTCATCTCAGAAGAGGTTATTTTTCTTATTGTAATGAAATAATATCTTTATATCAAGTATCTTTGGATTTTGAAATGCTCAGAATAGAATGACAAAATAAGGTACCAGATACTGATGTCTATATAAATGTCATAATGTTAGACATTTATACCTTACTTAAAGAATTGTAAAAGGTGAAACGGACAAGGTATCCTGCACATTTTCACAACGTACGCAACTCGAAACAAATGTTGCTGTATGACGAGCTAGGAGTGGATTGTCCTTTGTTGGGAAAAATGAAACCACTTCATAAATCTGATGGCTCTTAGAAGCTTCAACGTTGATGTCATTTCCTGATACCCTAATGCAGAACCAGTACGGCACAGTAACACCAATGGACCGATCCACGCCGTCTGGAACCGACAAAAAGAAAACATGATGTCGAATGTTCTCATTGCCTCTATGATCATACACGTCACATGTATTGTGTGGGATTTTATTACAGATTTAAACTTTACAGTCACGTGCCTCCACAAAAGGGAGGAGCAACTGCACGGACACTGAACCCATTATAGCATTGCTTGTGATGGGTGAAACAATCAACATCATGAGAAGAGGAAAGTTGGAATACTTGGCTACAACTGGCAAAATAAAAGGAAAGAGAGATCACGGACGACAACAAGAGAAAATACTGGATAGCTTGGTGTCATGGCATGGAAAACAGTCAACAACAGAACTGATACGATGCACTGTAGATAGAAGGTTGTGGAAGGGCATGATCGCCTACGCCAACCGGTATGGCACATGATGATGATGATGACTGATGGGCGGCCATGATATTTGCGTTGAATTGTAATCCTGTGTTATTGCTTAGATAACACTTCTGGATAGGCGGCCGAGTACATAGGCCAACTCTGGCAGGCTCAGAGATGTTGGTGGTGGCGGCTTACCTAAGGCCGTCGCTACAATACCCCTGACTAGTTGTGATATCATTATTGAGGCTGGAAAGGAGAGCTTTGCTTTTGATCAAATCAGAGGTGGTGGACTTGACCTCCTTCTGTGGGTCAGTAGGGCAAGGTTTGTAGAATGTTGAGTTATTAATGTCCCATTAATATCCTGACTGTCAAGTAACTGTGGAGCCACATTTATCCGCAGGTTAGATAACTATGTCATCACGTAGGCGGAGTTAGTGGGGATAGCGGTTCAGTAGGGGAGTGGATCGAGCGATGTGGGGAGTGGTTAGAGCGATGTAGGGGTGAGTTTAGAGCGATGTAGGGAGAGTTTAGAGCGATGTAGGGGAGTGGTTAGAGCGATGTAAGGGAGAGTTTAGAGCGATGTATGGGAGAGGATAACGTGATGTAGGGGAGATGTCTGAGCGATGTAGGGGAGAGGTTAGAGCGATGTAGGGGAGAGGTTGGAGCGATGTAGGGGAGATGTTAGAGCGATGTAGAGGAGAGGATAACGCGATGTAGGGGAGATGTTAGAGCGATGTAGGGGTGAGGTTAGAGCGATGTAGGGGAGATGTTAGAGTAATGTAGGGGTGAGGTTTGAGCGATGAAGGGGAGATAGGGGAGAGGTTAGACCGATGTAGGGAAGAGGATAGTGCGATGTAGTCTCTGGGGGCGCAAACGTTTGATTTCCTGGGAGGTGGTGGAAATATATTTGTCGAGTAGAAGAGGGGCGCCTTAGAAACGGGAGAACTCGTCATCTAAAGAAGAAGGGGAGGGTGGGGGGAGGTTAACAACAGGCGGCGTGTAATTGAGGTTAGCATAAGCGGTTAAAATACCCCCTCGCATCTCAACTAACGTGATGAATTCCTCTCTCGATAGTGTTATCCCATTTCTGGCAGGAAACTTCAAAAAACTATCACCGCTATATGTCCTTATATTTATCAATGGTCTGTTACGAAAAACACAAACCGAGACTGCTTTAACGTCATCTTTAGACAATGGAACTACAGTCTCATTACCACGTGACATAAATATGCGCTGATCACTGACATCAAACGAAGTTGGCGTATTCAAGCTACACGACTCCATATTCAAAGAAAACAAATACAAACCACCTGGCAACAGACGCTGGTTATCTATGTGTGTGCGTGTACACTCATCGACTGGGGTTTTTATACCCGTTACGTTTATCGGGTCGAGGACCATCTATTTATAGTAGCTAACGCAATACGTTATCAGGCGTGGTAATACTTTATGTTGCGACATGCATAGTGACCTCTGGAACTGACCCAATAGGGTGATGTGTGGGAAATATGTTGCGTGTAACAATTCGGTCTCAGGTAAGGTGACCATTCGTCCCGGATTGTCTGGGACAGTCCCAGAATTTGACATTTTTTGAACCTTTGTCCCGGATTAGCTGCCGTACCGGTTTTGTCCCGATTTTGGCATATTTTTTAGCTTTTGTCCCGGATTTGATTAAAAATAATTTCGGACACAAACGTTTACCAATTTTGCCATTTTGGTATACGACGTACATTTCTTCAATTAAAAAAAAATATTATTCCGTTGCTGTGTAGACAATTTTGTTTAATATCAAAACAGTAGAATGCGCTCCTAGTTTTAAATCTCGTATATATTCGTTGTGTTACTAACTTTCACTTTCACTTTCGCAAAAAATGGCACCGAAGCGTAATTGTAGTTTTAATCAAGATTTACAAAAGGAATAACTTTTTATAAAAAAGTCTACATCGTCATCAGACTTCCCTGTAAGATGTAATATATGTTCATCCGGGTTTACTATTAACCATAGTGGACGTGGTGATATTAAGAGCCACATAAATAGTGATAAACATAAGAGAGCCGTCGCTACTGCTGCATCAAGCTCGTCGTTGACAAATTTTTTTACGAGCTGAACAGGTTGGTGACAAAGAAGAACAGTTAGCTGCTACAGAAGGTGCCTTTGCATATCATACAGTGATGCACAATCACACGTTTAGATCTATGGACTGCACATCAAAATTGCTTCAGGTAACTTTAGAACCAAAATTTGCTTGTGCACGTACGAAAACAGAAGCTATTATTCAAAATGTGTTCACACCCCATGCTCTAAACGAGTTGAGATGTGACCTAGAAAACGTAACATTTATCTCCATATTGACAGATGCCTCCAACCACAAAGAAATCAAGATTTTTCCTTTGATTGTCAGATACTTTGATCGCAATAAGAGACGGAAAGTTAAAATATTAGAGTTGAAGTCATTGCCGGGTGAAACATCTGGTATAGTAAGTAGTTTTCTTATTGACTGTCTAACTGAAAATGGTTTAGAACTGAAAGTAGTTGGATTATATGCAGACAACACAAATTCTAATTTTGGGGGCGCTGAAAGAAAAGGACAGAACAATGTTTTCACAAAACTGAAAGAAAACCTTGGACATAGTTTGATAGGTGTTGGGTGTGCTTGCCATATTTTCCACAACACTGTTCGAGCAGCTGCAGACGTATTGCCTGTTGATGTTGAAATGACTATTGCAAAAATTTATCTGTACTTCAAATCATACACAGTTAGAGTTGAAAGTCTCAAGGAGTTTTATCAGTTTGTCGACACAGACTTCCAGATGATTTTAGGTTATGCACAAACTAGGTGGCTTGCGCTCTTGCCTGCTTTTGAAAGGGTTCTTTACATGTTCCTGCCTCTAAAATCATATTTTCAATCTCAAGACAGATGCCCAGCTTTTATACAGGAATTCTTTGAAAACCCACTGTCTGAGGCATGGCTTATTTTGGTTCACAGTCAGGCATCCTCTTTCCACGAAGCAGTGCAGAAAGTAGAGGGACAGATGGTCACTGTATTTGAAGTCATTGACAACATCAATAGGTTGAAAGCTATCTTGGAGTCCAAGCTGGAAGACGGCTTCTTGCCATCAAGAGTTCAGATAATCCTTAAAAAGCTGGAAATGGAAGGATTTCCACGTGATGATGTGAAAAAGTTTAACGCCAGTGTTTCATTTTATGAAACAGCTTTAAGTTATTTGAAGAAATGGGCTGCAAATAATTTTCAAAACCTAGAGTCTTACAGCTGGGTAATGCTGAACAGAACACCAAATTGGGAAGATATTGAGAAGTCTTCATCATTAGTGAGTCAAACAGTGCCTTCAGTCGACTTTCCAGAAAATGAAATGTATGACGAATATGTCTACATGAAACAGTTCGTTACTTCACAAAAAATTAGTGAGTGGAGTCTTAATAAAACATTACCAGGGCAGCGTTGGGTTGAACTAGCTTCCCACTTCAGAAACAATCATGTGCCCGTTTCACATATTCGGAAGTAGGCAGAGTTCTTTTTGTGTCTACCTGGAACAAATGCTGCAACAGAACGAGTGTTTTCTCTGATGAACAGTTTGTGGACAAATGATAAAACACAACTAGGTGTTGAAACTTTAAAAGCCATGTTGATCACCAAAGTGAACTATGAGGGAACATGTGTCGAATTTTATAAGACACTGCATACAAAGAAGGACATTTTTACAGAAAATTCACTCATCTGAAAAGTACAGCATCTCTGTTTCACCTTCAATTTAAGTGAGTATCACTGTTTTTTTAAGCTCCTGATTATCCTGATAGCGTATTGTAGGTCTATATTATTAGATGTTTTAAAATGTATGTATTATTCACTTGAAAATGACAGCAAGAAGAAATGTAATTTTATTGGTGGAAAATTGAAGTAAAATTATTCCGTCCCGGAATGGGATTTCAAAAATATGGTCACCTTAGTCTCAGGCAATGCGGCTTGAGACTAGGAAACCCCTGTAGTGTTTATATAGGATGTGGATTTTAAAAATAGGTGTTAGTTAAAGAGGGGAAACCTCGTGCGCTGACCTAAAATCACTGGTTGTTATTTTGTCGGTGGTATAATCACTAAAGTTAGTAGCACTTGTGAGGATGGATCCCCGATGGAATCATCCCTTCACAGCTCTGACAGCCGGTCCTATCGGATGTGGGAAAACGGTATTTTTGCAAAAGTTTAGACAGAACCTTCACGAGTTAGCTGTCCACCGTACCAGAGGAAGTTATATGGTGTTATGCGAAATGGTAACCAATATACGAGACTATGGCGTCAGTGAGATTTATCGAGGGTCTACCAGACGTCGATAAATTGGAAGGTGGTAAGAAGAGAAGACTGATCCTCATCGATGACTTGATGTCTGAGACGGACGAGCGGGTAACAAAATTATTCACTAAAGGTAGTCATCACAGAGATATTAGTGTGATGTACATTGTTCAAAATCTATTCGGAAAAATAAAGATCATCGAACCATAAGTCTCAATACGCACTATTTTAGTCCTTTTCAAGAACCCGAGAGACGGGAGTCAAATTATCAATCTGGCTAAACAAATGTACCCAGGACAGGTGGGATACCTCCAAGATAGTTTTAAGGTCGCGACAGCGTCTCCTCACGGTTATTTGCTGGTCGATCTTCGTCAGGACACACCTGATAATCTTAGGTTGAGAACAAAAATATTCCCGGGGGAGAGACAAATCGTCTACGTGCCAAAGTAGAGAATCATGTGTGATGAATCACTTAGACGGCACGTTGAAATGTTGAAATGTATGCGCGCCGCCTCGCCGAGCGGTTTAAGAGCCAGATTAAAAACAGCCTCTCCCAAACTCATTAACTTTTTGTGCGAGTGTTGTCATAACATATTAAAAGGTAATGTTAGACTCACTCAGCGACAGAAGTGCGAGCTACGTCGACACAAAAACAAGTTGAGACTTCTCACTAAAAAGAAACCGAATCTTAAACGGCGGAAAGAGATTCTACAAACCGGTGGGTTCATAGGTGCTTTGCTCCGTCCTATATTAAGTATTCTCGGTGGAGAACTAGGTGCGTAACAATGGCCAACAAAATGATTTTGATGGATCCTCGATTCCTCGAGGGTCTTAAACAGACTACTAGCACGTATACCCCACCCGAGGCGATCGGTGACAACTTGAGATTTAGATGATGAAATGCAACGTATCCTATTCCGCGATGATTTAGCACCCGCCGATAAGGCCAGAGTGTACCAACGTGCCCTGCATCACTATTTAACTAGATTGGAGCAGTATAAACGACGCTCATTGGGCTCGGTCGATCTCATTCAACACAACACGTCAACAGAAAAAAACACCTTCTCCACCACCACCATCAATCGAGGTATCACCAGAGCAGACAAAGACACCACCACCACCACCAGCGGAAACCCCAAAGCTAAGTAATGAAACCACTCCGCCCGTAACCACGTATAAACTGAGACCTAAAAAAAAGAAAGAGCGGAATCCCAACACCAAAATGGGAACGGTGGAGAAAATATTGAGACGTCATTACTTTGACCCTAGTCGACCAGGGACGTATAGTGGTGCAACGGCCCTGCAGCGTAACACCAAACTGGGACTCGCAAAGATCAAACAATGGTTGAGTCATCAGGATACCTATACCCTTCATAAACCAATTCGTCGCAGATTTGAAAGGCGTCCCATTATAACGAGTGGCCCCCAACAGAAATATCAGACAGACCTAATTGATTTGAGACATTTGAAAATACACAACGATGAATATTCCTATTTGGTTTCCTGCGTGGACGTTTTCAGTAAATTCGCGTGGTCTGTACCGATACGAACCAAAACGGAGAAATCCTTAGTGGAAGCCGTCGGTAAGATATTTCTCGATGGGAAACCCGCGAGTTTTCAAACGGATAAGGGTCAAAGTTTCTGAACAGAACATTTCAGAAATTCCTCGCTGACAACAACGTTCACTTTTTCACTACGCAGAACGAAGATATTAAGGCCGCCGTGGTGGAACGCTTTAATAGGACTCTGAAACAACGGATGTAGCGATATTTCACGAAATCCAATAAACTGTCATATGTCCAAGTCCTTCCCGCCCTACTTCGAAGTTATAACCATTCGTATCACAGAAGTATAAAAATGGCACCGGTCGACGTCAACGCAGACAATCAAGAACAGGTATGGAACACGTTGTATAATAGCAAATGCAACTTTAAATTTCAAAGACCCCTATATAAGCCCGGTGATCGAGTTAGACTGGTCCTGGGCAGAGCCAATTTTAAAAAGGGTTATGCCCCGGCTTGGACGGAGGAACTGTTTTCCATCAGTCGAGTAAATGAAACAAACCCCGTTACATAAGTGTTGAAAGACGATAAGGGCGATGAGATAGAAGGGTCATTCTACACACCGGAAATTCAAAAAGTTGGAGACAAGCACGAGTACAGAATCGAGAGTATCATAACCGAGCGTCGCACATCATTTGGGCGAAAAGAGAGTTTAGTCAAATGGTTTGGGTACGATTCCTCATTTAACAGTTGGATACCGCCCAAGGACATTGTCAGATACAAAAACTAGAGATGCGAGAAGAAGAAGAAGGAGTGGAAACTTTTGGTGAGCCCGATTTGCGAGCCGTAAACTCGAGAGTGAGGAGAGAGAGCGAACCACGCTGGTGGGGGTCGGTGTTTGGGAAACTATCACCATACTTAGAACTTGTCTTTATTTGTCAAGTGTTAGTTATATATACAGTTTTAGCGGTCTCGCTGTTCAATCAGACCACCAAAAAGCCAGACGCAAAGGAGGGAAAACTGTGGATAGCCCTACTGAGCATCTGTTTGGGTTACATGCTACCGAATCCAAACTTGGAGAGGCGACGGTGAAACGAGTAAAAAAAATGAGTTTTTATGTCACCCTGCCCAGCTCTGCATCTATGGAACTTTTTAAGGATAATAACCCCGGCCACTTTTTCGTTAAACTCATAGACCATTGACATTTCGACGCAGTATGAGATCGCACTGGTGGAGATACAGTTTCCGCTAAATTATTTCAATGTAATAGAGGGTGATGTCTGGATTCGGTACGATCTCTCGCTAACGACGATATTTGCGACGCTAGATTTCATTTCAACGTGACCTTGGAGCCTGGGTTATACACGAAACCCGATGCGTTCATCGGCGCGTTGAATGCGTGGATCATAAAAGCGGAGGATGAGTCGAACGGGGTAGTGAAAGGGGAAAAAAATGAGATTCATTTACGCAAAAGAGGTGAATAAAGCCATCTTGAAACTTTAAGAAAAAGGAGCCAGTGTTACCTTAATCGACACTTTGAAAAACATGTTAGCCTTCCCTACGACCTCTATATCAGACACGACTCCCGATATCTACAGCGTGGGCGTAATGGACTTGGAAAGTGTTGTGAAGAATGTCTACGTCTACTGCGATCTCGTTTCCCCCAGACCGGTCGGGGATGTGATGGTGCCTCTCCTCAGGAGCGTGCCTGTTCTCAATAGAAATGACACCGCGGTGTTTCAGATCTACGATAAGCCTCACTACCTACCCCTGAGTAGATTTTCCTTCGATACCGTGGAAATCTTTTTAGCCAACGATCACTGAAAAACCATTCCATTCACCAGCGGGACGTCGGTGCTAACGTTACACTTTCGAGTGAAGAAACATCTCGAGCTGGTATAATGGTGAGACACACCCCCCTTCATCGAGATGTTGAGTTATACGAAGACTTTTACTGTTGTCAGGCGGGTGATGGAATGCCTGTGTTTATAGGAGGTCGAAGTCAGAGCGGTCGAGGAATCGGTAGTTTCTTTGGTGGAATCGGGAGGGTTATTTTACCCTGGTTAAAACAGGCGGTAAGGCCTTGCTTCGAGAAGGATTGGGGACCGGTCTGCAGGTCGCACAGGACGCATTAGCCGGGAAAAATGTCGGTGAAGCTTTCAAAGAATGAGCTAAGGAGGCCGGTCAGCGGTTGATACATGGGGCCGTAGACCACCTGAGTGTTAACAACCAATCAGGAAGTGGTTTACGACAAAGCAGAAAGCGAGTTATGAAGTTACCTCCACCAGGAGAACCCGTTACGAAGAGGATAAAACCGACAGCTAGACAGTTCCCCCTTCATTCGGTGCACAACAGCAAGAATACGAAGACGAGGGTGGCAAAGGATATTTTCGACTAATAATGTCCCTCATTCACCCCAAATCGTGTGAATGTCTTCACTCTGGTTTGGATTTATTTAGCGTTCCACCCACACATACATCTCTAGACTATGGCCAGTTTATTGAAATTCGTCCGATCGCAGCCTTGTCGCATAGCGCACCGATAGAGTTTTTCATTTCTGGAAACAGCGAGGAGTATCTAGATCTTTTCAACACGTTTTTACATCTGCGGGTCAAGATCACCCTCCCGAATGGTGATAGTGTACCACCCGATGCTGAGGTAGGACCAGTCAACAATTATCTTCACAGTCTATTTTCACAAGTCGACGTATCGCTAAACGACACGTTGGTTACACCGTCGGAGAATACCTATCCTTTTATAGCAGTGTTTGAGGCTACGCTAAATTACGGGGAGGATGCGAAAACGGGATACTTGACGGCCGCTCTGTTCTACAACGACACAGCTGGCCACCATGACGATTTGAAAGAAAATGAGGGTTTTAAAACACGGCGCGATTTGACTTCGGGTAGTAAAGAGGTTGAAATGATGGGTCGTTTGCACTCTGATGTCTTTTTGCAGGATCGTTACATGTTAAACAGAGTCGATGTAAATATAAAACTCACGCCCTCTAAGAATGTGTTCAACCTCACAGGTCACGATAGCTCTGTGGGTTATAAGAGTGTTATCACCTACGCCGCGCTCGTTGTCAGGAAAGCTAAGCTAAACCCCGCGATTTCTCTGGCCCACGAAAAGGCTCTCTTAAGCGGAAATGCGCGGTACCCGATAAAGAGGGTTACCATCAAGACATTTTCCATCGCTAGCGGGATGTTCTCCCACAGTCAAGACAATTTATTTTTGTCTCAAACACCGACCCGTATAGTGATAGGTCTGATTACGGCCAGTGCGTTTAATGGTGTTTATACAGCTAACCCGTTCAATTTTCAACACTTTGGTATGATTTATATGAACCTGACGGTCGACGGGAAATGTATCTCGGGAAAGCCTCTAACTATGGACTTTGAACGAAATCAATACGCGAGAGCTTTTTTCGGTACAAATCTGGCCATGGGTCTGATTGGTAAAGACGCTGGGAATAACGTTGATTATAGAGAGTTCAAGGATGGATATTGTCTATTTGTTTTTGACCTCTCGTCCAGCCTACTGGACGGCTCCCATTTTGAGCTAGCCACAAGCGGACCCTTATCGATAGAACTCAAGTTTGCCGCTCCCACAACTACTCCCCTACAAGTTATCGTCTACGTCGAATTGGACTCAGTGCTCGAGGTGTCCAAGACAAGGCAGATTCTAACAGACTTCGTCGTTTGAGAGAAAGAAGATGAACACGAGGGAGATTTACAACCTTTTGATGTCGGATATTTTCGTTCGACGTTGTTCCCTTGTTAGTATCATTCCACGAAACCACTTACCGCCCAGCATCGACCCAACGGCGACCGCAGCCTTTGTCATAAACACCGATCCTGCCCACGAACCGGTGAGCATTGGATGGCCCTATTTTACAACGGTCTCGGCGAATGTGAGTATTTCGATTCCTATGGTTTACCTCCCAGACACGTGGATATTTTAAACTTTATAGAGCAAAACTCACACGTTCCATTCACCTACACCCCGCGGGTGTTGCAAGATTTGTTTAGCAACACGTGCGGTCTATATTGTGTTTATTATATACTTCTTAAGTGTTGTGGCGCGAAACTTAACAGAATTCTCATGCCTTTTTCATCGAGACAGCACATAAACGACCGTATCATTTATCGTTTGCTCGCCCCATGGACACTTCGGCTTCGAGGGGCCCATGGATGCCCAAAGTCAACAACCGGACAGTAATATATATTTTCAAATATGTGTTGTATATTTGTTGTATTAATAAAGTTGTGAAATATAGAACGAATTTTTGTTTTGCTTTACATTGAATGAGAAAGAGCGAGCGTGACTATTTAATGTTAGCACAATCTTACGCCAACACATGATGATAACACACTCGACCAATAATCCTTCCCAAGAACCGCTATCCTGGCACATGATGTTAGCGATACCAATAACACACACGACCATTCAAGGCACATCGCCCCAAGTTTTAGAACCGCTGTTGTCCCGCGAGAGACAGACCCGCCACCCGCGCGAGATAGCCGGCATGAGCGACGACCCGCCATTCGAGAGATAACGGGTGTGAGACGACCCTAGAACACAAGTTTTAGAATCTCTGTTGTCCGAGATAGCCGGCGAGCGACAGACATGCGCGAGTTTTTTTTTTTATTTTTTAATAATTCTGAATTTTTTTACTTTCACAAATACATATTTCACATCTTTAAAATACTTTAAAATACTCTTTCACAAATATTTTCATCTAACACTGTCAGCCGTGTCGCGCAAGATAATCCGCCTACCTGAGACGCAACCGACCGTTTCGAGGATCTTTTTCAATTTACCTGAGTTAAGCCGACCGTTTCGACAAAGTGACGACCCCCCCCCCCACCCCCTCCCCCAACAAAAAAAATTACCCCAAAAAAATATTCAATTTCGAAAAAATAGCGTTTTTTTTTTTTTTTTTTGCACCATTGCACGGTGCAAAATCCATTGTCTTTGGTCCATTTTCTGTGCATGTTTTCCAGGAACGGGGTGGCTAAACAGCCACCTATACTACTAACTAATCATCATCATCTCCGCATCGAAGGTTGGCTACCATGGAGCGCCATTCCGCTCCTGCCTTGATGGTACAGGTTGTTATAGGCTGACTTGTCCATCTTTTGATGTTACTCCTCCATATTAGTCTTGGTCTGCCTCTGTCTCTATTACCCTGAATTTTCCCTTCCAATATTACTTCTATTAGGCTGTTGTGTCTTTTAAAATGCCCCCAAAATTTAATCTCTTGTTCTAAATATGTTTAGTAGTTCTCTTTTCATTTGTAATTGTTTTAAAACTTCATAATTTAAAACTCTTTTCTTTCTATCCAATTCTACCTATTCTTCTATAAAGCCACATTTTAAAGGCTTACATTTTCTGTTCTGTTTTCTTGTCTTCAATAACAATGATATTTTAGTCCACTAGTCACAGGTCCAGATCATACTCATATACTGAGTAGGTCTGTTCGGTCAGCGCCGAGTACTCAGTATTTGAGTCTCAAGTGTCTTATTTCAGATAATGCATCACAATAAACCGAATATGAAATAAAAACACAACCTAATAAGGAAATTGTTTTACATTTTCAGATAACCAAACCAAACACATGACAGTCGATGTACTAATCCGCCTTGAAGGCTCTGAACTCTCTGATGTTGATGAGATAGGGGATGAAAGCTTCCATCCTGATGGAGACCAGTTGAGTGAACGTAGTGAAGAATAAATACTTGAAGTTGAAGACAAAATTGCTGAACAGCCCAGCATGTGTAGCTAACAGGGAGAAAGTGATAACATAAAGAAGGCGTCAATAAAAAGGCGTTCACCTCGAGAATAATTCTGTCCAGATAACATTGACTGGCTTCATAGTTTTTATTGAAATGATAGCCTGACATCACCTTTGATAGTTTTCATTGAGGTGATAGTCTGACATCACCTTTGATAGTTTTCATTGAGGTGATAGTCTGACATCACCTTTGATAGTTTTCATTGAGGTGATAGTCTGACATCACCTTTGATAGTTTTCATTGAGGTGATAGTCTGACATCACCTTTGATAGTTTTCATTGAGGTGATAGTCTGACATCACCTTTGATAGTTTTCATTGAGGTGATAGTCTGACATCACCTTTGATAGTTTTCATTGAGGTGATAGTCTGACATCACCTTTGATAGTTTTCATTGAGGTGATAGTCTGGCATCACCTTTGATAGTTTTCATTTGTAGTCTGACATCACCTTTGATAGTTTTCATTGAGGTGGTAGTCTGACATCACTTTTATAGTTTTCATTGAGGTGGTAGTCTGACATCACCTTTTATAGTTTTCATTGAGGTGGTAGTCTGACATCACCTTTGATAGTTTTCATTGAGGTGGTAGTCTGACATCACCTTTGATAGTTTTCATTGAGGTGGTAGTCTGACATTACCTTCAGAAAATTTTCTCAAGCATTTCAAGCCAAAAATAGTTTAAACCTTTGTTGAATAGACATATATGTACTACGCGTACAAAGAGCTTGCAGACAACTGTCATGAAATTTAAACGGGTTTTTTTTTGCCATTACAAATATAATGGCAAATCTTGGCTTTCCTATAAATCGAATGTACTGGCACAAAGCCACAAGAGTTGACGCAGCAGGAGATGTTATGCTGGTAATCGCTACTCAATAACAACATGCACATCAAAGCTGATCAGCTTCCGGAGCAAAGAAACACTAACAAATTCAGGAAAATACAGCCTCTTATCGATGAAGTTCAAATAAGCTGCCTAAAATTGTCCCGCGAGGAACTCAGCTCACTTGATGAGCAGATGATACCTACCTGGTAGGGTACCAGCCAAGCAGTTCATGAAAAACAAGCGAAATTCAGGAGGTGTAAAGAACTTTGTCATTTGTTGCAAATCTTGGAGAGCTGTCAAAACAAAGAAATCGCCGGTTAGAATGCTGTTTCATTTTTGCTTTATGCAGTTCATGACTTGAGTACAAGAAAAATGAATTGCAAAATGGTACTCCTAAGAAAGAGGTGATGGATATCGTGAACTTGAGGAATGAGGTTGCTACCATTTAGAGTGAAGTGAATGAGAGACATCTGCAGTCCCTTATATCCTTGGCACTTCTTCTGCTGCTTCTTTTTATCAGGCGCGGATATGAGCGGGACTTTCCCTTCGTTTGTTTTATTCTCCTGCTAAAGGTTTATCCCTGCTGCAGCAGCTGTCACGTGTTCTCTTAAAATGCTTCCTGATTGGTTGCCACCAGCGTTTTCCCTGTCTAACATGCGCTGATCAGCTCTTTAGCTCGATCTTTGAAAGCTTCACGATGTTTATGCCAAAGCGTCCTCTGCAACCTGCAGACCGGTCCCTACATCTTCCTGAGTGAGGCTTCACCGTCGGCTTTTATCCAGGGCAAAATAGGTCCTTCCGATTCGATCAAAGAAACTACCGATTCCTCGACCTCTCAGATTTCTCCCGCCTCATATAACCAACGGCATCCCCATTTCCGGCCTGACAGCAGTGAAAGTCTTCGTATAGACTGGCATATTGATGAACGGGTGTGTGTGTCACCGTTTTTCCAGGTCAAAATGTTTCCTCGTTCTAAAGTGTACCGTTAGCGCCGACGTCCCACATGTGACGATTTTTCTGCGCTTGATTGCTATTGGGACTTCCTCGCTATGGACAGAAAACCTACACAGAGGGACGTAATACGGTTTTTCGCAAAAGCGTAATACAAAGGTGGAAGTTCTGTCGAGAAATTGTCACGCTTCGCAACATCGGAACCAGCACAGATGTAAATGATGGTTCCTTCTTGTATGTCATTCTTTTAATGTGTTGTTTCTTGTGGTTGGAATATTCTTTGAATAAATCTGCTTTTATCGTGACATGATTTATATTAATGTTTACGACTTCGCGTTGTGTTTATTCTTCATGTTCAAGGCGGCTAATCCTTTGCGGGATTTTGTTATCACATGGTCGACGTGGTCCCGAAAACACAGGCTGCGATAAAACTTAACTCCAAGGTATGTCATCAACTTGTCCCTGGTCACCTCATCAGCTCCTATTCGTACTACCGGTGTGGTCGTATGAACGATATGATTGTTAAGGGAGAACCATGAAACTGATGCTTTATTAGGATTAACCACAGCACCTGATACCCCACACCAGGAAGAAATGCGATTGAGTTCGTCTTGCATTGTGGAAGCGATTCCCCGTCTGTCTCTTCCCTGTCGATATACCAGAATATCATCAGCAAAAGTCATAGTTCTTCCCCTCCCATTCAGCTGTTGTTCTGTGATCGTTATTGTGTACACGTTAAATAGAACTGGTGACAATGGTGAGCCTTGTGGCAGCCCTGGGCAAATGGATGTAGGCTCGGAAGACCAACTTCCACATCTGAGTATCACCTTCCTCTGAAACAGTGCCGCGGCGATCCATCTAATGAGGAAGGGGTGCACCGCCAGTTTGAGGAACATATGCATGAGATATTCAAATGGTACCCTGTTGTATGCATCCTCCAGATCTATAGCAGCAAAACATGTTTATTTCAAAATATTTACAGTTGTATAGTTCCACAGTAGTTATATATTTCATGAATATTCAGAACATATTTTCATTCTAAGCTACTGTCATGTCAGCTTTACTTGGCGGCGTGGATGCTAAATCGCACCAACCTAGAAATTGTATAAGACCATCACTGTTTACATCTTAGCTATCTCTATTCAAGATCCTTGTGAACTTTTGATCTGTCGAGCTATTCGCGTGCTCTCCTGAAGATCTAACTCTCTTCATCTAGCTGACTAGTTATCCGCCTTTCTCTCTGTCTTTCCTTTTCGGTGTCTATCATTGTATGTTTACTGGCCTCATTTCTTAGCATCTATGTCAGACTCGTGTTGAGGATCAGATGTGAGCGTTTTCTCCCGCAGCTAAGTTCACTTCTAAGTGTCTCTCAACTTAGGGCCCTTTCGGCGGCTATCTCGGCTCATCTTCTCTCTCGGCTGGTCTTACCTTTCTCGCCTCAGTAAGTGCCTTTCTGGTGAAAGGATTTCCCTTTTATATTGCATGCCTTCCGGCCTTTATTATGTGTCTATCCACCTACGTACATTTTTCTCTGTTGACGTTATGTCTGACTCCCACGCTGCCTGGCCCATTCTAAATTACATTTTAAAACACACCTTTTTCACATTTTTTTTGCACACCTACGCGCGACCTTGACCGTTATCCTGCCTTCTACTTGTCTGGAGTTATTTATAAATCTCCTGCTCTATCATTATTATTTACACGTTTACGCTCACTAAACGTCTATTAGCGTCGTCTTAACGTTTAATGACATTATCCTAATATCTATTAACATCATGTCAATGTCCATGTACATTACTACATATACATATTTCATGGAATATATCATTTAAGTAAAATGAACATGTTGTCGCTCTACTTAACAGAACAATTCTCTGTAATGATCAGTTATCTCTCTCACTCATTCACTCTGACATTTAGTACATTGTAAAAAAAAAAGTAAAATACCCCCGTCACGCCAAGTGGCGTATAGGGAAATATGGTGTTATTATAGTGACCCTATATTTTACAATTCTTCAGCACATGATTTTTGGGGTAATGTGGTCAGTAATCCCGTGATTTAGTATATTGTAGGGGCCTATATCTTCTCAAACACATTTTAAAATGGTCGTTATTCTCTAATCACATCTCTGTTCATTGTCTTCGTCCTCCAGTCCTCCTACGGTGTTGTTATCGGTCTGGGTATTTCTCTGTCTCCTCTGTCCATGTTGTGTGCACTCTCCACCCAAACGCTGCTAGTGCACTCACAGAATCTCCGGACAACGCTGCTAGCTCACTCACAGAATCTCCGGACAACGCTGCTAGCTCACTCACAGAATCTCCGGACAACGCTGCTAGCTCACTCACAGAATCTCCACCCAAACGCTGTTAGCTCACTCACAGAATCTCCACCCAAACGCTGCTAGCTCACTCACAGAATCTCCACCCAAACGCTGCTAGCTCACTCACAGAATCTCCACCCAAACGTTGCTAGCTCACTCACAGAATCTCCGGACAACGCTGCTAGCTCACTCACAGAATCTCCGAACAACGCTGCTAGCTCACTCACAGAATCTCCACCCAAACGTTGCTAGCTCACTCACAGAATCTCCACCCAAACGCTGCTAGCTCACTCACAGAATCTCCACCCAAACGCTGCTAGCTCACTCACCGAATCTCCGGACAACGCTGCTAGCTCACTCACAGAATCTCCGGACAACGCTGCTAGCTCACTCACAGAATCCCTGGACAACGCTGCTAGCTCCCTCACAGAATCTCCGGACAACGCTGCTAGCTCACTCACAGAATCTCCACCCAAACGTTGCTAGCTCACTCACAGAATCTCCGGACAACGCTGCTAGCTCACTCACAGAATCTCCACCCAAACGTTGCTAGCTCACTCACAGAATCTCCGGACAACGCTGCTAGCTCACTCACAGAATCTCCGGACAACGCTGCTAGCTCACTCACAGAATCTCCGGACAACGCTGCTAGCTCACTCACAGAATCTCCGGACAACACTGCTAGCTCACTCACAGAATCTCCACCCAAACGCTGTTAGCTCACTCACAGAATCTCCACCCAAACGCTGCTAGCTCACTCACAGAATCTCCACCCAAACGCTGCTAGCTCACTCACAGAATCTCCACCCAAACGTTGCTAGCTCACTCACAGAATCTCCGGACAACGCTGCTAGCTCACTCACAGAATCTCCGGACAACGCTGCTAGCTCACTCACAGAATCTCCGGACAACGCTGCAGTCGTCTGTAGCGCCCATGTCCTCCTGGGCTCACCCTGTCTCTATACTAGTCTGTCTCTTCTTTGCATTATACATTTGCAGTGAATATCAAGCGGCACATTTATTCATATCTAATTCTAGTATTTATGACTCATAGATTTATCTCTCTTGCTTTATTCCTCACTTTAATTGTTAACCATATCATTATATATTTTCTTCATCCTCTTTACTCCTAGAAAACGATAAAGATACAGATATACTATTTACACTATTTACACATTATTTATATCCATGTATTTCTTTGCTCTCACCTTCTCCTTTCATTCTCTTCATATTACTTTACACATTACTATATATTTATATACCATAACTCCTTTCGTCTTATTTGCCATATTATTGTTTCTCGCAATACATCTTCTTCTACGTATCTTATCCTTCCGAAATAGTTTTCACTACGTCTAGTAGTACTTCCGTACTGTTTTAATGTTATTCCTTTTTCTAACTCTCTTCTTCATCTGCTGTCTCTTATGTCTCCCCTTCTCAGTCCATTATTTTATATTCATTACCATTATACCCTAAGCTTTATTCAGAATATCTGTTCTGCTCACTGAGCACATTTTGTCTGTAGTCTTTCTTATTTTCACCTCTGTAATTTCTACTTTGCCTCGGTTTATTTTCGTATTTTGAAATATACCTCTCATCTTTTCGATAATATCTACTAACCGCTTGTGATCTGGTATTATTGGGCTGAGTAAGCTTCTCAGCCTTCATCTTCCTCTTGGTGGTCTAGATACCGTTGTAACTGGCCTACATCTGCATCATAGGCTACATTATTTACAATTCTTTCTTCTCGCTTTCTTTGCATTTCAAAAAATATATCCTTTGCTTTTTGTGATACATTTTTCCCTATTTCGTTTGCAGTCAACCTCCATGATCCATCCTCTTCTTCGTTTGTATTTTCCGTGTCCTTGGTTTTCTGTGATTCCTAAGTGCTAATTGCAGCTATTGATGGTAATCTATAAGTTCTATTTACTATATGTCTTCTTTTTTGCAATACAATCTCCTCATCTCTACCACCAATGCTTGTAGCTTCTTCACTGACTGACAATTAAAAAATTCTTATATATGCACTTTTATTATTTCTATAAATTCATTTTTAGTCTCTTTGTACCTTTCATACTTCTTAGCACCAACTATTTTCTCAATATTATTCATTTGTTTTATTGTCGTCCCTTTGTTTTCTCCTGTTTTCTTATCATTGCCTTCCTCAATTGTTGTATGTCCATCCTTGGACATCATTTCTTCATTCTCTGTCAAATTCTTAATGTGTATATTTAATTTACTTTTTTTTCATTTTCCAAAAGTTCTATCCTCTCTGTTAGGAGATTTACTTCTTCTAAATCTTTATTTTTCTGCTTTATTTGTTCAGATTCTTGTAATGGTGTGCCGTGCCTTTGTATCTCTCTTCATATTCTTTATTCTCGTCTTGAAGTTGAATTATTTCTTTCTCTTTATCTTTTACTTTTAATACATTTTAAAAATAGTATTTACTTGTATTTCAATATTCTGTATGTTTCTTTGCCTTTCATTGTCCTCTTATTTCTGTTTCCTTTTTTAATAGTCTGTTCACTCCTTTATTTCAGTCTGTGTTGATTTTTATTTAATTTCTGTTGTCAATCTTATTATCTTGTTGTTTTCTCTCTCCCAGAGTTTGACCTTTTTTATTCCGTGTAACTGTTTTGGTTAAATGTTATGTGGTCTGTTTCACCATTTGTTATATAATTGTCTCTGCATCTCTTATTACTTTCTTTTTTGATATTTCTGATACTTCCATTTTGGGTATCTGCTATTTCTTGGTCTAAACCCTGTATTACTCATTACTGAATTTATTTGTTCTGGTAGTTCCTTTGCTCGAGCTGACGTGGCTATATGTATGCCGTTCTTTTGCTTGAGCTGACGTGGCTATATGTATGTCGTTCCTTTGCTCGAGTTGACGTGGCTATATGTATGTCGTTCCTTTGCTCGAGCTGACGTGGCTATATGTATGTCGTTCCTTTGCTCGAGTTGACGTGGCTATATGTATGTCGTTCCTTTGCTCGATTTGACGTGGCTATATGTATGTCGTTCCTTTGCTGGAGCTCACGTGGCTATATGTATGCCGTTCCTTTGCTCGAGCTGACGTGGCTATATGTATGTCGTTCCTTTGCTCGAGCTGACGTGGCTATATGTATGTCGTTCCTTTGCTCGAGCTGACGTGGCTATATGTATGTCGTTCCTTTGCTCGAGCTGACGTGGCTATATGTATGTCGTTCCTTTGCTCGAGCTGACGTGGCTATGTGTATGTCGTTGCTTTGCTCGAGCTGACGTGGCTATGTGTATGCCGTTCCTTTGCTCGAGCTGACGTGGCTATATGTATGTCGTTCCTTTGCTCGAGTTGACGTGGCTATATGTATGTCGTTCCTTTGCTCGAGCTGACGTGGCTATATGTATGCTGTTCCTTTGCTCGAGCTGACGTGGCTATATGTATGTCGTTCCTTTGCTCGAGCTGACGTGGCTATATGTATGTCGTTCCTCTGCTCGAGCTGACGTGGCTATATGTATGTCGTTCCTTTGCTCGAGCTGACGTGGCTATATGTATGTAGTTCCTTTGCTCGAGCTGACGTGGCTATATGTATGCCGTTCCTTTGCTCGAGCTGACGTGGCTATATGTATGTCGTTCCTTTGCTCGAGCTGACGTGGCTATATGTATGCCGTTCCTTTGCTCGAGCTGACGTGGCTATATGTATGCCGTTCCTTTGCTCCAGCTGACGTGGCTATATTTATGCCGTTCCTTTGCTCGAGCTGACGTGGCTATATGTATGCCGTTCCTTTGCTCGAGCTGACGTGGCTATATGTATGCCGTTCCTTTGCTCGAGCTGACGTGGCTATATGTATGTCGTTCCTTTGCTCGAGCTGACGTGGCTATATGTATGTAGTTCCTTTGCTCGAGCTGACGTGGCTATATGTATGCCGTTCCTTTGCTCGAGCTGACGTGGCTATATGTATGTCGTTCCTTTGCTCGAGCTGACGTGGCTATATGTATGCCGTTCCTTTGCTCGAGCTGACGTGGCTATATGTATGTCGTTCCTTTGCTCGAGCTGACGTGGCTATGTGTATGTCGTTGCTTTGCTCGAGCTGACGTGGCTATATGTATGTCGTTGCTTTGCTCGAGCTGACGTGGCTATGTGTATGTCGTTGCTTTGCTCGAGCTGACGTGGCTATATGTATGTCGTTGCTTTGCTCGAGCTGACGTGGCTATGTGTATGTCGTTGCTTTGCTCGAGCTGACGTGGCTATGTGTATGTCGTCTTCCAAATCTACGTTCACCAATACTTTATTTGTATTCATCCTATCTGTTCCAATCACTATTGCCCTGTTCATCCTTCGTACCACCATGAACATCTGTTTTGTTACACTCTTACCTATTTTAATCATTAATATTGTTTTTCCTATGGTGTTTAACCTTAATAGTTGTCAATTTATGGATTCAAGTTGGTTATTTGTTTTATATAGCTTACATCATTTTCTTATTGACTTATACACGCTCTCTTTGAGGACACTGACACTTGCTCCCGTGTATATTATTACTCTAAATCTTTGATTCTCTACGTGTTCTATGCATAGGATAGATAGGAGGATCTAAGAAGATCTTCTTTTCTTCAGTATGTCCCAAATTGTTCATGATTTACTATTTTTTCTTTGTTCAAAGTCGCCTCCTGTCTCTTTGTTCAAAGTCGCCTGTCACTTTGAGCAAATCTGGCGTTTCCCTGTTGTTGATATACGTTTCTGTATTCTTGTGGCTGTCTTGCTATTATACATATTCTTGCAATGTGTCCTATATTAAATGAATCTCACCTTGTTCGTCAGTGACTGTCTGTTGGACAAGCCTGTGGTTTAGAGCATTGATCTATTATTAATCATGCCGACTCTGATGAGTTGCTAGCAGTGAACGTCTCTCTAACTTAATGATAAAAAGAACGCTGCAGATGTTCACTGTGGTTTAAAATAACGTTCAGTTCTTATTTTCACGTTAAACATCAGTCAACATGTTAAGTCTGATAAAGCTGGACTCACGTTGTGGCACTCAGTTCTAGATGGTAACCAATTAATGACTTCTCTATTGGGATTTGGTCGGACATGGTGAATACATAATTAAGAGTTAAACCGAACAAGAAGAAAATATACATTTTAATTAGAACAATATTGTATGTAATCTTTCTCCTTATCTGTCACACGACCTTTAATGTACAATAATTAAGATTTATGAACAAAAAATGTCAACAATAGCAGAATAACATTTATCGATGTCGGAATAAGGATTGTAGGAATAGATATGTTTAACTCTGGTCATTCACCATCATAGAGATGACTAATGTCCATCTTTGAATTATTTTCTCTTCACAAATTATTATATTTTCTTCCTGTTAATTCATTGAACTGATTGTGCATAAATTGTGTGTCTTTCACCAATAATGCAGAGTGAAGTGGAAGAGGCAAAATTGAACACAAGAAAATAGGCAAGACTCTAGGTTTCGATAATATGGAAGAGATAGATGCATTAAGAGAGCCGGGAATACACGTCATAACAAAACTACTTAATAACATAAATAACAATGGACACAAACCCGAATTCCAACTAAAATATATCTTTGTAGCCATCCCAAAGAAGTCAGGCGTCACTGATTGTGAAGACCATCGCACTATTCGTCTCATAAGTCATATGACCAAAATATTACTAAGAATCATCAGATAGCAGACAGACAAATGAAATGACGAATAGAGGCCACAGAGATGCGATTTCTCAGAAGAATGTTAAAAGTTCCTTGGACAGTTAAAACGACCAATGAGGAAATTCTCAGAGGCCAACACAAAAAGGGAGCTCTTAAAAAACATCACAAAGAAACAATCAACATTTTTTGGGCACATCATGAGAAGAGGAAAGTTGGAATACTTGGTTACAACTGGCAAAATAAAAGGAAAGAGAGATCGCGGACGACAAAGAGAGACGATACTGGATAGCTTGGTGTCATGGCATGGAAACCAGTCAACAACAGAACTGATACGATGCACTGTAGATAGAAGATTGTGGAAGAGTATGATCGTCATTACCGACCAATATGACACATGGACACATAATGATGATGAGGAATATATCTATATCTATATCACATTCTGTTTTGTATTTGCCGTAAATAAATGTAAAGCTATAACGGTCAGTCTTGTAGCACAAGTGCAACTGCTACTGCTACTATCTTTCTGCGCAACATACCACTGCTACAACTAAGTGCAAGATCCACAGCTACAACTTCAGTGCAACATACCACTACTACATACTGCAGAATATATACCACTGCTACATCTTCGGAGCAACATACCACTACTACATCTTCAGAGCAACATACCACTACTACATCTTCAGAGCAACATACCACTGCTACATCTTCAGAGCAACATACCACTACTACATCTTCAGAGCAACATACCACTGCTACATCTTCAGAGCAACATACCACTGCTACATCTTCAGAGCAACATACCACTGCTACATCTTCAGAGCAACATACCACTGCTACATCTTCAGAGCAACATACCACTACTACATCTTCAGAGCAACATACCACTACTACATCTTCAGAGCAACATACCACTGCTACATCTTCAGAGCAACATATCACTACTACATCTTCAGAGCAACATACCACTGCTACATCTTCAGAGCAACATACCACTACTACATCTTCAGAGCAACATACCACTGCTACATCTTCAGAGCAACATACCACTGCTACATCTTCAGAGCAACATACCACTACTACATCTTCAGAGCAACATACCACTACTACATCTTCAGAGCAACATACCACTGCTACATCTTCAGTGCAACATACCACTGCTACATCTTCAGTGCAACATACCACTACTACATCTTCAGAGCACATACCACTGCTACATCTTCAGAGCAACATACCACTACTACATCTTCAGAGCAACATACCACTGCTACATCTTCAGTGCAACATACCACTGCGATATCTTTAAGCACAATTTGCCGCTGTTGTAATTTTCAGCACTGCATACTACTGCTGCAACTTTCAGTGCAACATACCACTGCTGCAACTTTCAGTGCAACATACCACTGCTGCAACTTTCAGTGGTGTAGCAAGTAAGCATGAGCATTAAATGCAGTTATTATAAAGTACAGTCACAATGTATCATGAAAATATGAAAATATTAAATTCACATGAAGAAAGGTAACCACATTTCCTAGTGTATTTATTAAATTAAATAATGAAGAAAGGAAAGAAAGTCACAAATGGATGAAGATGACTAGAGTGTTGTATCTAAGAACTGAACCAGTAACTGACAAGAATCAAATGGATGAAGATGACTAGAGTGTTGTATCTAAGAACTGAACCAGTAACTGACAAGAATCAAATGTTTTATTGGATTAAAAAAAAACACCAAAGTAAACGTGTTAAAAAAATAAGAGACAAATAAAAACAGTGTATGGACGTAGTGCACTGTGAAAAAAAAAATGGAAAAAGGGAGAGGAGTAAGGGAGAATAAAGCAGGGGATTAACGAGATAGTGGAATCATAGAACACGATGCTCATTATTTTACTATTAAAAGAATCTATTTTAGTTTCCCTATTCTAATATTTCACTTGACACCAAGTAGTTTGCCGGGTTAGGTGAGTCAAGTATAAAACAGCGGCAATGAACATAAATGCGAACAATCGGTGTAGTTACTATGTTTCAGTCACACAAACATTAAAGCGAATAATATAACCAGCGAGAAACAAGTGCAGTTTACAAGCAAACTCTTTGGATGTGTTGAAAGATACGGAGCCCTCTTGTGGTTGCCAGAGTACAGTGAAATCTCTTCCACGTTGATGGTAAGTAGTCTTGTAGATTACCGTCTGCCCGCTGGATTCAAATTATCACATTCAGCAACAAAGTCAATTGTTTCACGAGCTGATAATGCAACAAGATGATGCTACCTGTACAACGTGGTCCATTGGATAGCCCTCATCCTCTAGAGTTACACAAGTTAATGGGCTGAAACGTTTGCTCGATGGACGTTCCCATTCCGATGATTAATTGCCTGTTGCTGCAAAGCTTCATATAGTTGCCTGTTGCTGCAAAGCTTCATATAGTTGTCTGTTGCTGCAAAGCTTCATATAGTTGTCTGTTGCTGCAAAGCTTCATATAGTTGTCTGTTGCTGCAAAGCTTCATATAGTTGCCTGTTGCTGCAAAGCTTCATATAGTTGCCTGTTGCTGCAAAGCTTCATGTAGTTGCCTGTTGCTGCAAAGCTTCATATAGTTGCCTGTTGCTGCAAAGCTTCATAAAGTTGCCTGTTGCTGCAATGCTTCATATAGTTGCCTGTTGCTGCAAAACTTCATATAGTTGCCTGTTGCTGCAAAGCTTCATATAGTTGATTGTTGCTGCAATGCTTCATATAGTTGCCTGTTGCTGCAGAGCTTCATATAGTTGCCTGTTGCTGCAAAGCTTCATATAGTTGCCTGTTGCTGCAAAGCTTCATATAGTTGCCTGTTGCTGCAAAGCTTCATGTAGTTGCCTGTTGCTGCAAAGCTTCATATAATTGCTTGTTGCTGCAAAGCTTCATATAGTTGCCTGTTGCTGCAAAGCTTCATATAGTTGCCTGTTGCTGCAAAGCTTCATATAGTTCCCTGTTGCTGCAAAGCTTCATATAGTTGCCTGTTGCTGCAAAGCTTCAAATAGTTTCCAAATATAGTTTCCAATTAAATTGTACCAGTTCGTGCACTTGCAGGTAGGTTCATCATTCTTCTACTGGACCGAATTCATGAACACTCCGAACTTTTGCCTGAATACACAGGAAAATCTCAAAACAGTTCTTGAGTTCCGAGAGTGTTCAAATTTTAGATTTGCTAGTATTTGCAGGTTTGGTTTGAATTCCATATCACGCCATATTTACAAGTCTCATCTTTAATGCAGGAGAATTCATCTTTACATGAAGAGTATCTTCAGAGTAATCTGAAGAGTTTGCTTAACTGGAACCTACAATGGTCATAATGATAGATCGCGTCGAATTGTGAAAACGGTGATTTGTGCTTTTTTTCTTAGCTACGAAAGAGAGTGAGGCAGAGTGCATATTCATTATCTGTGTTAAGAACATCACTATAAGTATCAGAAATGATGACTATTTTGAGAAGTGTGACATTTTACACAACAAATAGCAACATAAACAAGAACATATAGAGGACACAGTTCTGTCAAACAGCGATTAGAAGAAGAAGAGCCCATTGAGTCTGTAAACAAAAAAAATGAAAGTGAAAAGTTAAAACTTTTAATGTATGGAAAATTAATAATATAATTGTCAACGACAAAACAACACGTCCAATCAAAATCATCAACAAATAAGAACTTGAAATTGTAACAAATTATGGAATCTGTGATCTGAATATCTAACAAAAGAGACTGCAAGAACGAAATCATACAAGGAATAACAGTAGCAATACAAATAATTCAGTTAAATGAAGAACATAAGGTATAATACTAACATGGTAGTACACGCAAATCTACTGCAGAAATATACATTTTCGATAGTAAAATTTACTCGCGAATCATGGACAATGCTGTAAACAACAATGAAGAAAACTGATTTATTCAAAACAAAATGCTACAGAACAAGTTCTTAGAATACATTTGGCAATACAAATGAGGAATGAAAACATGTTAATTTTTCCTTGTTCTCCATGTAGCTCTCTTAAATTAAGCAAAGCAACATCTTCTTTGACTTCCTGCATTCGAAATATCATCTGAATCTTCATCTCGCCTTACTTCTTTTAGAGCATTAGGGATATATGATCTGAGCATCGCATTGATACATCGTCCAACACCACGAGGACTACACGCAATGTTTGACAACAATGGATGTACCAACAAGGCTTCATTCACAGAAAAAACCTTATCCAGCTGCACCAACACCGTAACATCGGTGTAGAGTCCTTAAAGTTAAACCTTCAGTTGACTTGGCACAACGATCTACGTGAAAAAGCTGGAAGTAATCCGCTGTCGAACAAATCCTACGATGAGTATAGAATGACTATCAAAGCCACGACGCAGTACTCACAACGACTTAACAACGAAGGAACCCGCCTGGATCACTGAAAACGTGCAAAAACTTCGTAGCACCGGCGACCAAATCATCAGAGTGGAATTAACTTTAACACAACAATCTACATCAGAGATCTGAAATTAATCAGCCCCCGCGCCAGGCCTGCCACAGTCAAGCACACACTTTATTTCATCTTCATGGAACCAGAAGTAAGATTTTTAGTATGAGGATGACTCACCATAACTAAGGATAACACTGTAAGTGGGGATAATTCACCATAACCAAGGATAACACCATAAGTGAGGATAACTCACCATAACTAAGGATAACACCATAAATATGGATGACTCACCATAACTAAGGATAAAACCATAAGTGTGGATGACTCACCATAGCTGAGGATAACACTGTAAGTAAGGATGACTCACCATAACTGAGGATAACACCATAAGTGTGGATGAATCACCATAACTGAGGATAACACCATAAGTGTGGATGACTCACCATAGCTGTGGATAACACTGTAAGTAAGGATGACTCACCATAACTGAGGATAACACCATAAGTGTGAATGAATCACCATAACTGAGGATAAACCATAAGTGTGGATGACTCACCATAACTGAGTATAACACTGTAAGTGAGGATGACTCACCATAACTAAGGATAACACTATAAGTGAGGATGACTCACCATAACTAAGGATAAAACCATAAGTGTGGATGACTCACCATAACTGAGGATAACACTATAAGTAAGGATGACTCACCATAACTGAGGATAACACCATAAGTGTGGATGACTCACCATAACTGAGGATAACACTATAAGTGAGGATGACTCACCATAACTGAGTATAACACTATAAGTGAGGATGACTCACCATAACTGAGGATAACACTATAAGTGAGGATGGCTCACCATAACTGATGATAACACTATAAGTGAGGATGACTCACCATAACTGTTGATAACACTATAAGTGAGGATGACTCACCATAACTGAGTATAACACTATAAGTGAGGATGACTCACCATAACTGAGGATAACACTATAAGTGAGGATGGCTCACCATAACTGAGTATAACACTGTAAGTGAGGATGACTCACCATAACTGAGGATAACACTATAAGTGAGGATGACTCACCATAACTGAGTATAACACTGTAAGTGAGGATGACTCACCATACCTAAGGATAACACTATAAGTGAGGAAGACTCACCATAACTGATGATAACACTATACGTGAGGATGACACACCATAACTAATGATAACACTATAAGTGAGGAAGACTCACCATAACTAATGATAACACTATAAGTGAGGATGACTCACCATAACTGAGTATAACACTATAAGTGAGGAAGACTCACCATAACTGAGTATAACACTATAAGTGAGGAAGACTCACTATATCTGATGATAACACTATAAGTGAGGAAGACTCACCATAACTGAGTATAACACTATAAGTGAGGAAGACTCACCGTAACTGATGATAACACTATAAGTGAGGAAGACTCACCATAACTGAGGATATCTTACCATACCTGAGGATGGCTCACCGTAGTTGAAGAAGACTCACCACAGCTGAAAAAAAATGAATCACCATAACTGAGGTTGACTTCGCATAGATGAAGACGTCTAACCGTAATTGCGGATGATTCATCATAACTGTTTAAGACTCACCATAACAGAGAGAATGACTCATCATAACAGAGAGAATGACTCATTATAACAGAGAGAATGACTCATCATAACAGAGAGAATGACTCATCATAAAATAGAGAGAATGACTCATCATAACAGATAGAATGACTCATCATAACAGAGAGAATGACTCATCATAACAGAGAGAATTACTCATCATAATAGAGAATTTCTCACCATAAGTGAGGACATCTGACCATAACTGCAGATATCTTACCATAACTGATAATGACTCTCCATAACTGGTAATGATTCACATAGTGTGACTCACCATAACTCAGGATGGCTCACTATAACAAGGAAAACAATATATATATATTTCTCGAGGAAATGAAGCAATAAACCTCATAGCATAAGGCTACGACATTTAGAAGTGATGTGGCTAGTGTTCTTCCTCGCCAAAATTACTTCTTCCAGCTCAGTAAACTAGGTACCAGGTGTATTTTCATCAATGCCAAATAAAAACAATATTTTTAAGAAGAGCGACAGACCGATTATGACTATAATGCTAAGGAAGCCGGAACAAAAAATAACACTTTGTGATAGACAGATAGACAGTGATCACTTGGATAGAATTGAACGAAAATCTAATGAATTAATAATTCTTCTACTTCTACCCTTTTAGCTCCCAGTGGAGCATAGGTCTTAAACAAACACTTTCCAAGTCGTTCTGGTTTTTCCATTCTTTTCAGATCATTCCATGTCTTCCATTTCATCATCATCATCATCTCTGCTTCTATCTGTCTTCTCCAAGAATTCTTTGGTCTTCCTCTTTTCTTTTACCCTGGGGATTCCAAAAAAGGGCCTGTTGTGTAATACTCTCAGTTGGCTTCCGTAGTGTATGTCCTATCCAGCGCCATCGTCTTCGTTGTATCTCTTTATCCACTGGTATTTTGACTGGTACATTTCCATAATTCTATGTTAGTGATTTTGTCCTGCCATTTCCATCCTTTTATTCTGCATAAGCATCCATTAATGAAAGTCTGTATCTTCGTGATTGTCGATTGTGTTGTTCTCCATGTTGCACAGCCATATAATAGGACCGACTTAACATTTGAGTTGAAAATTTTTATTTTTGTATTTAACCTAATTTCTTTGGATTTCCATATGTTTCCCAGTACAACGAAAGCACCTCTTGCTTTTGATATCCTATTTTGGTATCATATTCTGTTCCTCCCTCTTTATCTATATTACTGCCCAGATATATGTAAGATTGTACGTCTAGTAGAGGTATTTCTCCTAATTTTATTTGGCTATTGCCAACTGCATTAATTCTCATAATGTTGGTCTTATCTATATTAATCTTCAGTCCTAGCTGTTGTGATCTCTCATCAAGTATGCTCATTTTATCCTGCATTTGTTGATGGCTGTGTGATAGGAGAGCTATGTCATCAGCAAAGTCTAAATCATCAAGTTGTTTGGTCACTGACCACTGGAACCCATTTCTGTTGTTTTGAGTTATTTTCATAATTCAATCTATGGCCAGTAGAAAGAGAAATGGAGACAGAAGGCATCCCTGCCTTACTCCTGTTCTTATTTCAAATGCTTCTGTAAGCTGCCCTTTATGCATCACACTACATTTCGTTCCTTCATACATTGTTTTTATCAGGTTATTAAACTTTATGGGGGATTCCATAATAACTCAGCAACTTCCAGAGCATTCTTCTGTCTAAACTATCAAATGCTTTTCGTAATCTATGAATCCAATATAAAGTGGGGATTTTAGTTCTAAACTTTGTTCAACTATTATACGTAGAGTAGTTAATTGATCAGCACATGATCCGTTCTTCCTAAAACCTGCTTGTTCATCTCTCAAATTTTCAAGGCACTGATAGTAGCATAATTCCCCTAAAATTTGTTCACTCCTGTAAACTTCCTTTCTTTGGTAGTTTGATCATATAACCTTCTTTCCAGTCTTTAGATATTTCTTCCATCTCCCAAATTTTATCTAATAGATTATGTAACATCTTGGTAGAGGTGTTAATATCTGCTATGATGGCTTCCGAAGGAATTTCATCTGGTCCTGGGGCTTTACCATTTTTTAATAGTTTGATGGCTTTCATTATTTCTTCTTTGCTTGGTTTTCCATAGTTAACGTGTAACTCTTCTTCTGCTGGTAGTATATCTGAAGGATTATTTGAGCCGGGTCTGTTCAAAAGTTCTTCAAAGTGCTCTTTCCATCTCTCCATTTGTTCCCTTATATTACTAAGCAGATTTCCTTTATTATCTTTAATAAAGGCATATATCTGTTTGTATTTTCTACTTAATTTCTTTGTGCTGTTGTACAGTTCTTTCATATTCCCTTTATTTGCTGCTTCTTCTGCCTCTTTATCATCTATATATTCTTCTTATCCCTTTTAATGCATCTTCTCACTTCTTTGTTCACCTCTGTGTAAGCTTCCTGTGTCTTGGCTTTATTACTTCTCGTTTTGCTTTTATTTATGTCTGCTTTCTTGTTCTTTCTTTCTTTAATTTTATCCAGGATCTCTGCTGTAATCCATGCTTTATTCTGGCGTTCTCTTTTCCCCAGTGTTTCTTTGCATGTCTCTTTCCATATATCTTTTACTTTTTTCCAGTGATTCTATATTATTGTATTTTCTAGTTGTTGGAGGACTTGGTATTTGTTTGATATTGTGACTGCGAATTTATCTTTAATTCCTTGTTCTTTAAGAAACCCTACATTGAAATAATTTCTACCCTTATTCGTTGTAGTATAATTACTTCCGTTTCAAAATGGTGGAACGTTTCACGTTCTCTCGATTGCTGCAGACAATGCATCTGGGGTTGATTAATTTCGGCTCTCTGATTGCAATTTTCTGTGTTGAAATCAAAATGATGTTCTGCTTAGCAAATCTGCGCGACGAATTGGACAAATCTGCGCCGGTGAGAACATACAGCAGTGTTTCTTAACAAGTCAAGTATTGTAACGGCAACCTTCACCGTCTAGCGTTGATATACGGTTTACATCACAGTAAGTGCTGTTCAATGGCCGACTTTGGGATTTTTGACGCAAGTTATTTATATGCTGAAACGCATTAATGGATTGCTTCGTCAAGTCGACCGAAGATTTTCCTCTTTGGGAATTTGCACCGTGTTTCTTTCGTTGTTCACTAACCGGAGGGTCTGTTGTTTGATGTGTGACGGGGATAATTCGACGACTACCTGGTTGTTTATATGTTCGGTTGGTGTCAAGAACAATGTCCTATCATCATCAAGCGCTATACATTTTTTGTTCTCAATATGACGATCATCATTTTCGGGAGGACGTGAACTTCCATGGTATATGGTGGATAGGCGGCAGGTACCATTGGAGGCTATGTCTGAAGGGTGTTACTTGTTGCAGTTTCCTCATATTCCAAGTCCGGCTTGTTGCAGGAGCTACTGAGTTAAGCGCTCTGTGCACACCGTGAGCTGTGTGATTCATCCATTTTGATCATGTTTCGATGTCCTAACTGTTTACGATGAAGGATGATATCGTATGACAGGGAGGAGTTAACTGTTTTCACTTTCTGCGCGGTTTCGCCTTATGTCTTTTGGCGTGTGCTGAGACTGCTACGATGGGGACTACAGTTACCTTTCTTTGTTTGGGAGATGAGTTAGTAATTCGGATGATTCCACTGGCACGGGTGGTTGAGCAATTATGGATTTTGATTCGTTTGCAGTGATACCGAGGCCTTCAAAACCAATAACCAATCGTTGTAATATACCTTTTTAGTTTAAAATTAAGTTTGACTATCAGAATCAGAAGATGATGATCTGAAGCTATATCTGCCCCTCTATATACTTTTACATCCTGTAAGGATGACTTAAACTTATTATTAATACATATGTGATCATTTGATTTTCCGTTCTATGATCTGGTGACACGCATGTAGCTTTATGTATTCTTTTATGTTGGAATATTGTTCCTCCTAGGCTCACTTGATTAAGGGCGCAGAAATTCACAAATATCTCCCCATTCTCCAAGTCCATGTTTTCCCATAATCCCTTCGAAGCCTCTGTTGTCTGATCCTACTTTAGCATTTAGGTCTCCCATCAAGATTATAATATTATTGGCTCGTCTTGCATACATCTGACAATGTAGCTGTTTATAGAATTCATCTTAAACTAGATCATCATTATCGTTGGTTGGTGCATAGCATTGGATAATGTGTAATTTCATTTTGATTTGGTTGTTTTAAATGCTGCTCTTACTAGTCTTGGAGCTACTGCTTCCCATTCTACTAGTGTCTTTTGTACATTCCTTGATAGATAACATTATAGCTACCCCTTCACTATGTTGTGCTCCAGGTTCCTGGTGTCCTGATGATAAAATCATCTCTCCTGTATTTAGTTTTATTCTTTCCGTTCCTAGCCATCTTGTTTCACACATTCCCAGAATATCTATTTTGTAATTTGATTAATAATTACGTACATATATATTACACAAAGGTTGGGGTGGTGGGGGTGGGGGGGGGGGGGGGGTAAGGGGGAAGGTTCAAATCAGGATTAGTTCAATAGCTTTTTATCTATTGAGGATAAATATAAGCTCAGATCCAACACCTCATGACAACTGCACTGGACAAGCGGCATTGTTCTTTGGTCCTAAAGTGTTCATGGCACACTACAGAAATGTGATAATGGTGTGAAGATAGCTCTAACAGACAGAAATGTGATAATGTTGTGAAGACAGCTCTAAACAGACAGAAATGTGATAATGTGTGAAGATAGCTCTAAACAGACAGAAATGTGATAATGTTGTGAAGACAGCTCTAAACAGACAGAAATGTGATAATGGTGTGAAGATAGCTCTAAACAGACAGAAATGTGATAATGGTGTGAAGATAGCTCTAAACAGACAGAAATGTGATAATGTTGTGAAGATAGCTCTAAACAGACAGAAATGTGATAATGCTGTGAAGATAGCTCTAAACAAACAGAAATGTGATAATGTTGTGAAGATAGCTCTAAACAGACAGAATGTGATAATGCTGTGAAGATAGCTCTAAACAGACAGAAATGTGATAATGTTGTGAAGATAGCTCTAAACCGATAGAAATGTGATAATGTTGTGAAGATAGCTCTAAACAGACAGGAATGTGATAATGCTGTGAAGATAGCTCTAAACAGACAGAAATGTGATAATGTTGTGAAGATAGCTCTAAACAGACAGGAATGTGATAATGTTGTGAAGATAGCTCTAAACAGACAGAAATGTGATAATGCTGTGAAGATAGCTCTAAACAGACAGAAATGTGATAATGTTGTGAAGATAGCTCTAAACAGACAGAAATGTGATAATGCTGTGAAGATAGCTCTAAACAGACAGAAATGTGATAATGTTGTGAAGATAGCTCTAAACAGACAGAAATGTGATAATGCTGTGAAGATAGCTCTAAACAGACAGAATGTGATAATGCTGTGAAGATAGCTCTAAACAGACAGAAATGTGATAATGTTGTGAAGATAGCTCTAAACAGACAGAAATGTGATAATGCTGTGAAGATAGCTCTAAACAGACAGAAATGTGATAATGCTGTGAAGATAGCTCTAAACAGACAGGAATGTGATAATGCTGTGAAGATAGCTCTAAATAGATCAAATGTACTCTTGGCAGGCTCGTGCGAGATTTGTTTTGTTGTTACTACCAGACTTTGGCAAGTGAACTGAGAGCGGAGGGCGACTTATCGCTAGCTGATTGTGCAAGTCCGGGTCAGTAAATCACAACTGACCAAGAACCTAGTTCACCTCTTCGTGAAAATTCTGAATAATTTAACCAGCTTGGCCAAGCAAATAGGTATCGAAAATAGAAGGAAATCAAAGTCGCAAAATATGCTGTCTCGAATTTAGATGCGTCAGGCCGAAAGGAATAGATATATGTGCCTCGCTGCGAGACATGAAAACAAACGTTTCGTGCTGAATCAATCCCAGGTTTCGTTTAGAACAAGAATCGATGATTGTTCAGACAGTTCGTTTATTGTACATTCTCCCTCCCCACAATCACGTTGTGCCTGGCCTGATTTATCTCTGTCTTTCTACCACCATTTCTCTCTTTCTCTCACAAGGACCCTTTTCCTACCTCCACATCCCTAAAAAAAAAAAAAAAAGTCCAACCATTTTGGCGCCAATACTTCTTCATTCGGCTGTCAGCGTCTAGGAGGAAAAGGAAGGGGGGTTGATATAATTTCCGACCTCTTGCTCTTCTGTTGGTCTTTCCTGTTATGTTTCCTCGTATTTCTAATATTCCATCAATTCATCTGTTTCACAGTCGTCCCTTAATTTTGGTGTTCACGCAATGATATTAAAGGCTCGTCGTATTGTGTTTTGGTCCTTTTGTCTTACCACGTGAACAAACCATTTTATATGTTGTATCTGTATGCATGTTATTAGCGGAAATTATTCCTAGTTTATTATCAGTTTTTCCTTTCTCATCTTATATCTCAGACTATTTCATGTCATTCGTCTAACACAGTTCATTTTGCTAGTGGTTATTTTTCTGATTGTTCTTACATCTAGGGTCCAGGACTGGCATTTATTGCACAACGTTGAGACAAAGATTGTGTTGTAGAGTGCCCGTTTTGCCTCAAGTGACATTTACTAATTGGTCAGCAGTAGTCCCGATGATTTGAGAAACACTATTGCATCTTGAGTCTATTTCTGCTGCTTGTGAATTTTGTCACGTGACTTCCTTGGTATTTACATTTCTCCACTTGCTTTAATTGACTCTGTCTATTGCTATGTTCATGTTCTGTTTCTCATGTGCAATATTCACGACTTTTGTCTTGCTGGAGTTGAATTTTCATGTTGTATTGGGTGCCCGTTCTGGTAAGTCTATTTAAATGTTCTTATAAGGCTTCTATTTTTCATCGTCAATATTAAGCTGATAGCCTTGTTATATATCATAGATGACAAATAACAGGTTCATGAACACACATCCATGCTAGAGAATATTATATCGATGTGGTTACATTTATAAAGTTAGAACAGCGCTTCTAGTATAGCAAGCAAATGTTATCTGAACTTGAGCCCCCTGGACAGCAGACAACGTGCAAGAATCAGCAGGGGTAAATATTCACAGTCAGTGTGGCAAGTATTAAAGGCATCGATCCTGAGCAATTAGTATCTGCTGTTGTTTGTGCAAGCTTTTGTAGACTTGTAACAAGAACCATTCCATGTAATCGGTTTGGGTCACTAAAGCAAATAATCTAACTCCATTTTCATGTTTGCCACCACGTTTTGTTTGATTTGGTAATGGCTTTTTATATCGGAGGTAACTCCATCCGGCAACAAAAACAATTTGGGTTTTATGATGAATGCAACTATTGTCTTTCGTGAGTTCCAGAGCCAGTTCCCTGAATGTGTTTAGTGTATGCAGCAGCTACACACGTTCTAACATTGGGTGAGCTTGTCCTTTTGGTTTTGTTAATGTCGCTATAACATGTTCTACAATATGCTGAGTTTAAGATACGCTGCGCTTAAGACACGCTGTGCAGAGGAAACAAAGAGGAAGACTATAATGAAGAAGTCCAAGGAGAAAAAGGAAGACGATAATGAAGAAAAGGAAGAAGAAACAAATAAGAAGACATTTTGGTTGTAAATAATATTGTCAAACAATGACAAGAGATCAAATAATGTTGTTTTTTGTGAATTGTGACGTCAATCTATTGAGTTATTTGCGGGTCATCATCATTGCACTCCAAACATGTCCATAGGTGCTCAGATCTCCTCCTCAGCAAGTCCCGCAGTGTCCAGCGACTGACGACTCCAGTTCTATGTTGGTTGATAAGTCTTCTTACACGGCCACCAAGTTTCTTATTTCTGGCTGTGCCCATCTTAACTTCCATTTCCAACATTCGAAGAAGTGACGTGGATCTGTGTTTGTCGAAGTCCTGTGCTCTTCCCACATCTCGGAGGGCATTGATGATGTCCGCCCGATCCATTGGTTCCCCGTCCTCAATGACACACCAGCTAGCCAACCTGTCCGCTCTTTCATTTACCCACACGTCCAGGGACATAGACAAAGGTGACATTACGTATTGTGGACTTCTACAATGACTCTACCCATTGCATGCGTACAGAGCACGCCTCCACTTTTTTTATCATGCTCATCGAATCACTCAGTATACATGCGGGATGTAGTCTTGTGACTCAACCATTTGAATGCTTTGGTCAATGCCATCACCTCCATTGTCATGCTACTCGTGGTCATGGCGTATGCACCACTGTCTTCTTTGACTTTTCCGCCTGTCGAGCGTGCTGTAAATGCCCATGCACTTATTTGGTGTCGTCTTACAGATCCGTCTGTATAGATTACTGCATCTTTCTCATCGGTGTTATCGCAGATGAGACCGTTGACCTGAGCATTAACCACGACCGGGTTCTGTTCCCTACTTTTCCTGTCGAGTGTGACACACACGAGAAAGTCCCCTTGAATGACGTAGGCACCGGTATCCACTCCTCACCAACGCTGATATTGGTAAGCCCATAGACCTGTTTGATGACATCTTCTGCTCGGCCCACCCATGATTTGCCTCTTTTTAGCTTGGCACCTTTCCCTGTGTTGAGCACGTGGTACAATGGATGCTCTTTATCTGTACTAATCTTCTGGTATGCTCATGCTCTCTAGATCTTGATTCTGTCATACATTGTTGGAAAGTCAAGAAGATACCTCATTGCTACACAGGGAGTGTCCCTTGTACATCCCAAGATAATGCGCATGGCTTCATTTTGTATTTTCTCCAGCCTATCAATTTGAGTCGCACTGACAGTAAGAATTGCCAGGCATACTCGATTGGTGCGAGGACAAATTCCTGGAACAGAAGCCTCTGCTCGATGTTGGCAGCTGCCTTGACCTTCAAGGCGGCTAATTGTTGGCGGGATTTTGTTATCACATGGTTGACGTGGTCCCGAAAATACAGGCTGCGATCAAACTTAACTCCGAGGTATGCCATGAACTTGTACCTGGTCACCTCATCAGCTCCCATTCGTACTACCTGTGTGGTCGTATTAACGATATGATTGTTAAAGGAGAACCATGAAACTGATGCTTTATTAGGATTAACAAAAGCACCTGAAACCCTACACCGGGAAGAAATGCGATCGAGTTCGTCTTGCATTGTGGTGGCGCTTCCCCGTCTGTCTCTTCCCTGTCGATATACCAGAATATCATCAGCAAAAGTCATAGTTCTTCACCTCCCATTCAGTTGTTGTTCCGTGATCGTTATTCTGTACACGTTAAAAAGAACTGGTAACAATGGTGAGCCTTGTGGCAGCCGCGATCCATCTAATGAGGAAGGGGTGCACCGCCAGTTTGAGGAGCATATGCATGAGCTATTCAAATGGTACCTAATCTGTTGTATGCATCCTCCAGATATATAGCAGCAGCACATGTCTCCTCTCGTCTGTGGGAGCCTTCCAGTGCAGTCTATTTGATGTTCACTGAAGCGTCAAATTAATACCTTTACTCAAATGTATACAGTTCGTTTCTTATAGTAACAGTCTCCCTATTTGTATTTATCCTACTTTCTACCATCTCCACTACTCTGTAATTACCACACCTCGTCCATAAAACCAAAGAAGTTAAATTTGAAGCCAGCGATTTGCCAGAGACAGGACGTATGTTGACAGTGGGCTCGTGTCTCCTCCACGAGACTGCTAGAGCATCAAATTAGGAAACAACGGAGCTGCGGTTTGAGTGTGTCCCACACCTTTGGTACTCAACGAATCTCGCATCGTCGAATTTTCACGTCTTCGTATAGAAGGGAATTGCACACCAAGGGATGTGGAAGTAGAATTAGTGCAGTACGGTACGCAGAGGGAGAGAAGTGACGTGAAAGAAAGATAATGACGTAGTGAGCGAGAGACGGTTGGGAAGGAACAGCGAATAGAGTCAGTTGGAGATCGGCAGCGATACAGAGCGGTTGACTAATTGAGAGCCATGAGCCATGGAAGGCAAGAGTGATCGTAGAGAAATATGAAGCGAAGCGGCTGAGATGAAACCCAAGGGATAGCCCGAGTCAAAGGATGGACATGAGGACAGGATTGAACAGCAGAGGAGAATTAATCAGTTGAACTCAGCGACAGATATTTGCGAATGGACGATTGCTGATAGAGCCGGCAACAGAAATAGTTAGAATAGGGAGGTCCGTTCAATGGGGAACGGACCAGATTGAATTAGTTGTCAACAGAAATAGTTAGAATAGGATGGGCCGTTCGATGGGGAATGGTCCAACATAGGATAATAGTGAATAATAATAAATATAGGATGAGAATAAGATAGAATAATAAATAGAGGATGGAGTAAGAGTGGAATTGAATAAATAAACTTTGATTGTTTTATCCAGATGTATGAATCTGTAAGAACTGACTTGTAGAAGAAACAACAAACCAAGAAGGCTGCCGATCAGAGATCACCTGTGTTCTTATGTGTTGACAATTAGCATGGTTATCGGTACGCGAGAGTACCTCTCCACGGCGGCACAGGGTGGATGTCAACAAGCACTGACGTGCACAAGAATACACGTTCACGTGTAACAGATAGATAGAAAGAAGAGTACGAAAACAAAGTAGAGCAGATGAAGATAGATAGAAAGAAAACAAACAGACAAATAGACGAAAAGAAAAGAAGAAGGAAAGAGAGAAAAGACGGTCACATTCGTTCCACTGAAGGATGCCCTAATTGAAGGTTCAGGGACAGCGATGAGGTAAGGTAGGTGATGCCTGAGTGGCTGCGCCCCCGTCAGAAGGAATTCTTTTCCCACGATTTTTAAGCAGATGTCAAACGCAGGCATAAGTGAATGTAACTTGATTTGATGGTAGGGAAATGTTGATCGGCGGTGATGTCATTATTTCAGTGTTTGCAAGTAAAATTAATACTTTGTTTAAAAAAAAAGGTAAGTTTTTTTTTTTTTATGGAAGGAACACTGTATACACAGGTACTGCAGGTGACATGAGATCCGCTGCATATTCTGATCAACAGAACCATTTCCGATTACATTGGAACAATGTACTGATAGGTGATGCAGGTTACAAGAGACATACAACACGTGGTGAGAAACATCATTGATTTCCTGTCACATCCGCAGTTAAGTTTGTGACTGAACGCTCTCTCAGTCCGATTATGCACAATTATGTGTGATATGAGCCATAACAAGGCAAATAGTATATCATGTTCATTACAAACTACAGAGCATTTATACTTCATGGGATCAGTCCATGTTGCCGGTATACCTGTCTGTCATATCATCTATTATACAGTATGTATTATATACGCCATGTTTATTTTATTATTTACATCACCGTGCATTTATTTCTAAGCACGCAGTAACACCACAGACCACCACAGAAATGAGATAGTACATTCACATATATCGTTTATTTGTTAAGTACAACAAGTCTGGGGCTCGATTCTGATGAACAACTTTAAGGGTCAATATACTGTGGATAAATGGATAACAAACATTTTTATCAACGAAAGATAAACGGTACTGATGTAATCCTGACCACATTGCCCGTAAAATTTATCGATGGCAAAAATATAAACAGCACATGCTCTATACGTCACACTGAAGGGATTCTTTAATCTAGTGTAGACAGCACATGTTGTATACGCCACACTGAGGTTCTGTGATCTAGTGTAGACCAGCACATGTTGTATACGCCACACTGAGGTTCTGTGATCTAGTGTAGACCAGCACATGTTGTATACGCCACACTGAGGTTCTTTAATCTAGTGTAGACCAGCACATGTTGTATACGCCACACTGAGGTTCTTTAATCTAGTGTAGACCAGCACATGTTGTATACCCCACACTGAGGTTCTGTGATCTAGTGTAGACCAGCACATGCTCTATACGCCACACTGAGGTTCTTTGATCTAGTGTAGACCAGCACATGTTGTATACGCCACACTGAGGTTCTGTGATCTAGTGTAGACCAGCACATGCTCTATACGCCACACTGAGGTTCTTTGATCTAGTGTAGACCAGCACATGTTGTATACGCCACACTGAGGTTCTTTAATCTAGTGTAGACCAGCACATGTTGTATACGCCACACTGAGGTTCTTTAATCTAGTGTAGACCAGCACATGTTGTATACGCCACACTGAGGTTCTTTAATCTAGTGTAGACCAGCACATGCTCTATACGCCACACTGAGGTTCTTTGATCTAGTGTAGACCAGCACATGTTGTATACGCCACACTGAGGTTCTTTAATCTAGTGTAGACCAGCACATGTTGTATACGCCACACTGAGTTCTTTAATCTAGTGTAGACCAGCACATGTTCTATACGCCATACTGATGTTCTTTAATCTAGTGTAAACCAGCCCATGTTCTATACGCCACACTGATGTTCTTTAATCTAGTGTAGACCAGCACATGCTCTATACACCATACTGATGTTCTTTAATCTAGTGTAGACCAGCACATGTTCTATACGCCACACTGAGGTTCTTTAATCTAGTGTAGACCAGCACATGCTCTATACACCATACTGATGTTCTTTAATCTAGTGTAGACCAGCACATGTTGTATACGCCACACTGAGGTTCTTTAATCTAGTGTAGACCAGCACATGTTCTATACGCCACACTGAGTTCTTTGATCTAGTGTAGACCAGCACATGTTCTATACGCCACACTTAGGTTCTTTAATCTAGTGTAGACCAGCACATGCTCTATGCGCCACACTGAGGTTCTTTGATCTAGTGTAGACCAGCACATGTTCTATACGCCACACTGAGGTTCTTTAATCTAGTGTAGACCAGCACATGCTCTATACACCATACTGATGTTCTTTAATCTAGTGTAGACCAGCACATGTTGTATACGCCACACTGAGGTTCTTTAATCTAGTGTAGACCAGCACATGTTCTATACGCCACACTGAGGTTCTTTGATCTAGTGTAGACCAGCACATGTTCTATACGCCACACTTAGGTTCTTTAATCTAGTGTAGACCAGCACATGCTCTATGCGCCACACTGAGGTTCTTTGATCTAGTGTAGACCAGCACATGCTCTATACACCATACTGATGTTCTTTAATCTAGTGTAGACCAGCACATGTTCTATACGCCACACTGAGGTTCTTTAATCTAGTGTAGACCAGCACATGCTCTATGCGCCACACTGAGGTTCTTTAATCTAGTGTAGACCAGCACATGCTCTATGCGCCACACTGAGGTTCTTTGATCTAGTGTAGACCAGCACATGCTCTATGCGCCACACTGAGGTTCTTTAATCTAGTGTAGACCAGCACATGCTCTATACGCCACAATGAGGTTCTTTAATCTAGTGTAGACCAGCACATGTTCTATGCGCCACACTGAGGTTCTTTGATCTAGTGTAGACCAGCACATGCTCTATACGCCACAATGAGGTTCTTTAATCTAGTGTAGACCAGCACATGTTCTATGCGCCACACTGAGGTTCTTTGATCTAGTGTAGACCAGCACATGCTCTATGCGCCACACTGAGGTTCTTTGATCTAGTGTAGACCAGCACATGCTCTATACGCCACAATGAGGTTCTTTAATCTAGTGTAGACCAGCACATGCTCTATGCGCCACACTGAGGTTTTTGATCTAGTGTAGACCAGCACATGCTCTATACGCCACAATGAGGTTCTTTAATCTAGTGTAGACCAGCACATGTTCTATGCGCCACACTGTGGTTCTTTGATCTAACGTAGACGAACGACAAATTATAGGTCATATGTCCACTTTTATCATCGAAAGGAACCTATTATGTTTCGGTATTGTAATATTTCCTCATATTATTCCAGAGTACCATTCAAACAGGATTATATTTTCTTTTCTGCTTAATAACGTGGAACATAAACTGTTTATTTTATTCTCTTTTCTGTTGTTTTATCCTTGATAATTGCTTGCTATTTAAAAACGTCGATATTTGTCTATTGGCCCGAATAATGACCGAGTATTTGTTTCAATCAAATATCAACAGCTCAGCTCGATTCATAATTAAATTGAGTTCTACGTTTATTAATTTGTAAATAATATGTCGTTTGTACAATGCTTTGCTCCAGCCGCACCACAATTCTCGATATCATTCTTTTGAAATGTCTTCCTTTAACGGTTAGTGATATTTGTGCTATGGGCATCATGAGTGAACGATCGCTAACATTAATCACTTTTATGTTTTCATATAACATCTGCTGTCAATCTACCATCTTTACCGTAACATTGATCAGCTGTCATTCTGCCCTCCTTACCTTACTATAAATATCACCGAGAGGATGCGGTACAAGCATTTTACTTACGTTTTCCTTATAACCAGAATTTGACTGTGATGTTTTCCCTAGAGAAAGAGAACTGTATCACGTGAATGATTAGTCCTCTTTTACTAAACATCTGAGCCCAGGGGTTCTTAAAATGTACGACTTGGCTCTACAATTGCTTATTTCGCATGTATCAATGACACGACAGAATTAGATGATTCAGAACTCCATTAAACCATGTCCAGGAGATTCCTGGCCTCACTGACAACAACGATGAGACCTAATTCTGAAATAAACAAAAAACTGAGATGAACAAAAACATTCAATTTTGTTACAAGTGAGAGAAAACAATTTTGTTACAAGTGAGAGAAAACAAATTTTGTTACAAGTGAGAGAAAACAATTTTGTTACAAGTGAGAGAAAACAATTTTGTTACAAGTGAGAGAAAACAAATTTTGTTGAAGTAAGAGAAAACAATTTTGTTGAAGTAAGAGAAAACAATTTTGTTGAAGTAAGAGAAAACAATTTTGTTAGAAGTAAGAGAAAACAATTTTGTTGAAGTAAGAGAAAACAATTTTGTTGAAGTAAGAGAAAACAATTTTGTTAGAAGTGAGAGAAAACAATTTTGTTAGAAGTAAGAGAAAACAATTTTGTTGAAGTAAGAGAAAACAATTTTGTTAGAAGTAAGAGAAAACAATTTTGTTGAAGTAAGAGAAAACAATTTTGTTGAAGTAAGAGAAAACAATTTTGTTAGAAGTGAGAGAAAACAATTTGTTAGAAGTAAGAGAAAACAATTTTGTTGAAGTAAGAGAAAACAATTTTGTTGAAGTAAGAGAAAACAATTTTGTTGAAGTAAGAGAAAACAAATTTTGTTGAAGTAAGAGAAAACAATTTGTTGAAGTAAGAGAAAACAATTTTGTTAGAAGTGAGAGAAAACAATTTTGTTAGAAGTAAGAGAAAACAATTTTGTTGAAGTAAGAGAAAACAATTTTGTTGAAGTAAGAGAAACAATTTTTGTTGAAGTAAGAGAAAACAAATTTTGTTACAAGTGAGAGAAAACAATTTTGTTGAAATGAGAGAAAACAATTTTGTTTGAATTAGAGAAAACATTTTGTTGAAGTGAAAGAAAACAATTTTGTTAGAAGAGAGAGAAAACAATTTTGTTAGACGAGAGAGAAACAATTTTGTTAGAAGTGAGAGAATACAATTTTGTTGAAGTGAGAGGAAACAATTTTGCTTGAAGTAAGAGAAAACAATCTTGTTCGAAGTAAGAGAAAACAAATTTTGTTACAAGTGAGAGAAAACAATTTTGTTGAAATGAGAGAAAACAATTTTGTTTGAATTAGAGAAAACAATTTTGTTGAAGTGAAAGAAAACAATTTTGTTAGAAGAGAGAGAAAACAATTTTGTTAGACGAGAGAGAAAACAATTTTGTTAGAAGTGAGAGAAAACAATTTTGTTAGAAGATAGAGAACACAATTTTGTTGAAGTGAGAGAAACAATTTTGTTAGAAGTTAGAAAAAACAATTTTGTTGAAGTGAGAGAAAACAATTTTGTTGAAGTGAGAAAAACAATTTTGTTGAAGTGAGAGAAAACATTTTGTTGAAGTGAGAGAAAACAATTTTGTTGAAGTGAGAGAAAACAATGGTACAGAAAGGAACACCAAAATTACACTGAAGAAGGATGGAGACATCCTAACAGGTAAGCATGCAGCAAATCACTTTGCAGACTCTTTTGCAAATGACAATAATATTGAAATTAGCCTAGAGAAACGACAAGAGACCCATTTAACACAACAAAATGCAAGACAAGAAGAGACGACCAATGAAATCATGGAAATATCCATTACACAAAGAGAGCTAGAGCTGGCAATATCCAAATTAAAAATGAAAAGTCACTGGACAGTGATGGAGTGTCCAATGAAATGATTAAGAACTTGGGAACTGCAGCTAAAGCAAAACTACTGCAGATCTACAACATTTGCTGGATCACAGGTAGAGTGCCACAGGCATGGAGAGAAGCAATTATGATACCATTACTAAAGCCAGGAAAAGATGGTTCAACGACATCCATCTATAGACCAATCAGCCTTACAAGCTGTTTGTGTAAAACAATGGAACGTATAATCAATCTCAGACTGCAGTGGTACCTGGAAAGTGAAAATCTCCTTGTCCCACAACAAGCAGGCTTTAGACAGTGTTATTCTACCGAAGATCAGGCAACCTATCTTTCCCAGGAAATTGAGGATGCGTTTCAAGAAAAGAAACTGGTACTTGCAGCATGGATAGACCTAAAGAAAGCATTTGATAAGATATGGAAGGAAGGGATTTTGAAGAAACTGATAAATTATGGAGTAAACGGCAGGATGTACAAATGGGTCAAAGCATACCTGCATAACAGGAGAGCCAGAGTGCAACTGGATGGTCTTAAGAGTAAGAAGGTCTTACTGCGCCAGGGCGTTCCACAGGGAGGGGTACTATCTCCAACACTTTTTCTGATCTACATCAATGACCTAGTTACTGAACTACCACATGGCATCAAAGTGGCAATGTATACAGATGACTTGGTAATGTGGTGCACAGAGGGTATGCAACAGTGGCCTCCAAGTTGCTACAAAGAGCTATGAATGCACTGAATTCATGGACAAATAGATGGTGTATCAGCATCAATACAGACAAATGCAGTACTACACTTTTCACTCACTCCCCAAAACAAAAAGCAGGAGCCATCTACATAAACAATGAGCCTGTGAAAGAAGACATACAAGCTACGTATCTCGGAGTTACATTTGATAACAAACTATCTTGGAAACAGCAGATAAATAGGGCAACCCAAAAAGCAAGGAGGAAATTGACTATTCTAAGAAAGCTGTGTGGAACCACATGGGGTGCGAGTGGGAAAATACTCAGTAAAGTTTACCAGCAGAGTATACGCCCACATTTAGAATATGGATCATCCGCATGGTGCTCAGCATCAAACACCACACCGCAAAAACTGGATAAAGTACAAAACCAGGCACTTAGGGTCATCACAGGAGCAATGAAATCAACACCAATATTGGAGATGGAGAAATTGTGGAGGATACCAGCACTGAGAGAATGGAGGGACACAAAGGTGCTGATACAGGCTGACAAATTTGTATGCATGCCGAGACATGCAATGACGGACCGATTCCAAAATCTTGCATTGGGACGACTTAAGAGAAGCAGTTTTATCCACCAAGCCAAGCGAATTAGTAGACAAACACCAGACATGCCAAGAGTTGTTAACCCCCTACTGCCCATACCTGAACAGACTTCCTGGACAGAAGAATCAGAATTATCAATACAAATACGGACAGAAGTGAAAGGAATAGTTGACAAAGAAGAACAGATTAGTCTACAGCGAAAAACAATAACTCTCAGTTTCCTGGATGAAGAATACCCACAAGACCTATGGATTCGTGTGTACACAGATGGATCAGCACAGAATACAGTAAAAAATGGGGGAGCAGGTGCATATATAGAGACCCAAATAACACTAGGGATATGAATAAAATAGCAACAGGGAAATATTGTCACAATTATGATGCAGAAATACAAGCAATAAGGTTGGCAATATAAAAACTGCTGAACAGCAATCTTAGTCCACAGCCTGTAGTGTTTTTGACAGATGCAAGATCAGTACTCCAGGCACTAAAATCCAGAAAATTACATCTGCAGACCTTATTGACTGAACTCTGCAAGCAACATATGGTTGCCCTGCAGGGGATCCCATCTCACTGTGGAATACCAAGAAATGAGAATGCAGATCAGTTGGCAAAGGAAGGTTCAACAGGCACACAACTAGATACACCGGTTACATACCATCATAAGAAACAGATAATCAAATAAATCAGAGGACCACAAGCCCCAAATCAAGATGCCTTTCATAATATGAATAGACATGAACAAGTTATCATTATACGCCCTAGAACAGGACACAATCGACTCCATAGTCACATGTATACAACATTCAAGATCGGCACATCAACTACTTGTACATGTGGACAGGCACCCCGGACTGCTGAACACATACTTCAAGACTGCACTGAATATAGTAGACTGAGGAAAATCCATTGGCCCATAGATACAACACTACAGACAAAACTATATGGGCCACTGCAAGAATTACAAAAGACAGTAAAATTTATACAGGAAACGACATTGCTGATATAGACAATACTTCAGGCGAACGAAAGACAGATAGATAGAGAAAACAATTTTGTTAGAAGTAAGAAAAAACAATTTTGTTAGAAGTAAGAAAAAACAATTTTGTTAGAAGTAAGAAAAAAACAATCTTGTTAGAAGTAAGAGAAAACAATTTTGTTAGAAGTAAGAGAAAACAATTTTGTTAGAAGTAAGAGAAAACAATTTTGTTAGAAGTAAGAGAAAACAATTTTGTTAGAAGTAAGAAAAAACAATTTTGTTTGAAGTAAGAGAAAACAATTTTGTTAGAAGTAAGAGAAAACAATTTGTTAGAAGTAAGAGAAAACAATGCTGCAGAAGGAATCCATAGACTGGACTGAGAGATTAGACAAGAAAAAGAATTAACCAAAGATATTGTTCGTAGACAGTATATCCAACAAAAACAAAATAATAATACGTTCAATGAAAGAGTTCCTTAATATTATGTTCAATCAGTCTTAACATCTGGATGTCAATCATGGACAAATAATAAGAGAAAAAAAAAGATCAATGAGGATCAAAGATTTATTTTTCTACAAAGGTATCGTAGGAAGGCTTTCTTTCAGGGCTTAGTCCCCCCCCCCCCCCTCACTGGGGGTGGGGGAGGAAAAAGAAGGGGGTGAAAGATGAAATACTCCAACCCCCGAATTTAGAACCCCACCACCCCCAACCCCGGCGGAAATGATAAAAATGTAATAATTAAACTTATGTTACTTGTACAACGATAACGGTTGTGGTTGTAAGATGATGATAATTATAACAATGAACATGAAACTAGTCAAGACAGTTTTTCTTTCTTGAGGTTGTGGTTGTGTAGAAGAGGGAGGAGTGGAGAGAGTAGAGGAGTAAACAAAGACGAGAGAACAAGGTCAAGTTAAAAGACATTAAGACGAAGTCATGAGAAAAATAAGTAGAGGATGGGTCAAAATGCACGTTCAAAACGTGAAGAACATGTTCAGAAGTGCGTGGGCAGACAGACGCGTAGGAAGTCAATTTTGATTGGCTGACACGATCCAGATTTAAGAAGTAAACACAAAAGATTGGGGGAACTTGAATACAACACCTGGAGAGACTGAGTTGGCAGGGAGTGACGATCTAGAGTAATGACACCAAGCAAGTGTAATATAATTTTAGCCGGCAGAAGAAAACGTGATAGTTAGGAGATGCATAGACTAGTGAAGAATAGTTAAGTGATGCAGATTAGTAAGTGACACTATTAAGAGACAGTTAGTAGCAGTGCCAAGAGACCGCAGGGCCGGTAGAAGTTAGATAGTCTAGGGCGGGCCGTCATGCGGACGGTCCACAATTAGTTGAGATACGAGTATAAATGCGCTAGAGCCCAGAGATAAGTGTGAGGGCGATAGACTCAAGAATTGTAAGAGTGCGCTTTAAATGTGTGACCTGCCATATCCAGTGTGTAACGAGAGTCCGATGTGACAGTATTAAAAGTCGGAATCAATTCTTATAACCAATGCGTAGTTATGTGTTACACAGTTATATTTATCTGCCTAGCGTCAACCCTTGGGGACGAATCATAACAGTAATAAAGCTGTCGCGGAATCACAACGTGAAATAGTTATCTTAACAACAAACCAGAAGTACGACATGGTAAGCAGACAAGGTCAGGGCTGAGACGAACGCCAGGGGAAAGGAAGACGTGTTGTCACGAGAAAAAGCTAGATCAGCACATTCCAGCTGAGGTCACGCTATCAGAGAACCGACAGGGGCGGTGCAGGCTGTCAATAAAGTAACGATCGATATATCAATGCGATTACGACATATCGCAGAGTATAACCAGCACAAATAACAATAACAAACAAGAAAGAAGCCTATTCCCCGGGTACAGTTGTTGTTAAGTTTTATTAGAAAACGAACTAATAATTGAGAATTGAAATGCCAGGCTTTCATAATTAGTGGTAAGCTCATAGTTTTCTCATATTTGACTACTTCTACGACAATGGTCAAGCCTGATACCTGTACTGTTGATCATGTCTTTGAATTTTAATTTCTGTAAAAAAAAAAGCCACCGAAGATGCTGACTGTCATATTATTCAGACAACTACCACATCAACATTCTCTCACGATCCAGTGCCCATACCAACTGCTAGTTCATCTGAACATACACCCAGAGAAGCCAGCTATAATTCTGTGTGTAATTTTATTGATTCTTGGACAGATAAATATAAATGGCTTGTTTTTTAAATTTTTTTGTTATAAGATCGAGGTTGTGCTTTTTGTCGTGTCTGTTCTTGACACTATCTAAATGACGCAAACAAACTTCAGAAAACCGAAGGTGTCTTTATTAATGTACATTTCACTAGTTATAAGGTGACCATATTTTTGAAACCCTAATCCTACACGGATTAATTTGACTTCAATTTTCCATCAATAAAACTAAATTTCTTCCGTATTTTTTCAAGTGATCAATAGATATATTTTAAAACTAATTAAAACACCTAATAATATAGGCTTACAAAACGTTATCAGGAGTTATTGAATGAAACGTTAGTGAGTTTCAGTTTCAGTATTTAAGATTTAAAACTGGAAGCGCATTTTACTGTTAGTATTTCGCCAAATGAACAACCAGTTCAACTTTTTAAACATTTTCTACACAACAACAGAATAATGTGTATTTTTAAATCGAAGAGACGTTTACTATATTGGCAAATTGGTAAACGTTTGTGTTCCTAATGGATTTTAACAAATCCGGGACAAAAGCTAAAACAAAATAGGCCAAAATCGGGACAGTAACAAATCCGGGAAAAAGGTTGAAAAAAAAAACCAGTGAAAAATCGGGGGTGTCCCGGAAAAATCGGGGCGTCTGGTCAACTTACTAGTTATAAGTAATCAAGAGGAACTACTGGGATATTGGGGGAAAAACATGATTCCTCTGAATATCATAAAAATTAAATGGAGAAAGAAAATTCAGTATTTTTCATGAAAATGAGACCTATACACTCTATCCTACGTCAGCAGTAAAAAAAAAAAAAAAGTAAAGTACCCCCCGTCACGCCAAGTGGCGTATAGGGAAATATGGTGTTAGTGACCCTATATTTTACAGACCTTCAGCACATGATTTTTGGGTAATGTGGTCGGTATTACGCCCGTGCTGCTTTACTTTCCCAGAAAAATCCGGTACCCATTTAAGGCTGGGTGAACCTGGAGCCGTCGGTTGGGATCGAACCCTACCCCTTGTCCGTAGTAGTCCAGTTCACTAACCACTGAGCTATCGCGGCTCCCACTAATTTTTAGGGAATTAGTAAAACCCAGGTGTCCTCGCCAGGGAACGAACCCCGGCTGTTGCCGTGGTAAGCCAACCGCCTATCGATTGCGCTAACGGACACCCACGTCAGCAGTACAAAGTTGATATTGAAGAAAATAGGTCCGGCCTAAGTATTTTGATCTATTTATCTATTGACCTTTCGAGCCGTAGCCGGCCCATAGGGCATATACCCAAATACTCTTTCTCTTATCTAATTTTTTTTATTCTAGCAGCTTTCAATCCTTGCAATGATATTTTATTAAATCTCGTCAATTGTCTCTGTTCAGTGCAACTAACTCTATCACATTGAGGGAATTCGATGAGCATGATAAAAAAAGTGGAGGCGGGCTCTGTACGCATGCAATGGATAGAGTCGTTGCAGAAATCCAAAATACGTAAGGTCACCTTTGTCTATGTCCCTGGACATGCGGGAGTACGGGGAAATGAGAGAGCGGACAGGTTGGCTAGCTGCGCTGTCGTTGAGGACGGGCAACCGATGTATCGGGCGGACATCATCAATGCCCTTCGAGATGTTGGAAGAGCACAGGACTTCGACAAACACAGATCAACGTCACTTCTTCGGATGATGGAAATGGGAGTTAAGATGGGCACAGCCAGAAATGAGAAACTTGGTGGCCGTGTAAGAAGACTTATCAACCAACATAGAACTGGAGTCGTCAGTCGCTGGACACTGAGGGAATTGCTGAGGAGGGGATCTGAGCACCTATGGGCATGTTCGGAGTGCAGTGATGATGACCCGCAAATAACTCAATAACTCAATAACTCATTGAGGGAACCGATTCCTGCTACTCTTGCCTCTCTGATCAAGTATTTGATCAGGAGTTGATATTTTCTACTTAAAGAGGAGAGGCTCACACAACCAAATATGAACACATTGTGAGAAATTTGATGGGACCGTGTGTTAAGAGTTGAAGTGACTGGCTTCAAAAACAGAGTGGACCAGCTACATATTGTAGTAAAGACACAACTTGTGAAATGTTACATGGGAGAGCTACTTGATATCTGTGGCATATACTGGTTTTGGGGTCTGGGCTACCGCTGACATAATAAATAAAAACATACATTATATTCAGTAGGCTTACTTGAAGTAATATTTTAAATTGACTTCACTACATTTTAAATTACTTACATACGTAAGTTATGTTAATTATATCCGTCTTGTTTGAGACGAAAATGTCTTGATGACTTTGTCATTGAAAGTACTGTTGGGTTGGTTTCTAAGTTTCTGAGGGAATGATTTCTCAATTGACATTAATGCCACTAAGTTTCTGAGGAATGAGTTCTCAATTGACATTAATGCCACTAAGTTTCTGAGGGAATGATTTCTCAATTGACATTAATGCCACTAAGTTTCTGAGGAATGATTTCTCAATTGACATTAATGCCAAACCAGATAAGCGTTCTTGTGTCTGAGTTGAGCGACAATAAGATTTGATTCTCTTTAGAGCAGGAAAGTTCTTTCTACAGATGCTGATGCGCATAACGTAGTTATAAATAGATACGGAAGTTCCGGTAATCAGACATAGTTTCACTTTCACTTTGTGACGATTCAGATTGGTTAGAGCTAAAAATAACACATGAAACCACATTCATCTAGCAAAACCACCTATATTAGTTTGATTCCCATCTTTGAATTTCAAGGTCGTTAATACTTGGTCGGGATAGTGGAGAAATGTACCGCTGGCTCCTAGAGGTTTCAATGTAGAATAGTTATAACATTCACAAACGTTATAGTGGCCAGATGAAAACCTTGCTTTAATAAATGCAAATCAAAGCAAATAAATCATATTGGCTTACGAATGTGTAATAGAATATTTGAAAATTTATAATATAATTATTTAAAAAATATAATAAATTATCATTTCCTTTTGTATATCGTTAATATGAACTTGTCTATATGTGTGAGATATGTGACAGACTGTGGAGAAATTAGAGATACGGGTTTGTGCATAATTCCACATCAAAATACAACAGCTGAGTCCATCACAAACTGCATTGATAGCGAAATAAATAAACGAGGTATATCATGTAGTAATCTTATTGCTTGTGGATTTGATGGAGGTTCTAATTTTTCAGGTAGTATCTTCGGGGTTCACAAAAGAATATCGGATAAATCAGGAACGACTATTACCTGCATACATTGTCGGACTCATGTATTGTCCCTTACAGTGACAAATGCAAAGGAGCTAGAAATCAATTCTCATACATGAAAAAGTTTTTTGTTTGTTTTTAAATATAGTCAAGAGACATAAGCTGTTCTACCAATCTACAAAACGAGAAATAGTTCTCCGTAACATTCAACAAATGTTAGAATATCCTATACTGAGAATTCCAGAGGCTACAGATGCGCACTGGCTCAATCATTATCACACCAATTACAACATTATGGGTAAATGATGATGACTTGTGAGCATTTTCATAAGGATTTGAGAATTCCTCTTCTAGTCAATATGGTAGATAGGCGACAGGAACCGTTGAGGCTCTGTTTGAAAAGTGTTTCTTGTTGCAGTGTCCTCATATTCCAAGTCCGGTTTGCTGCCGGATCTACTGAGTTTAGCGCTCTGTGCAAACCATGAGCTGTGTTTTTCATCCTGATTGTGTTTCGATATTCCAATTGCTTACCATGAATGATGATATCGTATGGCGAAGGACAGTTTGGCTACGTTCACTTTCTGTGCGGTTACGCCTTATGTCTTTTGGCGTGTGCTGTAGCTGCTATGATGAGGACTGCAGCTAAAGAAATGAAGAAAAAAACATATTTAAAAAAATAAGAAAAAAAAACGGTATGGTAAAGCTTTACGTGCTAAGAAGAAAATACAAACCAGAACGATGTTTCGGCTCAATAGGCCTTCAGTAGGAACAAACATACAATATACACATCAATATGTATTTAAAATGTATTTTAATTATATATATATATATATATATATGTATATATATATATATATATATATATATATATATATATATATATACATACACACACACACACACACACACATATATATATATATATATATATATATATATATATATAATTATTTCAAAGAAGAAGAAGAAATAAAAGGAAAATTTTAAATCAAGACTTTTCTGTATATCTTATGTGCAAGAATTTTAGTGAGAACGGCTTCTGTGTGCGAGCACAAAAGTGAAAATGTGCGCACACAACACGCAGTAACAGACATTTTAGAAAACAGGTCAGTGTGCATACACAAAGCGCAAAGAGCTGAATAGAAGAATATCGGGTACCCGAGAGTAGATAGAGTTTTCGTAGAGTGGGGGTAAGAGATATAGGGACAGATGAAGTGATGCAGTGTGGACTAGTAGAAGATGGATGTCTATAGCATAGCATGTGTATATAATAATGTGCTCAAACATGAGTAACAGAGAATATGCATTAGGGAACGGAAAACCACAAGGAAACTATGTGTAAGAATGTGATACATTAATTCCTCGCGGGGTCAGCGAACCCAATTGGACTATAAGGTAATTCTCCTGTGTGCAGAGAACAATACCAGTGATACGGATGTCATCTTTGTGCCGGTATTATGTTTTACATCTCGAAGATGTTCACAAAATCTTACCGCTAACGTCAACCAGACTCGCCAATATAAGTCACGCGACCTCACAGAAATTTAAATCCTTGACAGTCTAAAATTATTGTGACATGAAAGTAATTCAACAAAATTAGCGGATGGGCAAAATAAATAAAATTTAATCATGAAGAAACAAGCCAACATGGCATATGACATTCCAGACCAAGATATGAATCACCGCCACATAGATGAGTTGCATTCGTGTAGGAAAATAATGATACTAGGAGAAAATGATAAATACACAGAGAGAGAGAGAGAGAGAGAGAGAGATAGAGAGAGAGAGAGATAGAGAGAGAGAGAGAGAAAGAGATGTTAAGATACTGAGAGATGTTTTTGAGCATTAGTACCATGGATACCACTGAGCAGACTTTATAAATGAATTCGCAGAATGGACATCATTACACTCGGTAAAGATTCAAAAGTATTGAATTCAATTTGAGAAGATAGTGAAGATTAAGCCGAGCAACCTAGTAGTTCTCATGTCGCTCTACGCTTCGCAGGCTAGTCTCAACATGGCCAAACACACCTCTTGTCGTTCATCATCAAAACCTACCCACACAATGTCGTGCCACACCTAATTAACAAAATTGCTGCCTCACTATTACAGTTTTATGAATAGACAAGACTTTATTCAATTAACCGTACCAGGTAACAGTACCTTGTCCCATTTGCTAATTAAGAGCGTCCTCGTTTATTGGGCCTTATAAGCCAATCTTGGAACTCTCTAACAGCTTCGACTTTCAATATGTCAAAGTAAGTACAAATCAAACGAGTATCTGAAGCGTTCAAGTCCAATTCATGCTATTCACATATCTACCAGTCATACGTATGCTATTCACCTATCTACCAGTCATACATATGCTATTCACCTATCTACCAGTCATACGTATGCTATTCACCTATCTACCAGTCATACATATGCTATTCACCTATCTACCAGTCATACATATGCTATTCACCTATGTACCAGTCATACATATTATTGACATATGTTCTTCTTCCTCTTTCCTTCCTCATTTGCCTTTCAGCGTCGGGGGGAGATATAATTTGTAGTCTTTCCCTCTTCTGTTCGCCACTTCTGCTGTTATGTTTCCTAGTGTTATTAACATTCCATCAATCCATCCTTTTCGTTGTCGACCCTTGTGTCTGGTGTTCTCGCAACATTTATTGAAGACTCGTTGTGTTGTGTTTTGACCTTCCTGCCTTGTCACGTGGGCAAACCATTTTATCTGTTGTTTCTTTATATATTCTATGGAGTGGGTTATTCCTTTTTTCTCAGTTCTTCATTTCTGATCTAATCTCTCAGGCTATTTCCTGTCATTCATCTAACACAGATAATTTTTCGTATTGTTCTTGCATCTGGGGCCAGGACTGACATCGGTAGCACAACGTTGGGATGGAAATTGGTTTGTAAATATTGTGTCCGTTTTGCCTCTAGACTTATTCCCTTGTTGGACAATAGTGGCAATAAGTAAAGTACAGAGCCCCGTCACGCCACTAGGCGTATAGGGAATATGGTGTTTGTGACCATATATTTTACAGACCTTCAGCACATGATTTTTGGAGTAATGTGGTCGGTATTACGCCCGTGCCGCTTTACTTTCCCAGAAAAAAAAATTTGGTACCCATTTAAGGCTGGGTGAACCCGGAAGCCGTCGGTTGGGATCGAACCCTACCTATTGTCCTTTGTAGTCCAGTTCACTAACCACTGAACTAAATAGTGGTGATAGCTATCCAGTTGTTTGGCAAGCTTTTGTGCACCTTGTGTCTACCTCTGCTGTTTGTGAATTGTCGTTTGTCACTAAACTTCCTAGGTATTTAAATCCCTCTACTTGTTTTAGTTGTCTGCGGTCTATAGTTAGGTTGATGTTCTATAATCTTTTACGATATTCATGACTTCTATTTTATTGGTGATGATTTTCATGTTGCATTTTGTACCTGTGTTGTTGAGTTTATTGAAGTATTCTTGTAGGTCTTCTATTTTTCCATGTATTAGTACCTGATAGACGATCAATCATCTGCAAATAAAAGCTCGTTGATCTCCCCTTTCTCTGATGGGTTGGCTACTTGCATATATAGTCCATGTATGTAAAAACAGTATTGGGGATAGTTCGCACTCCTGTGATACACCTGATCTAACCTCGAAGTTATCATACAAGTGTATAGAGCCTGTAAAGTCGAATGTGCACACACAATTCTGTATCAGTCTTGTACCTGAACACGTTTAACATTTACAATTAAAATGTTACATTGTGCAACTACATGTGATCAAGTAAACAGTTTCGAATAGTTTGTCTCTGTTTTCTGTTCTCTTTCCACATATATAAAACTAGAGCTAAATTAAATGCTACCACATTTTGAAAGAAAAGTTTGAAAGATGAGTATGCTTTCATCAAAGTTACCACCGGAAGAGCCGGAAATATAAATAAATGACTACATCACAATAAACAAAGTGGGATACCTCTTACCGAACCATGGCACCCTTTGGACCATTATTTTGAGACCCAGTGGTTACCACATGATCACGAGATAGAGCGGATGTTAGATGCGAGTTGGGAGAATGTCATTGACCGTGTGCGCTCAGCATCTGAAAGAATGACAGAGAGAGTCACTTCACAATCAATGATGCTGGTTATACCCAGGAACAAAGGGTACCTGACAGCTTGACAGTCTCGGTAAAAGGTAGGAATGAAGTACTCTGTCAGGTCTACTGTATTTATAACAAGAATATATTAGTAGACATTAAGTGTTGGTAATGATTATGGGTAGTCATATAATAGTTTGATTTTGTTTGGAACATCGCCAGTAACAATGACGACTGAGGTAACCAAGAATAGCAAGGTTATTATCGTTGATTCTAATGTGTGCGCTATAATTAAACATTGTTGGAAAATACCGTGGTTCCAATAGTGATTGTTCACTGTCGTTATGCCATTCCAAGTACGTCATAAGCTCAGTGACGCGTTATAAAGTTGCACGTCATATGTATCCAACAAAAAAAAAAAAAAAAAAAAAAAAAAAAAGATGGGGCGAATAGTTTGAGTGAGCTGGCAGTATAAGGCAATAAATGGAGCTGGCATCAGATATTTTAACTTCATCGGCACATCCAATATTTGCGTTACTTACGTTGGAAGGACAAAATCAATAATGTAAATGAATGCATACATGGACCAAGTCTACAGTCTCCACAAGTTGAACATTTTACAAGTAGTCTCCTCCTCGTCGTCGTCTTTACTACTGCTTGGACGTGTATCCAGACAGATATCAAATAATAAATGTCTAACTTCTACACCAGCCTTCACAATGATGCTATTGTAGACTGGGATTCATTGAGTTATTGAGTTATTAGCGGGTCATCATCATTGCACTCCGAATATCTCCATAGGTGCTCAGATCCCCTCCCCAGCAAGTCCCGCCCCGTCCAGCGACTGACGACTCCAGTTCTGTGTTGGTTGATTAGCCTTCTTATACGCCCACTAAGTTTCTCGTTTCTGGCTGTGTCCATCTTAACTGTCATCTCTTTCATCCGAAGGAGTGACGTGGACTCATGGTTGTCGAAGTCCTGTGTCCATCTTAACTGTCATCTCTTTCCTCCGAAGGAGTGACGTGGACTCATGGTTGTTGAAGTCCTGTGTCCATCTTAACTGTCATCTCTTTCCTCCGAAGGAGTGACGTGGACTCATGGTTGTTGAAGTCCTGTGTCCATCTTAACTGTCATCTCTTTCCTCCGAAGGAGTGACGTGGACTCATGGTTGTTGAAGTCCTGTGTCCATCTTAACTGTCATCTCTTTCCTCCGAAGGAGTGACGTGGACTCATGGTTGTCGAAGTCCTGTGTCCATCTTAACTGTCATCTCTTTCCTCCGAAGGAGTGACGTGGACTCATGGTTGTTGAAGTCCTGTGTCCTTCCCACTTCCCGGAGAGCATTGATGATGTCCGCCCGATCCATTGGTTGACCGTCCTCAACAATAGCGCAGTTAGTCAACCTGTCCGCTCTTTCATTTCCCCGTACTCCCGCATATCCGTAAATAAAGGTGATCTTACGTATTTTTGACTTCTGTATAATACACCCGCATTGACCACGACTGAGTTCTGTTTCCTATATTTCCTTTCGAGTGTGACGATATTCGAGAATGTCCCTTTGAATGACGTAGGTACCGGTATCCACTCCTCACCAGCGTTTATATTTGTAAACCCATAGACCTGTTTGATGACATCTTCTGCTCGGCCCACCCATGATTTGCCTCTTTTTAGCCTGACACCCTTTCCTGTGTTTCATGTGGTTTATGTTCTCAGTCAATGTTTTATATCCCATTCGAGCTCTCGTTTCTTTCCATCTTCTTATGTCCTTGTTGTTATGGAATCACTAGGCATTATCTTAAGGTTAGCAAACATTTTTTTTGCCTGCCGCTTTTATGCTATTCATGATTGGTTCAATGTCAGTTCGATCTGTTTTGTTGTCATTTCTATGTTCCGCCATCTGTTCACTCCAGCATATTTCCTCACACATATAATATTAACTGTCAGCCCTGTCTGTTTGTCCGTTCTTTATCCACTTTTGCCTAATATTTTAGGGAGGCTAGAGACAGGAAAAGAACATAATTGGGGAGCCACATAATATTTTAGGGAGGCTAGAGACAGGAAAAGAACATAATTGGGGAGCCACATAATATTTTAGGGAGGCTAGAGACAGGAAAAGAACATAATTGGGGAGCCACATAATATTTTAGGGAGGCTAGAGACAGGAACAGAACATAATTGGGGAGCCACATAATATTTTAGGGAGGGTAGAGACAGGAACAGAACATAATTGGGGAGCCACATAATATTTTAGAGAGGTTAGAGACAGGAACAGAACATAATTGGAGAGCCACATAGTATTTTAGGGAGGCTAGAGACAGGAACAGAACATAATTGGGGAGCCAAATAATATTTTAAGGAGGCTAGAGACAGGAACAGAACATAATTGGGGAGCCATATAATATTTTAGGGAGGCTAGAGACAGGAACAGAACATAATTGGGGAGCCACATAATATATTAGGGAGGCTAGAGACAGGAACAGAACATAATTGGGGAGCCACATAGTATTTTAGGGAGGCTAGAGACAGGAACAGAACATAATTGGGGAGCCACATAGTATTTTAGGGAGGCTAGAGACAGGAACAGAACATAATTGAGGAGCCACATAATATTTTAGGGAGGCTAGAGACAGGAACAGAACATAATTGGGGAGCCACATAATATTTTAGGGAGGCTAGAGACAAGAACAGAACATAATTGAGGAGCCACATAATATTTTAGGGAGGCTAGAGACAGGAACAGAACATAATTGAGGAGCCACATAATATTTTAGGGAGGCTAGAGACAGGAACAGAACATAATTGAGGAGCCACATAATATTTTAGGGAGGCTAGAGACAGGAACAGAACATAATTGAGGAGCCACATAACATTTTAAGGAGGCTAGAGACAGGAACAGAACATAATTGGGTAGCCACACAGTATTTTAAGGAGGCTAGAGAGAGGAACAGAACATAATTGGGGAGCCACATAATATTTTAGGGAGGCTAGAGACAGGAACAGAACATAATTGAGGAGCCACATAATATTTTAGGGAAGCTAGAGATAGGAACAGAACATAATTGAGGAACCACATATTATTTTAGGAAGGCTAGAGACAGGAACAGAACATAATTGTGTAGCCACATAGTATTTTAAGGAGGCTAGAGACAGGAACAGAACATAATTGGGGAGCCACATAGTATTTTTGGGAGGCTAGAGACAGGAACAGAACATAATTGAGGAGCCACATAATATTTTAGGGAGGCTAGAGACAGGAACAGAACATAATTGAGGAGCCACATAATATTTTAGAGAGGCTAGAGACAGGAACAGAACATAATTGGGGAGCCACATAATATTTTAGGGAGGCTAGAGACAGGAACAGAACATAATTGAGGAGCCACATAATATTTTAGTGAGGCTAGAGACAGGAACAGAACATAATTGAGGAGCCACATAATATTTTAGGGAGACTAGAGACAGGAACAGAACATAATTGAGGAGCCACATAATATTTTAGGGAGGCTAGAGACAGGAACAGAACATAATTGAGGAGCCACATAATATTTTAGGGAGACTAGAGACAGGAACAGAACATAATTGAGGAGCCACATAATATTTTAGGGAGACTAGAGACAGGAACAGAACATAATTGAGGAGCCACATAATATTTTAGGGAGGCTAGAGACAGGAACAGAACATAATTGAGGAGCCACATAATATTTTAGGGAGACTAGAGACAGGAACAGAACATAATTGAGGAGCCACATAATATTTTAGGAAGACTAGAGACAGGAACAGAACATAATTCCTGTGCCCTTCCCAATTCCCGGAGGGCATTGATGATGTCCGCCCGATCCATTGGTTGACTGTCCTCAACAATAGCGCAGTTAGTCAACCTGTCCGCTCGTTCATTTCCCCGTACTCCCGCATATCCGTAAATAAAGGTGATCTTACGTATTTTTGACTTCTGCAATGACTCTACCCATTGCATACGTACAGATCCCGCCTCCACGTTCCTTATGCTCATCGCATCACTTAGTATACAGGCCTGGGTGTAGTCTTGTGACTCTAACCAGATGAATGCCTTGGTCACTGCCATCACCTCCATCGTCATGCTACTCGTGGTCATGACGTATGCACCACTGTCTTCCTTGACTATTCTGCCCGCCGAGCGTGCTGTAAATGCCCATGCACTTCTTTAGTGTCGTCTTAAATATCCGTCTGTATAGATGACTGCATCTTTCTCATCGGTGTTATAAGGCCGTTTACACCCGCATTGACCACGACTGAATTCTGTTTCCTATATTTCCTTTCGAGTGTGACGATATTCGAGAATGTCCCTTTGAGTGACGTAGGTACCGGTATCCACTCCTCACCAGCGTTTATATTTGTAAACCCATAGACCTGTTTGATGACATCTTCTGCTCGGCCCACCCATGATTTGCCTATTTTTAGCCTGACACCCTTTCCTGTGTTTCATGTGGTTTATGTTCTCAGTCAATGTTTTATATCCCATTCGAGCTCTCGTTTCTTTCCATCTTCTTATGTCCTTGTTGTTATGGAATCACTAGGCATTATTTTAAGGTTAGGAAAAAATTTTTTTGCCTGCCGCTTTTATGCTATTCATGATTGGTTCAATGTCAGTTCGATCTGTTTTGTTGTCATTTCTATGTTCCCCCTTCTGTTCACTCCAGCATATTTCCTCACACATATAATATTAACTGTCAGCCCTGTCTCTCTGTCCGTTCTTTATCCACTTTTGCCTAATATTTTAGGGAGGCTAGAGACAGGAACAGAACATAATTGGGGAGCCACATAATATTTTAGGGTGGCTAGAGACAGAAACAGAACATAATTGAGGAGCCACATAATATTTTAGGGAGGCTAGAGACAGGAACAGAACATAATTGAGGAGCCACATAATATTTTAGGGAGGCTAGAGACAGTAACAGAACATAATTGAGGAGCCACATAATATTTTAGGGAGGCTAGAGACAGAAACAGAACATAATTGGGGAGCCACATAGTTCTTTAGGGAGGCTAGAGACAGGAACAGAACATAATTGAGGAGCCACATAATATTTTAGGGAGGCTAGAGACAGGAACAGAACATAATTGGGGAGCCACATAATATTTTAGGGAGTCTAGAGACAGGAACATAACATAATTGAAGAGCCACATAATATTTTAGGGAGACTAGAGACAGGAACAGAACATAATTGAGGAGCCACATAGTATTTTAGGGAGGCTAGAGACAGGAACAGAACATAAATGAGGAGCCACATAGTATTTTAGGGAGGCTAGAGACAGGAACAGAACATAAATGAGGAGCCACATAGTATTTTAGGGAGGCTAGAGACAGGAACAGAACATAAATGAGGAGCCACATAATATTTTAGGGAGGCTAGAGACAGGAACAGAACATAATTGAGTAGCCACATAATATTTTAGGGAGGCTAGAGACAGGAACAGAACATAATTGAGGAGCCACATAATATTTTAGGGAGGCTAGAGACAGGAACAGAACATAATTGAGGAGTCACATAATATTTTAGGAAGGCTAGAAACAGGAACAGAACATAATTGAGGAGCCACATAATATTTTAGGGAGGCTAGAGACAGGAACAGAACATAATTGAGGAGCCACATAATATTTTAGGGAGGCTAGAGACAGGAACAGAACATAATTGAGTAGCCACATAATATTTTAGGAAGGCTATAGACAGGAACAGAACATAATTGAGGAGCCACATACTATTTTAGGGAGGCTAGAGACAGGAACAGAACATAATTGAGGAGCCACATAATATTTTAGGGTGGCTAGAAACAGGAACAGAACATAATTGAGGAGCCACATAATATTTTAGGGAGGCTAGAGACAGGAACAGAACATAATTGAGGAGCCACATAATATTTTAGGGAGGCTAGAGACAGGAACAGAACATAATTGAGTAGCCACATAATATTTTAGGAAGGCTATAGACAGGAACAGAACATAATTGAGGAGCCACATACTATTTTAGGGAGGCTAGAGACAGGAACAGAATATAATTGAGGAGCAACATAATATTTTAGGGAGGCTAGAGACAGGAACATAACATAATAGAGGAGCCACATAGTATTTTATTGGGGCTATAGACAGGAACAGAACATAATTGAGGAGCCACATAATATTTTAGGGAGGCTAGAGACAGGAACAGAACATAATTGAGGAGCCACATAGTATTTTATTGAGGCTATAGACAGGAACAGAACATAATTTAAGAGCTACGTAATATTTTAGGGAGGCTAGAGACAGGAACAGAACATAATTGAGGAGCCACTGCACAAGGCTGGATGGTCACGTCACGAAACTAGAGAACCATGTATAGGAATATTGATGACTATAGAATAACACCGCAGATATCACTTGTTTCCTCTCAGTGAATTGTTTCATTAGCAGCGCTTATATAGAAAGTATATAAATACACATATAAATGAAGGAGGGGGTGCTGTTTGCTTTTGACATTGCGATAAGATAAATGAAACTTTATAGCCTCTCATTGACCAGGTGCTGTGGTTACTGTATGACAGGATCGGCTCTGTGGTTACTGTATGACAGGATCGGCTCTGTGGTTACTGTATGACAGGATCGGCTCTGTGGTTACTGTATGACAGGATCGGCTCTGTGGTTACTGTATGACAGGATCGGCTCTGTGGTTACTGTATGACAGGATCGGGTCTGTGGTTACTGTATGACAGGATCGGCTCTGTGGTTACTGTATTACAGGATCGGCTCTGTGGTTACTGTATTACAGGATCGGCTCTGTGGTTACTGTATGACAGGATCGGCTCTGTGGTTACTGTATGACAGGATCGGCTCTGTGGTTCTGATAGCTCTCACTTCCACAGCACTGTTCTACTGTACCCAAGACCTCACCCACAGGTCGTTCCCCCTGTTTCAGCAACGTTTATCCTGGGTGCGACCTATTTACCGGCGGTAAAACTGGGCAGGGAGGAGGTAAGCCCCTATACATGCAGGACCAGAGCCCATCGGCTCGTGGTACACGCTATGGTCCTCACCACTCACCCTCATCTCTCCTGAATGGGTGTCGTTTTCTTCTGTCTTATACTACCTCTAGGGGAACCCACTGTGAACGGGATGTAGTTTGCAGCTCGAGATCATTGAGACTTCCTACCGGCACATACAGAGGACCGACGGTTTCAGTTTGATGGGAAGACCATCATGCTCTATCTCCAACAAGTTTGTGGAATATCGTACAGGCACAACTAGCCCAGGACGTGATGATCCTTTCTCAATACAAATGGACCATTCCAACTATCTCTGAAAGGGCGGAGCAAAGTGCTAATAGACAGTGTGAAGTGGAGAATGGGTCGATGTGAATCCTGACTGACTACAAGAGCTGGACAAGTGCCAGTAGACAGCAAGGTAGTGGAGAATGGGTCGATGTGAATCCTGACTGACTACAAGAGCTGGACAAGTGCCAGTAGACAGCAAGGTAGTGGAGAATGGGTCGATGTGAATCCTGGCTGACTACAAAAGCTGGACAAGTGCCAGTAGACAGCAAGGTAGTGGAGAATGGGTCGATGTGAATCCTGACTGACGACAAGAGCTGGACAAGTGCCAGAAGACAGTAGGTGGCGGAGAATGGGCTGTGACATGTTTGTCAGGCTCCACCTTCTTGCCTCCCACACAGCCATAGGGGAACGATCCGCTGCAACTGCAATTAATGTAAAATTGGCAACCACGTTCTCCGGACGGTTCTCTTCTCCAATGGTCCTTTTGAGATCAGAGAGGGATTCACCTGTACATAGCGGAACATTATCTATGCCATCATATGTAAGCGATGTAAGGTGACCTATATAGGCCAATCAGTAGCCCGTCTCTAGGATCGATGCCGTAAACATCTGTATGCCATCATTCGGGATGCAGGCACCCCTGTAGTATCCCACTTCAACTCCCACGGCCATCAGGGTAAGGCAGATGCCCTAGTTACTGGCCTGGTGCCATATTCTTCTGGCAGCAGCAGCCTATTCACTTTAGAGAATAGTCTTATCGCCCGTATGGGTTGCCTCACCCCACGGGGCATCAATGTATCCCTGTCCTACGGGTAACCCCTCTCTTCCTCCACTTCTTTTCCACTTCCTCTTCTCCTTCTTTCACTCCCTCCTCCACTCCGTCTTTTACCCACCCGTCTCTCCTCTCCATTTTTCCTCCCCTGCTCTATTTTTGGCCCCGTACCACCAGACATGTCTTTCTCGGACAAGTCTCTTGGTCTGTACCACATATCTCGATAATACTCTATCACGCTTCACTTACCACTACGGGGTCCGAGTAATGTCTGGCTGGCTCATCTGCTTTCAACCCTCAGTATCTTTAATCAGTACCTGTCCCTCATTTCGCCCACTCATCGCTAGGGTAACATGGCTATGTTGGCTTAGTCAACTAACTTTCACATTCTCATAGATCCTTAGTCATTACCTGTGCCACGCTTGACTGCGTCACAACCCGTCTGAACTTTGGTCCTAACCACGTAACTGACTATCCAGTAGGCCATTCCTTGGAGATTTGAGAGCCATCTCTCACTGTGAACAGACGGATTCTGCCTACAAGCCTAAGTCTCATGTTTATATATTATCATTTCTCTCTATATATACTTATACTTTCATATTTCCATATTTCATTATACTCCAACATGTAGCACATATCTTTCTCTTATTTCATCATTTCATCTCGTATCCCTCCGGCCACTTCTCCTTAACTTACCTGTCCCAATCATCCTAGATGTAGGAACATTTATCTGTGCCTCATCGTGTATTGTCGTTTTTCTCGTTCTTTTTGTAAAGCTGTCACCATACCTTATAGGAGTGTGCATTACAGCCCACTACTGGCTCCTTGCTACCAGCTTGACCTCAGCACTGCACTTATTTGCCCGTTCCCCAACTATAATAAAGTTAGTGCCAAGGTATTACTAAACAAGGGAAGAGAAGAAAGAAAAATGGCAAGAAACATGCAGCAGACTTGATCTACAGCAGGAAGGAACCAAAGACTGGAGACTGATGTAACATCTGCCTGAGGGCAAACCCCAAACCTCTCAAATTTAATAAGGAAACTACCAGCTCTGGGAGGAAAATTGTAGAAAATATTATCTGTTACTTTGCTTCAGTCAATAGAGTGAACAAACTCCTGGAAACAGATAAACTACATGTACGAAATATGAAATCAATTGAAAGTAAATGCTGCGATATTTGAAGACGACTTTACTTTACAAAAATTAGAAAAGACAATACAAAAGTTAAAATCTAGAAAATCTCCAGGGCCAGACAAGATACACAATGAGATAATCAAGTACTTTGGCAAGTCAGGAAAGGAAACACTACTTAGACTTATTCAAGAAGACTCCAGGATACAGCATAATCTCCAAAACATGAAGGAATGCCTATGTGGTACCACTGCTCAAGAAGAACAAACCACCAGATAACACAGGAAGCTACTGGCCCCCATCCCTAACATCATGTATAGGAAAAATAGCTGAGAGTAGGATCAACAGCAGACAATACTGGTATTTGGAAGCCTCTAATAACCTGTGCCATGAACAAGCTGGATTTAGAACAGGATTTAGGGGTAATAGTGCAGAAGACCACGCGTATCATATGAATACTCTATTTGATACCATACCGTAAATACAAAGAAATATAGTCATTTCTACTTATTCCAAATCAGCTCTCCAGGCGCTGGTAAGCACCATAAGGAAGTCAGACTTCACACAGCTCACCATAGACATAAATAACCTGATGAACACACATGACGTAATGTTAGTGATGAAATGGATCCCATGACAGACATCAGGAAATGATATGGCAGATACATTAGCTAAGAGAGTATCCCGATAGACTCAATTTCACATCGAGATCTCTTCAAACACAAATCAAACAAAACATAAACTCCAGCAGTAGAGAAGACTGGCAGAATGGATGGGCCATGGGGAAAACAGGGAGATAGCTTTTTAAATACATGATGAGGCCAAACTCCCATGACAAGATTAAAACTTAAAATGGAAGAGTCCAAATCAGCATCTTCAAACTGAGAACCGGTCATGCACCACTAAACAACCACATCAACAGAATACAACGAAAGCAAATTCCAACATGTCCACTCTGTGAATAACTAAGTAAAACAGTAGAAGTCATAATTTTGACTGTACCAAGCTCACTAACATCAGAGCGACTTTACTTCCTTAAAGACCTGATATATGGAACACCTTGTACGCAACAACAAGGGAACTCATAAATATCTGCATATATCACAACACGTCACTGGGCCGAAGGTCGTCAGCTCACGGGCTTCTGGATCCATAACAACAACAACTACTAGTAAGTCTATATGACTGGAGGCAGTGAATAATCTAGTGATTGACGAGAGCTTGCTGCTTGTATTTTCTACTCACTATAAATGGCTTGACGATTTCATGATTTTGGAGCACTAGCATATCACAATGAACTAGCAAGCATTTCATTCAACAAATTAAGAGTTAATTCACATATTGACATTTATTAGCCACTTATATTTCATTGTCTTTACTTAGCTCTCTTCTCTGTGTGTGTGTGTTGTTTTTTTTTTTTTTTGGGGGGGGGGCGGAGGGGAGGGTGTGCGGGTAAAGAAGTCACCAGAATCTGACAACACATAACTGACTGCTTGCGTCACAACCAGACCAACAACTGCTCAAGATCCTGCTCAACCTCCAGCTATGCAGCTGGACACAGAATAACCGTTGTGACCTTGCTAGTAGGGGTATAATAGAGAAGGCGTTACTTTACTTAAACATGTCGTACTCAAGTCGAGTTTGTTGAGCTGATATAATAGAGAAGGCGTTACGTTACTTAAACATGTCGTCCTCAAGTCGAGTTTGTTGAGCTGATATAATAGAGAAGGCGTTACTTTACTTAAACATGTCGTCCTCAAGTCGAGTTTGTTGAGCCGATATAATAGAGAAGGCGTTACGTTACTTAAACATGTCGTCCTCAAGTCGAGTTTGTTGAGCCATATAATAGAGAAGGCGTTACGTTACCTAAACATGTCGTACTCAAGTCGAGTTTGTTGAGCCGATATAATAGAGAAGGCGTTACGTTACTTAAACATGTCGTACTCAAGTCGAGTTTGTTGAGCCGAAAAGCGCAAATGTCGAAACTGGCTGTAAACCACATGTACCCTCCTCCCTCCTCCCCCACTAGAAGCGTCCTGTAAGGGTCGGTAATAAATAAGAGTATTGGTCGGGGAACGGTGTTGCGCCTGCAAAACTGGTTCTGCTCGTCATTTACTGAGATAGATCAGAGTTGTCCCTCCTGTCATTGCAGCCATTCTTGTATTTCTACCGCCTAGCAATCACTATTTGATTGTTTCACTGTTAGACATGTCACGTTTGACAAGACGTGATTGTTTTCTGTGGTCACGACAGTTTCACATTAAACTAACAGGTTAATGTTGGTGCACTGTCCTTGATGTTGACATTTGCATAAACCATGTTTGATTGAACGTAATTCACTAACGCTGATTTGATATCGCAGAACTACTGCTATAGTTCATAAAGTACACAGACATAATGGAAACATTTGTCAACATTCAGACGGTTCTTATATATAGAAGCACCCTTGACATGAGGAATGAGTTTCTGAACAATTTCAAATGTTTGTCTTCGTTGCAATTTGTTTAGACATAACAAAGAGAAGTAGATCGTTGCTGCTAGGTCAGTCAGGCCACTTGGTTTTACGTATTGGTAGTATAACACTAACGATTTGGATCTAGCGGAGCACATTGTGTAGCCTCCATTAGTAGAATACAAGATTTCTGCACAAGATAAGAGACACACCATAATTAGTGAAATAAAACAACAGTTTAGATCGAGGGAATGTAAGAGGCCATACAATTATTAAAGTTGGAAAAAAGGAAGAGAGTATAGGAGAACATAATTAAGCAAGACAATAAAGGAGAACATAATAAAGGAAGACAGTATATGAGAGAATATATAGGAAGACAGTATAGGAGAACATAATAAAGGAAGACAGTATAGGAGAACATAATAAAGGAAGACAGTATATGAGAGAATGTATAGGAAGACAGTATAGGAGAACATAATAAAGGAAGACAGTATATGAGAGAATATATAGGAAGACAGTATAGGAGAACATAATAAAGGAAGACAGTATATGAGAGAATATATATGAAGACAGTATAGGAGAACATAATAAAAGAAGGCAGTATAAGAGAACATAATAAAAGAAGACAAAATAAGAGTAAATAATAAAGGAAGACAGTATAGGAGAACATAATAAAGAAAGACAGTATAGGTGAATATAAATAAATGAAGGCAGTATAGGAGAACATAATAAATGAAGGCAGTATAGCAGAACATAATAAATGAAGGCAGTATAGGAGAACATAATAAATGAAGGCAGTATAGGAGAACATAAAAAAGGAAGACAAAAGAGGAGAACATAATAAAGGAAGACAATAGAGGAGAACATAATAAAGGAAGACAATAGAGGAGAACATAATAAAGGAAGACAATAGAGGAGAACATAATAAAGGCAGACAGTATATGATAGAATATAAAGGAAGACAGTATAGGAGAACATAATAAAGGAAGACAGTACATGAGAGAATATATAGGAAGACAGTATAAGAGAACATAATAAAGGAAGACAGTATATGAGAGAATATATAGGAAGACAGTATAGGAGAACATAATAAAGGAAGACAATAGATGAGAACATAATAAAGGAAGACAATAGAGGAGAACATAATAAAGGAAGACAATAGAGGAGAACATAATAAAGGAAGACAATAGAGGAGAACATAATAAAGGAAGACAATAGAGGAGAACATAATAAAGGAAGACAATAGAGGAGAACATAATAAAGGAAGACAGTATATGAGAGAATATAAAGGAAGACAGTATAAGAGAACATAATAAAGGAAGACAGTATATGAGAGAATATATAGGAAGACAGTATAGGAGAACATAATAAAGGAAGACAGTATATGAGAGAATATATAGGAAGACAGTATAGGAGAACATAATAAAGGAAGACAGTATATGAGAGAATATATAGGAAGACAGTATAGGAGAACATAATAAAGGAAGACAATATATGAGAGAATATATAGGAAGACAGTATAGGAGAAGATAATAAAAGAAGACAGTATATGAGAGAATATATAGGAAGACAGTATAGGAGAACATAATAAAAGAAGACAGTATATGAGAGAATATATAGGAAGACAGTATAGGAGAACATAATAAAGGAAGACAATATATGAGAGAATATATAGGAAGACAGTATAGGAGAACATAATAAAGGAAGACAGTATATGAGAGAATATATAGGAAGACAGTATAGGAGAACATAATAAAGGAAGACAATATATGAGAGAATATATAGGAAGACAGTATAGGAGAAGATAATAAAAGAAGACAGTATATGAGAGAATATATAGGAAGACAGTATAGGAGAACATAATAAAAGGAGGCAGTATAAGAGAACATAATAAAGGAAGACAAAATAAGAGTTATTGAGTTATTTGCGGGTCATCATCATTGCACTCCGAACATGTCCATAGGTGCTCAGATCCCCTCCTCAGCAATTCCCTCAGTGTCCAGCGACTGACGACTCCAGTTCTATGTTGGTTGATAAGTCTTCTTACACGGCCACCAAGTTTCTCATTTCTGGCTGTGCCCATCTTAACTCTCATTTCCATCATCCGAAGAAGTGACGTTGATCTGTGTTTGTCGAAGTCCTGTGCTCTTCCAACATCTCGGAGGGCATTGATGATGTCCGCCCGATCCATTGGTTGGCCATCCTCAACGACAGCGCAGCTAGCCAACCTGTCCGCTCTTTCATTTCCCCGCACTCCCGCATGTCCAGGGACATAGACAAAGGTGACCTTACGTATTTTGGATTTCTGCAACGACTCTACCCATTGCATGCGTACATAGCCCGCCTCCACTTTTTGTATCATGCTCATCGAATCACTCAGTATACATGCGTGGATGTAGTCTTGTGACTCTAACCATTTGAATGCCTTGGTCACTGCCATCACCTCCATTGTCATGCTACTCGTGGTCATGGCGTATGCACCACTGTCTTCCTTGGCTATTCTGCCTGCTGAGCGTGCTGTAAATGCCCATGCACTTCTTTCGTGTCGTCTTACAGATCCGTCTGTATAGATGACTGCATCTTTCTCATCGGTATTATCGCAGATGAGACCGTTGACCTCAGCATTAACCACGACCGGGTTCTGTTCCCTACATTTCCTGTCGAGTGTGACAATACAAGAGAAAGTTCCCTTGAATGACGTAGGCACCGGTATCCACTCCTCACCAACGCAAAAATGCGTTCAAAAGAAGATGCACCAAGATGGCGCCCTGTTAACTGGCCTTTTCATAAGACTCACAGATAAGTGCTGTTTTACAGTGAAATTTCCTGTTTATTTGTTTGTTTTTATTTATTTTTTAAGAGATCATGTGATTGTACGCGCTTTCTATTTGATGTAATTCACTTTGCTTCTTTTGATTCATTGCATTTTGTTATAATTTCCTTATCTCACCATTCAGCCTTGCTGCACTATTGAACGCGTCAAAATGGCGGTTTGTTTACGCCGGTCTGTTGTCAAGGACGCGTAAGTCATTTAATTTGTAGAAAGCTCTCAGTGTTTCCGCGTGCTGCTGAGCAAGTTACTGGAGTTAGCCAGTTTATAACGTGGGACGGGTTCTGGGCCGTGCGACTGAGCAAGTGCACGTGAGTCTGGACCATCCAAAGCATCGACATTCAGCGACGTTCATCAAAGACGACGGTAAGTGTAAGTTTTCAGATGCAACCCAAAATAAGAGTAAATAATAAGGGAAGACAGTATAGGAGAACATAATAAAGGAAGACAGTATAGGAGAACATAAATAAATGAAGGCAGTATAGGAGAACATAATAAATGAAGGCAGTATAGGAGAACATAATAAAAACAATAAGGGAAGACAATCTGAAATTTTACTAATGAACGGTCGTGAGGCGTTGTCTTGCCATAACTGAGTTAGGTAACATTGGGTTTATGGTGTGGTAGAGAGAATCAGAAATTATTATCAAAACGTGATGGAGCAACGCCCATGTCGTGAGATACTGTTAGTCTGATAATGGAGGTCATTCTTATCATGGAGTTGTTAGTTCAGTACGTGTGTGTGTGTGTGTGTGTGTGTGTGTGTGTGTGTGTGTGTGTCTGTGTGTGTGTGTGTGTGTGTGTGAATGATGGAAGGAGTAAGTGTTGAGTCAGTTTACATTCTATGTAAGGAATGATGGAAGGAGTAAGTGTTGAGTCAGTCTACACTTCATGTAAGGAAGGATGGAAGGAGCAAGTGTTGAGTCAGGGTACACTCTATGTAAGGAAGGATGGAAGGAGCAAGTGTTGAGTCAGGGTACACTCTATGTAAGGAAGGATGGAAGGAGCAAGTGTTGAGTCAGGGTACACTCTATGTAAGAAATGATGGAAGGAGTAAGTGTTGAATCAGTCTACACTCTATGTAAGGAATGATGGAAGGAGCAAGTGTTGAGTCAGTTTACACTCTATGTAAGGAATGATGGAAGGAGCAAGTGTTGAGTCAGTTTACACTCTATGTAAGGAATGATGGAAGGAGCAAGTGTTGAGTCAGTCGCACTCTATTTAAGGAATGATGGAAGGTGCAAGTGTTGAGTCAGTTTACACTCTATGTAAGAAATGATCTGGCAAACAGAACAACGCACAAGTGAGAATGAATGCGGCTGGTATCATTGTAATAGGTTTTGATAAACCTCTATGGATTTGTCGAGACTTCCAACAATAAATATACACTCATTGTAAGGAACGATAACGAATGCAGCCAATCACTTAAGTAGATATGAGTTGTCTTATACGAGGATAAGGTGTTAGACTGAGGTGTATCTCATCACCTTATTCAACAACCATGCAGAGAATATAATGAGAAGTATTAAAGAAGCGAATACAAATGAACAATTTGACGCTATTACGATTGTAAGTCACCCTACTATCACTTCTATTTGCTCCAAAAAGAGACTCTGAGAAATTGATAGCGTCATATCAGTTTATTTGTGAAATTACAGCACTTACATCGCAGCAGTAAAACATAAAATAAACATACAGTTCTCTGAAGATTTCGATTAACTTGCCCCACATCTGTTGGCCATATTTAGTTGACATGTTGTCTCCATCTAGACACAGATAACTATACAGGTGGCTCGAGCAGCAGAAAATAACATCGGGAAAAAAAACTCCATCTCTCATTGCGTCTTCAGCTATAGGAGGCTGACGTCACTCTACCCACAACCACCCCTGCTCGCAATGCTGAAAACGTCACGCTAGTTGTAGTGTTTTATTTTCTGTCGGCGGGTCATCTATGTAGTTGGCTGTGGTGTAGTCTAAACGATAACACGAGTTATGATCGCTGTTACATAAACCTGCTTGATGTTTGCACCTATATGTTGTTCTCTGTATCTCGTCATGATCGTTTGTAATAATAACATTAAAATAAAAACTGTAATTTCTAACAAATATAACAAATAATTATTTCAAAATAAATTAGCAGTTGTATATTTTATTTTATTTCTAAAAACGTGTCTGCAACTTTGGTTCATCAGATTCGGTCTTGTTTTTAAAGATTTAAAATAAAAATAACAACACTGTGTTTTCCGACACATCATTGACATTAATCTATTCTAGTTTTCTTCTTTCATATTCGGTCTTTTGTAATTTTGAAATAATAACTTTGTGTTGAAATTTAAAAACCGCAATCTTTCAGATCAATGATGAAATATAGGTGAAATTCGTCTCACAAGAATTGGACACCAGAAAGGAAAATATCATCAACTTCTTGCCAAAATTCGCGTTTATAGGTCCCGGAGATCAGGAAGGAATTGTGAGCGTTGTGGAGAAAAATCAGGACATGTTTGACAGCTTGCATGCATTTATTGCAACTTGATTTGTGCTAATGAATGACAAATATCATATCTGTAAATGAGAGCACTGGCAAACAAAAAAGTGTTGTTGTAGACCTCAGGTTGATTATACAAATATACTGTACCAGCCTTGTAACTAAAGAGACACAGATAGAGCTAAAATATTATATCAGCCTTGTAACTAAAGAGACACAGATAGACCTAAAATATTATATCAGCCTTGTAACTAAAGAGACACAGATAGAGCTAAAATATTGTACCAGCCTTGTAACTAAAGAGACACAGATAGACCTAAACTATGATATCAGCCTTGTAACTAAAGAGACACAGATAGAGCTAAAATATTATATCAGACTTCTAACTAAAGAGACACAAATAGACCTAAAATATTATATCAGTCTTGTAACTAAAGAGACACAGATAGAGCTAAAATATTATATCAGCCTTGTAACTTAAGAGACACAGATAGAGCTAAAATATTATATCAGCCTTGTAACTAAAGAGACACAGATAGAGTTAAAATATTATATCACCCTTGTAACTAAAGAGATACCGATAGAGCTGAAATATTATATCAGCCTTGTAACTAAAGAGACACAGATAGACCTAAAATATTGTATCAGCCTTGTAACTAAAGAGACACAGATACAGCTAACATATTATATCAGCCTTGTAACTTAAGAGACACAGATAGAGCTAAAATATTATATCAGCCTTGTAACTAAAGAGACACAGATAGACCTAAAATATTATATCAGCCTTGTAACTAAATAGATACAGATAGACCTAAAATATTGTATCAGCCTTGTAACTAAAGAGACACAGATAAAGCTAACATATTATATCAGCCTTGTAACTAAAGAGATACAGATAGACCTAAAATATTGTATCAGCCTTGTAACTAAAGAGACACAGATAGAGCTAACATATTATATCAGCCTTGTAACTAAAGAGACACAGATATACCTAAAATATTGTATCATCCTTGTAACTAAATAGACACAGATAGAGCTAACATATTAAAGAGATAATCTTACCAAATGGATACCATCAAGAGTGTGAAGGAGGCAGAAGTTAACCAGCCATTTATTATATTTGATGTAAGGCATTGAACTCAAACAATAGCAAACATGTGCACGAGTTCTGTCGATTCATGAAGGCTGAGCGATATCTGTTATTGAGATTTTTATAAAACATTTAGAGTCGAGATCATCTTATGACGTAATAAGGGATAAGCTTATCTAGTTTACTTAAATTGGTAATTTGTGTTCACTATTGGCTTTAATTGAAAATGGTGATGCTGACTGATACACTGTCAGTCCTAACAGCTCTAAAAAAACCCCATGAACAGTGAGCTAGATGACTTGAGAACAACCTTAGATCAACTGTGCAATAACTTCCAGAGAGTAGTCATTCAGTGGATACCATCACACTGTAATATTCACGGAAACGAACGCGTAGACAAACTAGCTAAGGAGGGAGGGAGATTGCCACAAGAGAACCATCTGCTCAGCTATGATGAAGCCACATCCATCATCAAAGGCCAGTAAAATGAAAAATGGAAACAATAGCACCCAAAGTATAAGGAGAGGTACGGATACCTCCAACTATCAAGGAGGGATCAAGTCATCTTACTTCGCCTACGCACTGGCCACACCAGAATGAGAAACCACATGTTCACCAAACTCAAAATAGGAAGTACCGGCCAATGTCACTGTACCCTGGATAACATGACAACAAAACACGTTCTACGGGATTGTCCCCAGTACACAGGCCAGAGAAGGACAATATAGCCCACACCAACCTCCCTCGAAGAGAAACTATACGGGACAACCAAATCATTTAAACAGACAGCTGCCTTCATAATGTCCGGAGTCCTAGCCTGAATGAGCCATGATCGTAGAAGAAGAAGGAAAATAAAAATAGGAGGATGAATTGTTTCACTTGGACATGATATCAAACATGATCTAGTTCAAAATGAAACAATTGCTCAAGTAATTTCGGAGTTCAAGAATGGTTATGGTTATTCGAAGGCCCCGGTATCACCTCAAACGAGTGGAAATCCATAATTATTCAACCTGCCCGTGCCAGTGGAATCATCAGAATGAACATCTCATCGAATATCCAAACAAAGAAAGGCAGTTGCAGTCCTCATTGTTGCAGATACAGCACACGTCAAAAGACATAAGGCATTTCCGCACCGAATTGAACGCATCTGAAGTGTTCTTCATCATACGATATCATCATTCATCACAAGCAATCTGAGTGTACAAACAATGAGTTCAAGAGTGAAGTCAATATACTTCTGTCATAATTAGATATATATCATCTGTGAGAGTGTGAGAAGATGTGGCAGTCATCTTGTCATCTCGACCTGAGTGTGTACTTGAAACATTGTACTTGAAACATTGTACTTGAAGCATTATACTTGAAACATTGTACTTTAAAACAATTGGTACGTTTCTAACCGACACACCACAGACCATGAAAACAATCAACTAGAACCCACACACAAACTCCTAAAGCTAATTCGATCATTAAAAGTACATAACTCTCCTAGAGCAAAACCGTGAACCTACCATAAGTAGACATTGTGCCATAACACGATCTGTTGAGATCGATATCGGGAAACGATCTGGTCAATATTTCAGTGATTTAGGGTGGGGGGGGGGGGTTGTTAGGGAAAAAAATATTTGATAGAAATTACCGACAAGTTCCGTTGCTGAAGAGTAAAAATGTATTGTTGGAGGGATTTATTGTGAAACGTTGTGTTAATTCTGCTCGCCTTGGGGGTAGGCCTGCAGGTCTTGTTAGCGTGGTCTTTGGTCGCATCGACGAAACGAATGTCGATGATAGGATTCAAGTGCACGAGTTATTGCGACATGTGCAATCATTGGGTGCACTGAAACTGCTTCAGTCAATCTCAATGAGCTTCCAAGAATAATTTATTTGACAACGTGAGTGATCGAAATGTGAATGTCTTCGAAACAAAACCTTTCTCGGAGTGTATCTTTGTTTTGAACACACTTCCTGCATGTTCATCTTCTTGTGTTGTAGATAACATTCATCCAGCGATAAATGGGCACTCAAAGTGAGATTATATTTTCATTTGAAGCAAAATTTGCAATTTTGGCTGAGTATCGTTTAAATACTAGAAGATGGACCAAAATAATAAATGTATTTTTTCATCGTTCATTAAAATATGTTAAATTGTGAATTTATCAAACAGAATATATTTTTGTTTATTAAACTTTAATCAAGAAACAAAATCAAGCACAAATAAAATTTGGTCAGAAAAGAGGTAGTTCTATAACTGTACAAAGATAATTGATAAAAAAATAATTGTGTGATACCAGAACGAGGCTTTCCGTGTTGCAGCAGGTCATGTCTCGTACAGGCAGGCATTTTGATAAAGATGTCTCAGTTTGTGTCTGAAGCGGAATTGTAGAAACAAACAATAGGCACGTGATATAGACGCGTGTCTCTGTGCTTGGGAATGTTTTGGTGTGTGGTTATGTATGTGTGGGTGTGTGATTGTGTGGGCGTGTGATTATGTAAATGTGGGTGTGTTATTATACATGTATGGGTGTGTGACTATGTATGTGTGGGTGTGTGATTATATAGTTGTGGGTGTGTGATTATACAGTTGTGAGTGTGTGATTATGTATATGTGGGTGTGTAATTATGTAGTTGTGGGCGTGTGAATATGTAAATGTGGATGTATTATTATGTATGTGTGGGTGTGTGATTATGTATGTGTGGGTGTATTAATATAGGTGTATAGCACCTTGATATTTTGCTGTCACAGAATGGTATTGAAACGTGGTGTTAATTAGCAGCCCAGTACTATTTTATGTTTTGGGTTGTCAGCCACATGTATGTGTGGGTGTGTAATTATGTACATTTGGTTGTATTATTATGTAGGTGTGGGTGTATGATTATGTATATGTGGGTATGTGATATTATATAGGTGTGGGTGTTTGATTATGTATATGTGGGTATGTGATATTATATAGGTGTGGGTGTATGATTATGTATATGTGGGTATGTGATATTATGTATGTGTGTGTGTGTGATTATGTAAATTTGGGTGTATTATTATGTAGGTGTGGGTGTATGATTATGTATATGTGGGTATGTGATATTATGTAGGTGTGGGTGTATGATTATGTATATGTGGGTATGTGATATTACATAGGTGTGGGTGTATGATTATATTTATGTGGGTATGTGATATTATGTATGTGTGTGTATGATTATGTAAATTTGGGTGTATTATTATGTAGGTGTGGGTGTATGATTATGTATATGTGGGTATGTGATATTACATAGGTGTGGGTGTATGATTATATTTATGTGGGTATGTGATATTATGTATGTGTGTGTGTGTGATTATGTAAATTTGGGTGTATTATTATGTAGGTGTGAGTGTATGATTATGTATATGTGGGTGTGTGATATTATGTAGGTGTGGGTGTATGATTATGTATATGTGGGTGTGTGATGATGTAAATGTTTGTGTATTATTATGTATTTGTGGGTGTGTGATTATGTATTTGTGGGTGTGTTAATATGTAGGTGTGGGTGTGTGAATATATATGTGTGGGTGTGTGATTATGTATGTGTGGGTGTGTGATTATGTAGGTGTTGGGGTGTGATTATGAGCTTGTGTACATGTGAAAATAGCCTTGTGATACAATAGCATAAAACATATTAGATATAGTGACCTACAATGCTGAAAGGACAAGAACTTATAGCATATCAGAGCAAGAGTGACAATAGAATTAGTAGCACACATATTTAAATATTAAGCAACAAATATAAGAGAACAAAAGAATTATTAACATTAACTTAACTATCACTAGAAACAAGAGAACGGCAGAATTAGTTTCACACAGACCACACTTTTTAGCACTAAGATAAATAACAACTTATCACACAGAACTAAAAATGTAGCACTAAGATAAGAGAAAAACAGAATTAGTGTCAGGCTTATACATTTAGTGCTAAATATGAGAGACGAGAGAATGAGTAAGATGTAGACAATGCTTACATAAAGAAAGAAACAGTTGTGATAAGTTTGGGATTAACGATCTGAAGAAGAAAGAAATGCAGAAATAAATCAGGAGAAATCTAAATCTCGCACTTTATACTTTCGTTTACAAGATCACTATCTGCAGATACACACGATTCAACTTCGGATCAAATACTGTTCATTTTAGCCTAAAGATATCAATTAATATCACGTCTCTTATAGTGCTCAGAAAGCAAATTAACCATGAGCCCAAATAATCACTTGAGAACACCACATGTGGTTGCAGGGCATTGGAAACTTGCGGGTAAAAACGGCTAGTTGGTGTAACGAGATCCGGAGAGCGCTAATGCAGTCGTAACCTTATTCTAGGGAGTAGAATGTGTCTTAGATGTAACGTCACGATCAGATCACGTACAATAATGCCAAACCTTGCACCAATGTTGTCAGCACTGAGCTACTTGTAGAAAGGACTAGATCAGACAACACCAGGTAATCAATATCACTACTATCATTGTACTCAAGAATATTTCTTGATGATTCTATCAATTTACTTTCTTGGTAGATTTATGTTCTTTCTCTGGCATAATATAATGTGATACCACACTCTCTACTTGTTGATTGCACCTTCAACCTTTCTTCGTTTATTGTACCATACTCTTTCCTTGGCTGATTTTACCACATTCTTCCTCTAGATGTTGTTGGTTATATGTATTCTATTGTGGTTAACTGTACCACATTTGTATGGAAGGTATGACAGTTAAAAGATCGTTAGACACAAGAATGAAGAATTTCTGCCCTATGTGCTGTCTTCGGCTCGAGAGAGAACAACAGAGATTGCACTTTTGTGCACTCTACAAGCACAATATATAATCTAGTTAGGAGAGGTATTATAAATCACTATGCGGAGCCAAGGTAAAGTATACGATAAAAGTGGCAAAGAAATGTAGTTAGAGAGGTGTAGTTATGAATTTGTAGTAAAAAATGGCGAGACACATTTTAGTTTAATGAAAAATATGTCTATTGACCTTTCAACTCGAAGATGGCACATTGGGCTGACATTTGCGACTGTTATGTCTGACGAGCTTTCAACAGCCACACCTTGCACAGGGCCTGCATTTTGTCCCGCCACACGGCTCTGTTCTGGGCGAGTTGTTCATCTCAGCGAGGGAGCTGATGCCTGCACTTGTTGCCTCACGTTTTAACGTTGTTTTTAGTGTTTCTCTATGTCGGCCTCTTTTTTCTTTTACCCTCTGGTTCCTATTATTTTTCCTAATTTGAGGGCCTGCTTTTAGATTATTTTGTTGTCTCTTCTCATCCCTTGGCAAACATATAACCTCCTTTTCTTAATATGAGCTGATATTTGTGTATGCATTGTCATATCTCTTATTTCTGTACTAGTCTTGAACTCAATGCTTTTATGTAAAATTACTTTCATGTAAAATTACTTTTATGTAAAACTACTTTTATGTAAAATTACTTTCATGTAAAATTACTTTCATGTAAAATACTGACCCTCAATGTTTGAAGCATCACTTCAATGCCGATTTTATCGTGTGTCGTCACTGCGCGAAATTTTTTAATGAATTTTACGAATCAGTTCTACACAATCATGTGCCTTTATAATTGCACAATTTTCAACATTTGCTATAATTTTGTTATTTGGTTATTTGTCCTGGAAATATAATCTCTGTCTTTCAGTGCTTCTCTTGACCTCGAACTTTTCTGCTGTCACATAGCTACACTGCACATGTCCAGATTAAGTAATGCTCTCGTGGAGCAGTTTTCTTGCAACATTTCTTCCTTTGCCTTTTTCTGTCCTCGAGTTGTCAAACCGAAACACTTCTATTATCACCTCCTTTACTTCAAAAGTTGTGTTGACTTGTTTACTAATTGTCCATGATTCGCTTCAACTAATAATGGTGGCTAGGTATATCAAAGTTGAAAGTCACTAATTCTTTCATTCTGTTTTTCTTGCTTTCTATTTCACTTCCTCTTTTACCTGTTCGAGTGTCGAGGGATATATATATAGTTGTGGTCTTCTTTTGGCAGCTTCACTCATTGTCAATTGATGCTGTTGTAGCGTTTCTTTGATGTTGTATGTCATTCTTACTCTGGATCTCCCTCTTGCTCTTCTCCCATCTCCTCTTTTAATATATGTTTTGTATGGTAAGGAATCATATTGCATTATTTCTAGATGGGTAAACCAGTTTATTTGTTGTTTCTGTATGTAGCTTATGACTGGCTCAATGCCTACTCTTTCTCTTATAATGTTATTACTGATTCTATCTTTTTTTTGTTGCACCAAGCGCTTTTGTCAGACATCGCATCTCTATAGTAACAAACTTTCATTCTCTCTCTCTCTCTCTCTCTCTCTCTCTCTCTCTGCGATCAGGACTCAATCAGAGTAGGATTTCAGACTCTCACATGAAGTCAGCTGTCAGGTTAAGTGTGTTGATCGTCCCCACAGACAAAACATCACCATTAGAGTCTGCCAGATCCACTCTTATTGAACACCCGTTGAAACGTTGCACTGTGTTCTGCGCCAGTGGCCCAGTGTATCCGATTTCAGCCAGCATTTTATTCAGGTTTGCTTTCCTTAGCCTCTAATTGTCCCAAATTTTCCTGCAAGGCAGCAGATGATCTTTTCTGTAGGGGGATTCTGCCCTTAGATGGTCGGCTCTCCCAGGTTTACGAGCACCATCTGCCCGAGTCACTAGAGGTGACTAACACAGACATGCACACACAAAGATGTGAGATGTGACTAACACAGACATGCACACAGCGATACGAGGCATGACTAACACTGACACACATCAAGATATATGACACATGACTAACATAAACATGCACATAAAGATATGACACATGCCTAACATAGACATGCACACAAACATATGAGATATGACCAACATAGACATGCACACACAAAGATATGAGATGTGACTAACTTAGCCATGCACACAGGGATATAAGATTTGACATACACAGACATGCACACACAAGGATATGAGATATGACTAAACATAAACAAGAACACAAAGATATAAGATATCACTAACCCAAACATGCATACACAAAGATATGACACATGACTAACACAGATACACACTAAAATATGAGATATGACTAAACACATACACACATAAAGATATGAGACATAATTAACACGGACACACCAAGATATGAACCATGGCCAGCACACACACACACACACACACACACACACACACACACACACACACACACACACACACACACACACACACACACACACACACACACACACACACACAAGCTAAGATATGAGCCATGGCTAGCACAGAAACACATCAAGATATGAGCCATGACTTCACGGAAAAACACCAAGAAATGAGCCATGTCCAGCACAGAAACACATTAAGGTATCCATATGCTTAGGTTTGTTGTTGTCGGCAGACTCTTCTTAACGTGGGAATCATCGACATATGAGATGCAGGCCCCGATTAACTGTTCACAAGTTTCGTTCAAACAGTTGTCCGGAAACTGGAGAGTGCAGTCTGACCCGTAGAACGTTCCCTTGCATGTACAGTTCCCGATTGACTGTTCACAGGTGTCGTTGAAACAGTTGTCCGGACATTTGAGAGTGCAGTCTGATCCGTAGTACGTTTCCTTCCACGTACAGTCTGTACTTTCCGGGTCACATATGATGTCACAGCCATCAGAACACGTCTCTTTGCACTGTAGCCCAAAATTACCATCGGGACAAGTGTCACTACAGGTGTAGCCAGGACGTTTTCATTGGAGGCATTTTCCGGATTTTTCCTCACATAAAGGACAGACACTAAGACAAGACCCGAGCAGTCGTGTCCATAGATCCCATGTGAACAGTTGCTGTGACACGTACCGATCCGATAATGACGTTGTAGTCTTTGCAGCACCCACTACACACTGCGCAAAACGACCAAGAATACCCGTTAAGACAATAGGTGTCTGTAAATGTTTGCACCTCACTCACCGTCAGCGCACTGTCGGCCTGCGAAATGGTCGGTGAGAACTCAATCTTAATGTGTGCCATTGACGCTTGTGTGGTGACTACAATAGTGTTCACAGAAATGTTTGGGAATGATATATCCTTATACTGAAACACTACACCGCCACTGTAAGAGAAAACCCTTAGAGTGGCATTCTTTACCCGAATCATAGTGCCAGCTCGGTGATAAATTCGAATGGTGTGAGTCTTCTGGGGCATGGAAAAGTTCAGATACCAGTAAACAGAATTGGTTCCACTTCTCAATTGTGTGTGTGTGCAGTCATTGTCATAGAGATTGGTCTTTGTTTTGCCATTAACTGCGGCCTCTGGTCCACATCCGTCTCCTGTATAACAAGCATTAAATGTGTCGGTCTGGTTTGTGTTTTGATTGAGAGCCACATTCCGAACCCTGCCAATGTAGATGGAGCAGATGTTTGCAACTATCGCGCTTTCAATCCGTAACTTGTTGATCAGACCAGCCCCAGAGCAAAAGACATCAATCTCGTGCGAACTAACTACAAACCGCGATTCATTGTTAAATGAGGCAGAACTATTTAGTTTTACCGTGAAACTGTCCGTATATGTTAAGTCATTCACATAAATCCTAAACCAGGAGAACGGCAAAGATTGATTGAGAGTTGCTTCAACTGATGTAGAATATGTGTCCGGATTACATGGGGTGTCTTTGTTATCAAACAGAAAAGTAGGTTCATTTTTTTGGACGTATTTGTAAACGAGATCCAAGTACTGACACTGGGGTCCGAAATATTCGTGCTGACAACTGTCATTGTGTGGGCATGTCCCTGTAGTTTTGTCACAAACTGAGTCATTATAGCAGTGACATTGTAACGTACAATTCGCCCCAAACCAACCGGCTGCACAAATTAGGTCATTAACTTCCAAGGTCGCGAACGAACTTTCCTCTGGGCTTAGACGTCAGTTACCATATTTGGTTGGCATAGGTAGCACAGTGGTGGAATGAATATAAAGTAAAGTACGAGACATGAATCGGCAATATTAGCATGCGAGTTTTCACCCATATGTGCTCAGCCGCCTATCCATTGTTCGGAGACTTCTGGATAGTGTCGTTTCAAGCATCGAAACTCACGATGCGATGCGGCATTCGTCAACTTCCCAGAGTACTATACACAGGTACCCATTTGTTTGTGAACTGAAGTATTTAAATTATTGACTAAGTTGTACGTGAACGGAAGTCTTTAAATTATTGACTAAGTTGTTCGTGAACTGAAGTTTTTAAATTATTGACTAAGTTGTTCGTGAACTGAAGTTTTTAAATTATTGACTAAGTTGTTCGTGAACTGAAGTATTTAAATTATTGACTAAGTTGTTCGTGAACGGAAGTCTTTAAATTATTGACTAAGTTGTTCGTGAACTGAAGTCTTTAAATTATTGACTAAGTTGTTCGTGAACTGAAGTCTTTAAATTATTGACTAAGTTGTTCGTGAACTGAAGTCTTTAAATTATTGGCTAAGTTGTTCGTGAACTGAAGTCTTTAAATTATTGACCAAGTTGTTCGTGAACTGAAGTCTTTAAATTATTGACTAAGTTGTTTGTGAACTGAAGTCTTTAAATTATTGACCAAGTTGTTCGTGAACTGAAGTCTTTAAATTATTGACCAAGTTGTTCGTGAACTGAAGTCTTTAAATTATTGACCAAGTTGTTCGTGAACTGAAGTCTTTAAATTATTGACTAAGTTGTTCGTGAACTGAAGTCTTTAAATTATTGACTAAGTTGTTCGTGAACTGAAGTCTTTAAATTATTGATCTATTTCTGCTGCATTAACTAGCACACATATTTAGTGACAATAAGCCGAAGGGAACAAGTTTGAATTGGAATCAATCAATGTCTGTTATTTCATGAACATTCTGTTGTTAATTATGAAATGACTGAAGTTACACTCAAGTGCCTTTCTTTCTTCTCATGCATTAAATCAAATTTGATTCATTTTGTATTTCAGATTTATTTCAGATTAGGTGAGCCTCACCTATTGTGCTAGAATGCGTCCCAAATAGAAGGTTTATTACCGTCTTCTGTAGCTGTGTAGTGACGTCATTGGCCCAGAAATGTATAATTGCCTGATCGATTAACCTTTCATTAAGATACCCACGCAGTTGCAACTATCAACGATAGGCAAAACAAACTGACTAGTTCTATAGTTTCATGTGCACACACAAACGATCAGCTTCATGAGCTCAAGTGAAGTGCTTTTTTTAACTTCTGTATTGTTAGTTGCTCTGTTAGTTTTCCTCGTCAAATGTCGATATTTTGATAAATTAATTAATTAAAAAACTTTTTCCATCACTTTTTTTTTCGTTTTCTTTGTTCTCAAGTTCTGAAGAGTGCCGCTCTGTTGTTCCTACAGCTTTTATGTTGTTATTTAAAAATGTATAATTGATCCTCTGTAATAATTGTTGAACGTTTCTTCATCGTCAAAAGCATTGAAAAGCCTTCCCAATCATGTCTTCCATCCCTCCCCAATAATGTTTCCCCCCTTCCCAATCATGTCTTCAATCCCTTCCCAATAATGTTTTCCCCTTCCCAGTAATGTCTTCCATCCCTCCCCAATCATGTGTTGCATCCCTCCCCAATCATGTCTTCCATCCCTTCCCAATAATATCTTTCACCCCTTCCCAGTTATGTCTTCCATCCATTCCCAATAATGTCTTCCATCTCTCCCCAATCATGTCTTCCATCCCTTTCCCAATAATGCCTTCCATCCCTTCCTAATAATGTTTTCCCCCTTCCCAATCATGTCTTCCATCCCTTCCCAATAATATCGTCCCCCCTTCCCAATCATGTCTTCCATCCCTTTCCAATAATGTTCCCCCCCCTCCCAGTCATGTCTTCCATCCCTCTCCAATAATGTGTTCCATCCCTTCCCAATAATGTGTTCCATCCCTTCCCAATAATGTCTTCCATCCCTTCCCAATAATGTCTTCCATCCCTTCCCAATAAAGTATTCCACGCCTTCCCATTGTCTTCCATATTATTTCAAGCCGACCTGGATTCAGTCATGTCAAAGTTCCGTCCTAGTCACTATTTAAAGCTTGGTTTAGGTGTATCTCTTGCTTCCACAGCTCCAATGTATCCTATTCTCGTCCCGTTGGCTGTTCTCTGCGTCAACAAGCCTTGTTTAGAGAATCACAGAATAAATGCCAAGCGATACACGAAGGAAAGCTGTCCTTTAATCAGTCCTCCTAGCGGGTAACCGAAGTTCAGTCGTACGCTGCTTTTCTCGTAATAATAAAATAACGACCATTCAAATATCTATACGGCTTGTTTAGCGAATCTCTTTAAACACGAGTCAAAGACAGTCAACTTTAGTTTCAATGTTCAGATGCGCTGGGATGTCTTGCCCTGCCACAGAGTGAACAGAAACGAAATAAAAATGAAGTAATGAAGCAGCTGAAAATGAAGAAAGAACAATGGAATGTTGTTCGAAAAAGACATCTCAAACTGTTTGAACACAAAGAGAAACAAAATAGCTTACTTTAGATCAACTTGAAAAAAATGGAGAAAAACAAGACAATCTAGGCTAAGGCACTCAAAAGTGGTCTAATAATATATAGGCATCAAACAAGGTGACATGGCGCAAATGATGCAAAGACAGGAGAAGAAGATGATTCTTTTTTGGGGTGATCGTATTTTTATTCTAGTGATCTCTGATCAATTTGTTAAGTACGTGTACAACAAAACAGATCACGTTTTTAATTAAATTAAGCAAGTAAAAAACAACTCCTGGCAACTGACAGCAGCGAAAGAACCATATATGTACCACCACCACCATGACTAAGAAAGTATGACGTCTTTCACAGAATTAATGAAATGATGTATTTAAAACAAATATCCTATGATCATAACCGATGCTATATACAGAGCTCGTGCACTGCGCAGATATCTTGAATGATATGAAAACAGTTTGCAGTACTTTAACTAATGTACAATATCCTATTACAGTAATGATGGTTCTATGTGCGGCAGACGGTGTAGCTCCTAATCTTGCCTCCTACTAAATATTTGAACCAAATGAATTGAATGGAAACTGTGTGAAGCTTCAATCATAGAAATGTTGGTTTGTGAACACTATAAACATTTAAAGAAAAGTTCCATTGACTTTGATCATTCCTAGTACTGGACCAGCTGCACACGGCAAGCTCATTTGCTCTCATCATGTGTAGGCGAGGACTGGGACATTATTAAAGTCAAGGTCAGAGAAATGTATTTTTAGATGGTTGCTGAGAGACCAGAGAAGAATGGTTAAAAATAGATCATGTGTCAAGGTCACGAGTGAGTGTATGAATTATTATAGATATAAACCAGGCACTACGTCACCAGACAGACACTACGTACCAGACAGACACACGGTCACCAGACAGACACTACGTCACCAGACAGACACTACGTCACCAGACAGACACTAGGTCACTAACGAAAGCGCGGGACAATGATATATTTCAACCTGAGACTGAGAGGCACACGACGACACTTAGCTCAGACAACCAGAGAGTGCCGGGTCGGGTAACGCCGAGAAGGCGTTCGCCCACAACCCAGAAAGGCAGTGTGCCCAAAGGGACCCCAGATGGATCAAACGGCTCACACATCTGAGGGATATATCTGCCAGAGGCTAAGTCAACCAAAGACAAGAAGTGCCCTCTCAAAGATGCGGAATGCTTCACTCATGAGACTCTCACTTAGTAAGCTGATAGAGCAATCTGTGGAACGCTTCACTACTGAGACTGTCACTTAGTAAGCTGACAGAGAAATCTATGGAACGCTTCACTACTGAGACTGTCACTTAGTAAGCTGACAGAGAAATCTGTGGAACGCTTCACTACTGTGACTCTCACTTAGTAAGCTGACAGAGAAATCTGTGGAACGCTTCACTACTGTGACTCTCACTTAGTAAGCTGACAGAGAAATCTGTGGAACGCTTCACTACTGTGACTCTCACTTAGTAAGCTGACAGAGAAATCTGTGGAACGCTTCACTACTGTGACTCTCACTTAGTAAGCTGACAGAGAAATCTGTGGAACGCTTCACAACTGAGACTCTCACTTAGTAAGCTGACAGAGAAATCTATGGAACGCTTCACAACTGAGACTCTCACTTAGTAAGCTGACAGAGAAATCAGTGGAACGCTTCACAACTGAGACTCTCACTTAGTAAGCTGACAGAGAAATATGTGGAACGCTTCATTACTGAGACTCTCACTTAGTAAGCTGACAGAGAAATATGTGGAACGCTTCACAACTGAGACTCTCACTTAGTAAGCTGACAGAGAAATCTATGGAACGCTTCACAACTGTGACTCTCACTTAGTAAGCTGACAGAGAAATCAGTGGAACGCTTCACAACTGAGACTCTCACTTAGTAAGCTGACAGAGAAATCTGTGGAACGCTTCACAACTGAGACTCTCACGTAGTAAGCTGACAGAGAAATCTATGGAACGCGTCACAACTGAGACTCTCACTTAGTAAGCTGACAGAGAAATCTGTGGAACGCTTCACAACTGAGACTCTCACTTAGTGAGCTGACAGAGAAATCTATGGAACGCTTCATTACTGAGACTCTCACTTAGTAAGCTGACAGAGAAATCTGTGGGACGCTTCACTACTGAGACACTCACTTAGTAAGCTGACAGAGAAATCTGCCGGACTATTTTGAATTGTGAATACAAATACATTTGTGACAGAAGTGAAGTCGTCAGTCGCTGGACACTGCGAGAATTGCTGAGGAGGGGATCTGAGCACCTATGGACATGTTCGGAGTGCAGTGATGTTGACCCGCAAATAACTCAATACATTTGTGATTAGTCATTATGCGGCTGTCTAGACTGCCAAGTATTTGTGACTTGTGAGTTCCAGTTGGACTTTTTAATAAACAGAAGTTAGTGTGTCATTACATCTTACGACTATAGTTAACTCTACATATCTATATGTGTAGACATGCTGTTTCAATAAAGAAGTGTTCAGAAATAAAAATGCTTTGCTCGTCTCAATCTCAGGTCCCAATGTACATTCCCTAGCGTGATGGTGGGTTGAAGTCCTGTCTACACACTTGTCACACACACACACACATACACAAATCTTCTCCCGCATTCCTCAAACATTTTCTGTCTTTTCAGAATTTACCGAGTTACGAATGACAGACGCAGCAAAGTCTGCAACAGAGAAATGTTTTTACCTTTTTATATTAAAGCTCTCGACAAGATAAACAATCTCTGTGTCTCCAATGCGTCTCCGTCAGTCTTCTATACATTCTATGTTTCACCAGCTCTCGATTTATCTCTTTCCACCACTTTTTGAACATAAATACTTTGTCTCCCCACAAAACAATTTGCTCCTACCACTACAAGACATGTAAATAATTTATTTTCCCAAATTTTCGATCTACTCCCACTGCTACAAGACATCTAAACACTTATTTCCCCCAAATTTTCGATCTACTCCCACTGCTATAAGACATCTAAACACTTATTTCCCCCAAATTTTCGATCTACTCCCACTGCTACAAGACATCTAAACACTTATTTCCCCCAAATTTTCGATCTACTCCCACTGCTACAAGACATCTAAACACTTTATTCCCCCAAATGTTCGATCTACTCCCACTGCTACAAGACATCTAAACACTTATTTCCCCCAAATTTTCGATCTACTCCCACTGCTACAAGACATGTAAACACTTTATTCCCCAAATTTTTTATCTACTCCCACTACTACAAGACATCTAAACACTTTATTCCCCCAAATGTTCGATCTACTCCCACTGCTACAAGACATCTAAACACTTTATTCCCCCAAATGTTCGATCTACTCCCACTGCTACAAGACATCTAAACACTTTATTCCCCAAATTTTCGATCTACTCCCACTGCTACAAGACATCTAAACACTTTATTCCCCAAATGTTCGATCTACTCCCATTGCTACAAGACATCTAAAAGGTCTGTGAGAGAATTACAAATAAATGGCTACCTAGAGTGTCATCTAGAGCTAGGAAGAAAGACCGGTGTTGTGAGAACAGAGAAATCTTCTGGACGAATGAAAGGATCTCTCAGCCAACACCGAGCTGGCAAAGTTAGTCGACGTGAGCTGATGAACATTTTGGGGAGATGATCGGAGCATATATGGATGTACTCGGAGTGCTTTGATGATGGTCCAAATTTAACGTAGAATAAGATACCTAAATATACATCAATTCTCGATCTACTCCACAACTACAAGATACCTAAACACTTTGCTCCGTCAATTCTCGATCGACTCCACAACTACAAGATACCTAAACACTTTGCTCCGTCAATTCTCGATCGACTCCACAACAACTAGATACCTAAACACTTTTCTCCGTCAATTCTCGATCTACTCCACAACTACAAGCTCTAAACACTTTGTTTCCCTGAATCTCGATCAACTCCACAACTACAAGATCTAAACACTTTGTTTCCCTGAGTCTCGATCAACTCCACAGCTACAAGATCTAAACACTTTGTTTCCCTGAGTCTCGATCAACTCCACAACTACAAGCTCTAAACACTTTGTTTCCCTGAGTCTCGATCAACTCCACAACTACAAGCTCTAAACACTTTGTTTCCGTGAATCTCGATCAATTTCACAACTACGAGATCTAAACACTTTGTTTCCCTGAATCTCGATCAACTCCACAACTACGAGATCTAAACACTTTGTTTCCCTGAATCTCGATCAACTCCACAACTACGAGATCTAAACACTTTGTTTCCCTGAATCTCGATCAACTCCACAACTACAAGCTCTAAACACTTTGTTTCCCTGAATCTCGATCAATTTTACAACTACGAGATCTAAACACTTTGTTTCCCTGAATCTCGATCAATTTCACAACTACGAGATCTAAACACTTTGTTTCCCTGAATCTCGATCAATTTCACAACTACGAGATCTAAACATTTTGTTTCCCTGAATCTCGATCAACTCCACAACTACAAGCTCTAAACACTTTGTTTCCCTGAATCTCGATCAATTTCACAACTACGAGATCTAAACACTTTGTTTCCCTGAATCTCGATCAATTTCACAACTACGAGATCTAAACACTTTGTTTCCCTGAATCTCGATCAATTTCACAACTACGAGATCTAAACACTTTGTTTCCCTGAATCTCGATCAATTTCACAACTACGAGATCTAAACACTTTGTTTCCCTGAATCTCGATCAATTTCACAACTACGAGATCTAAACACTTTGTTTCCCTGAATCTCGATCAACTCCACAACTACGAGATCTAAACACTTTGTTTCCCTGAATCTCGATCAATTTCACAACTACAAGATCTAAACACTTTGTTTCCCTGAATCTCGATCAACTCCACAACTACAAGATCTAAACACTTTGTTTCCCTGAATCTCGATCAACTCCACAACTACAAGATCTAAACACTTTGTTTCCCTGAATCTCGATCAACTCCACAACTACGAGATCTAAACACTTTGTTTCCCTGAATCTCGATCAATTTCACAACTACGAGATCTAAACACTTTGTTTCCCTGAATCTCGATCAACTCCACAACTACAAGATCTAAACACTTTGTTTCCCTGAATCTCGATCAACTCCACAACTACAAGCTCTAAACACTTTGTTTCCCTGAATCTCGATCAACTCCACAACTACAAGCTCTAAACACTTTGTTTCCCTGAATCTCGATCTTCATTCACCGCTACGAAGAACCTAATATTTCGTTCCCTAGTTTCCACAAATATTTTTCTCTAACAATGTTTCAGTTGCATCAGTCTTCCCGCATGTGTTCTCAACCGATCAGTCTTCCCGCATGTGTTCTCAACCGATCAGTCTTCCCGCATGTGTTCTCAACCGATCAGTCTTCCCGCATGTGTTCTCAACCGATCAGTCTTCCCGCATGTGTTCTCAACCGATCAGTCTTCCCGCATGTGTTCTCAACCGATCAGTCTTCCCGCATGTGTTCTCAACCGATCAGTCTTCCCGCATGTGTTCTCAACCGATCAGTCTTCCCGCATGTGTTCTCAACCGATCAGTCTTCCCGCATGTGTTCTCAACCGATCAGTCTTCCCGCATGTGTTCTCAACCGATCAGTCTTCCCGCATGTGTTCTCAACCGATCAGTCTTCCCGCATGTGTTCTCAACCGATCAGTCTTCCCGCATGTGTTCTCAACCGATCAGTCTTCCCGCATGTGTTCTCAACCGATCAGTCTTCCCGCATGTGTTCTCAACCGATCAGTCTTCCCGCATGTGTTCTCAACCGATCAGTCTTCCCGCATGTGTTCTCAACCGATCAGTCTTCCCGCATGTGTTCTCAACCGATCAGTCTTCCCGCATGTGTTCTCAACCGATCAGTCTTCCCGCATGTGTTCTCAACCGATCAGTCTTCCCGCATGTGTTCTCAACCGATCAGTCTTCCCGCATGTGTTCTCAACCGATCAGTCTTCCCGCATGTGTTCTCAACCGATCAGTCTTCCCGCATGTGTTCTCAACCGATCAGTCTTCCCGCATGTGTTCTCAACCGATCAGTCTTCCCGCATGTGTTCTCAACCGATCAGTCTTCCCGCATGTGTTCTCAACCGATCAGTCTTCCCGCATGTGTTCTCAACCGATCAGTCTTCCCGCATGTGTTCTCAACCGATCAGTCTTCCCGCATGTGTTCTCAACCGATCAGTCTTCCCGCATGTGTTCTCAACCGATCAGTCTTCCCGCATGTGTTCTCAACCGATCAGTCTTCCCGCATGTGTTCTCAACCGATCAGTCTTCCCGCATGTGTTCTCAACCGATCAGTCTTCCCGCATGTGTTCTCAACCGATCAGTCTTCCCGCATGTGTTCTCAACCGATCAGTCTTCCCGCATGTGTTCTCAACCGATCAGTCTTCCCGCATGTGTTCTCAACCGATCAGTCTTCCCGCATGTGTTCTCAACCGATCAGTCTTCCCGCATGTGTTCTCAACCGATCAGTCTTCCCGCATGTGTTCTCAACCGATCAGTCTTCCCGCATGTGTTCTCAACCGATCAGTCTTCCCGCATGTGTTCTCAACCGATCAGTCTTCCCGCATGTGTTCTCAACCGATCAGTCTTCCCGCATGTGTTCTCAACCGATCAGTCTTCCCGCATGTGTTCTCAACCGATCAGTCTTCCCGCATGTGTTCTCAACCGATCAGTCTTCCCGCATGTGTTCTCAACCGATCAGTCTTCCCGCATGTGTTCTCAACCGATCAGTCTTCCCGCATGTGTTCTCAACCGATCAGTCTTCCCGCATGTGTTCTCAACCGATCAGTCTTCCCGCATGTGTTCTCAACCGATCAGTCTTCCCGCATGTGTTCTCAACCGATCAGTCTTCCCGCATGTGTTCTCAACCGATCAGTCTTCCCGCATGTGTTCTCAACCGATCAGTCTTCCCGCATGTGTTCTCAACCGATCAGTCTTCCCGCATGTGTTCTCAACCGATCAGTCTTCCCGCATGTGTTCTCAACCGATCAGTCTTCCCGCATGTGTTCTCAACCGATCAGTCTTCCCGCATGTGTTCTCAACCGATCAGTCTTCCCGCATGTGTTCTCAACCGATCAGTCTTCCCGCATGTGTTCTCAACCGATCAGTCTTCCCGCATGTGTTCTCAACCGATCAGTCTTCCCGCATGTGTTCTCAACCGATCAGTCTTGTCAAGTGAAAAAGAATTGAGACGGAACAAATATAAAAAAAAATTAGATAAGATAGAAAGATATAAATAGAAAAAGACGAAATGTTAGTCTGACAGTCAGTCAGTCAGTCAGTTAGTCTGTCAGTCAGTTGTCGGATTATCCTTATGGGGCACTGAACTTTAAGTACTCAGATCTTCTTTCAAGGAAATCCCGCAGGGTGAAAGAATAAGTTGGTCCCCAAGTCCTCCGTTATTCCCCTGCTAACTCTCCTTACTTTAGGTAACATCCCTCTTGACTAACAGGAAGACTCGGATGACACTTTTGGGCTACAGATTCACGAACCACATCGGGATATTGGTCGCCTTGCGAGCATATAGTTACAGATCGTCCATCATTGTGACATAGCACGCACAACAATGTCAACAATGGATGCAACCACAGCGCTCGTTTCATTCCAAAGAACGCAGCCTGATGCATGAAAATGGTAGCGCGGAAGCAAAATAAAAAAGACGATATGAAAGATGAATATTTGTAACATGGTGCTTGGAAGTAATGACATGGGATCCTACAAGATAAACTATAGCTGTCATCTAAAAGGCTGGAGTTTCAACATTTGTGTTTTTTCCCTAGAACACTGACTCGCAGCCTAAGTCTGCGACGCATCTTTTATACCACAAGAGGCATCAATTGATCTCGAAATAATAATTGACAAATTTGTTATCTCATTGTTACCCCCTTTACAAAATTATGTTTTTGTATTAGCAATCAATCGTTGGTTTTTCCATTAACCCAATTGTTTTTTTTTTATTGTGGCTTGCCATAAATGGTTAGTACAATACGGCAAATGTGAAGATATACCTGATATTTGTTGCGATGTCATTGATGTTTTTGGTCATATCTTTGCCAGACTAAGAGAATTAACGTTGTTTTGAGTGAATGTGTTGATTTAGTAATAGCATGCATGGAGGTGAATGTGTTGATTTAGTAATAGCACGCATGGAGGTGAATGTGTTGATTTAGTAATAGCACGCATGGAGGTGAATGTGTTGATTTAGTAATAGCACGCATGGAGGTGAATGTGTTGATTTAGTAATAGCACGCATGGAGGTGAATGTGTTGATTTAGTAATAGGACGCATGGAGGTGAATGTGTTGATTTAGTAATAGCACGCATGGAGGTGAATGTGTTGATTTAGTAATAGCACGCATGGAGGTGAATGTGTTGATTTAGTAATAGCATGCATGGAGGCACAACGCTTTGCTTGTGAGTGTCTTTAACGCATCCATGATCTAATAGGGTGACGTGATCCCAGTAACTCGTCTTGTAACAAAACAAATTTAGCAAATATATCTCGGCAGAGATTTCACTCAGCAGTAGCAGAAATTTTGTTGTTGTTTTAGTGATATAATATTTATATTCACAATCTTTTCTCTTTATTTTGTTATCTTGAACTGTAAGTATATTATTAATGTTTCTGTTTACTTTCACCTGAAAGGTGAATATCTATTGGATCATTAATATCTATCGATGAGTTATTACAAATTTGTTTACTTTACTTTGAGCGTTACGTATATATATCGGATACTTGATTGCTTCTATTTACTTTCACACGGAGCGCCCTCCAGCTGTTAGAAGAACTGTTATTACAACTTTCAGTTCCTTCTCGTGCAAGATGACGTCATGGTCTTGCTCTGTCTATCGTTATAGAAAGCTTCTACTTCTGAAGTAGATTATTCTTGTGAAAGTCAGTCTACCTTAGCATCTTTTACTGCGGTTAAATGGATAATTGTTCATTACCTTGTAATGATGCGATTATATGTAACCATGAGTGGTGTTATAGGTGGCATATAGTGGTTCTTTGCTGCCAAGTAACTCTCAGTTTCTGCCAATCCGTGACTCATTACAGTTCATATTTTCATATACAAAACATTTCATGTTTTATTGACCTTATTACCAGCATCAAGTTCACACTGACTCTTCACGACCTTCCTGTTACAGTTTTTTTAACACAAGAGAGATCCGTCAACTGATTACTCAAATCTAGACTTAAGAAATGATTAATCTACAGCCCCTTCCTCCATTTAATAGTTTCTCACACATTATCGTCTAATCACAAATACTTCAAATTATTAATCGCACAATGTGATGAATCCTAGAAAATCAACGAAATTAATTCCTTACACTAAATTAACTAACTATAGCACAATGATCTCTGTTGGCCCATCCACCATCATCTATTCGGGATATCTTAATTGCTACCATCTCATCTAGAATCACCCTGCTGGTAACTAGAATTACTATAAATTCATTCTATAATTCCCTACGTTTATTCTACTACATCAGGACGTAATGCATGTTTCGGCTTTCCAGCACATTTTCTGCTTTATGTTGTTAATCAAACGCTCGGAACTGAAATCTCGTACAAGAAACTGCCGCGAACTCTATTTGAGGAAATAGGTTCCAATCTCCAACTACAGGCGATCAATAACTATGCCTGGTTATGAAGAAGGAAAGTGAAAGATAAACAGACGGAGAAGTTAAGGCCGACTACACATGCAATATGTCCGGGACGAACTGCCAAAGACTTCGGCATGGATAGACAGAGTGTAGAAATTGTCTTTGGGGAAGTATGAAACGTAAGACCGCTGACATTATCCTGCATAACATGAATCTAGATGGTTATAGCTTTAAGTGAGTGAGTGAGTGAGTGAGTGACTAAGTAAGTGAGTGAGTGAGTGAGGGAGTGAGTGAGTGAGGGAGTGAGTGAGTGAGTTAGTTAGTTATAGAGTGAGTAAGTAAATGAGTGAGAGAGTGAGGGAGTGAGTGAGTGAGTGAGGGAGTGAGTTAGTGATGGAGTGAGTGAGGGAGTGAGTGAGTGAGGCAGTGAGTGAGTGAGTGAGTGACAACATAGAACCACAACTGAGCCGCAACATCGTTTTGATATTCTAGTGTCACTCACACACGTTAACCATACAGTTTTGATATTCTGGTGTCACTCACACACGTTAACCATACAGTTTTGATATTCTGGTGTCACTCACACACGTTAACAATACCGTTTTGATATTCTGGTGCCACTCACACACGTTAACCATACCGTTTTGATATTCTGGTGCCACTCACACACGTTAACCATACCGTTTTGATATTCTGGTGCCACTCACACACGTTAACCATACCGTTTTGATATTCTGGTGCCACTCACTCACGTTAACCATACCGTTTTGATATTCTGGTGCCACTCACTCACGTTAACCATACCGTTTTGATATTCTGGTGCCACTCACACACGTTAACCATACCGTTTTGATATTCTGGCGCCACTCACTCACGTTAACCATACCGTTTTGATATTCTGGTGCCACTCACTCACGTTAACCATACCGTTTTGATATTCTGGTGCCACTCACTCACGTTAACCATACCGTTTTGATATTCTGGTGTCACTCACACACGTTAACCATACCGTTTTGATATTCTGGTGTCACTCACACACGTTAACCATACCGTTTTGATATTCTGGTGTCACTCACACACGTTAACCATACCGTTTTGATATTTTTTTTTCTTTTCATTTTTCTTGTCATCTTTACTGCAGCTTCTAATTTGTTATGATTTGACCCCAAAACATGTTCTGGTGAGATGATGAGAGAGGAGATTGAAAGAAAAGAGTTTCCGCTCAAGTATTTGAAAGTTGGAGTTTGATGTTAGACGACGCGCAACGATGACGGAAAAGATGACGTCTGTTCACATGACCAACTAGGAGGCATATTCAAGACTAGAATACTACACTAGAGAAGACTGTTACTTCTCGCACAATATGATACTTCAATAACGAAACGTATGAAGACAAATGTCTGACAGTTAATAGTTGATGTTGAGGGCACGCTGCAACTGTAATGGTTATTTGGTTCACTGATTCTGGAGATGTTCAGCTAGAACAAACTTTATCCAATGTTCTACGTCAACAACGCAACAGTTTTTAATGTGAAGGTCAGTGATCTTGACAGAGGCATCTATCTCTAAAAGCACAACTTCATGCTATAGTGATGAGATGGCTGGCTTTAACATAGTGATCGATAGCTACACGCTGCTCCGGGTAAAAGTGAACGAAAGATATAATAATTATCCGATGGACATACGACGCTCCATAAGTAAAGGTACCCTAGACATTAATGTGAGTTGCTAACATATGTATATATGGTTACCTTGATCATGCGAAATATTATTACTTTAATCAAGAGTAAAATTATTATCTTAATCATGGGGATATGGTTACTTTAATCATGGGGATATGATTACCTTAGGCATGGGGATATTGTTAATTTAATCACAGGGATATAGTTAATCATGAGGATATGGTTGTCTTAATCACAGTGATATGGTTATATTATGCATGGAGTTTTTGTTAATTTAATCATGGGGATATTGTTGTCTTAATCAAGAAAAACTCCACACACTGACAGTTCCTGTAGCTTGTTGGTTATACATATTCATGTCCGTTCCCTCTTCCCCCATCCACAATTTAATGAAACTCTCTATTACCGCTGACAAAAAGCCGAACTTTATGAACGGTGCTCTCCGGACATGCTCGAGACTTCAGTGACTTTCATATGTGCACCAATACTTCATGAACGGTGCTCTCCGGACATGCTCGAGACTTCAGTGACTTTCATATGTGCACCAATACTTCATGAACGGTGCTCTCCGGACATGCTCGAGACTTCAGTGACTTTCATATGTGCACCAATACTTCATGAACGGTGCTCTCCGGACATGATCGAGACTTCAGTGACTTTCATATGTGCACCAATACTTCATGAACGGTGCTCTCCGGACATGCTTGAGACTTCAGTGACTTTCATATGTGCACCAATACTTCATGAACGGTGCTCTCCGGACATGCTCGAGACTTCAGTGACTTTCATATGTGCACCAATACTTCATGAACGGTGCTCTCCGGACATGCTCGAGACTTCAGTGACTTTCATATGTGCACCAATACTTCATTAACGGTGCTCTCCGGACATGCTCGAGACTTCAGTGACTTTCATATGTGCACCAATACTTCATGAACGGTGCTCTCCGGACATGCTCGAGACTTCAGTGACTTTCATATGTGCACCAATACTTCATGAACGGTGCTCTCCGGACATGCTCGAGACTTCAGTGACTTTCATATGTGCACCAATACTTCATGAACGGTGCTCTCCGGACATGCTCGAGACTTCAGTGACTTTCATATGTGCACCAATACTTCATGAACGGTGCTCTCCGGACATGCTCGAGACTTCAGTGACTTTCATATGTGCACAATACTTCATGAACGGTGCTCTCCGGACATGATCGAGACTTCAGTGACTTTCATATGTGCACCAATACTTCATGAACGGTGCTCTCCGGACATGCTCGAGACTTCAGTGACTTTCATTTGTGCACCAATACTTCATGAACGGTGCTCTCCGGACATGCTCGAGACTTCAGTGACTTTCATATGTGCACCAATACTTTATGAACGGTGCTCTGCGGACATGCTCGAGACTTCAGTGACTTTCATTTGTGCACCAATACTTCATGAACGGTGCTCTCCGGACATGCTCGAGACTTCAGTGACTTTCATATGTGCACCAATACTTTATGAACGGTGCTCTGCGGACATGCTCGAGACTTCAGTGACTTTCATATGTGCACCAATACTTCATGAACGGTGCTCTCCGGACATGCTCGAGACTTCAGTGACTTTCATATGCACACCAATACTTCATGAACGGTGCTCTCCGGACATGATCGAGACTTCAGTGACTTTCATATGTGCACCAATACTTCATGAACGGTGCTCTCCGGACATGCTCGAGACTTCAGTGACTTTCATATGTGCACCAATACTTCATGAACGGTGCTCTCCGGACATGATCGAGACTTCAGTGACTTTCATATGTGCACCAATACTTCATGAACGGTGCTCTCCGGACATGATCGAGACTTCAGTGACTTTCATATGTGCACCACTACTTCATGAACGGTGCTCTCCGGACATGCTCGAGACTTCAGTGACTTTCATATGTGCACCAATACTTCATGAACGGTGCTCTCCGGACATGATCGAGACTTCAGTGACTTTCATATGTGCACCAATACTTCATGAACGGTGCTCTCCGGACATGCTCGAGACTTGAGTGACTTTCATATGTGCACCAATACTTCATGAACGGTGCTCTCCGGACATGCTCGAGACTTCAGTGACTTTCATATGTGCACCAATACTTCATGAACGGTGCTCTCCGGACATGATCGAGACTTCAGTGACTTTCATATGTGCACCAATACTTCATGAACGGTGCTCTCCGGACATGCTCGAGACTTCAGTGACTTTCATAGGTGCACCAATACTTCATGAACGGTGCTCTCCGGACATGCTCGAGACTTCAGTGACTTTCATATGTGCACCAATACTTCATGAACGGTGCTCTCCGGACATGCTCGAGACTTCAGTGACTTTCATATGTGCACCAATACTTCATGAACGGTGCTCTCCGGACATGCTGGAGACTTCAGTGACTTTCATATGTGCACCAATACTTCATGAACGTTGCTCTCCGGACATGATCGAGACTTCAGTGACTTTCATATGTGCACCAATACTTCATGAACGGTGCTCTCCGGACATGCTCGAGACTTCAGTGACTTTCATATGTGCACCAATACTTCATGAACGGTGCTCTCCGGACATGCTCGAGACTTCAGTGACTTTCATATGTGCACCAATACTTCATGAACGGTGCTCTCCGGACATGCTCGAGACTTCAGTGACTTTCATATGTGCACCAATACTTCATGAACGGTGCTCTCCGGACATGCTCGAGACTTCAGTGACTTTCATATGTGCACCAATACTTCATGAACGGTGCTCTCCGGACATGCTCGAGACTTCAGTGACTTTCATATGTGCACCAATACTTCATGAACGGTGCTCTCCGGACATGATCGAGACTTCAGTGACTTTCATATGTGCACCAATACTTCATGAACGGTGCTCTCCGGACATGATCGAGACTTCAGTGACTTTCATATGTGCACCAATACTTCATGAACGGTGCTCTCCGGACATGATCGAGACTTCAGTGACTTTCATATGTGCACCAATACTTCATGAACGGTGCTCTCCGGACATGATCGAGACTTCAGTGACTTTCATATGTGCACCAATAGTTCATGAACGGTGCTCTCCGGACATGCTCGAGACTTCAGTGACTTTCATATGTGCACCAATACTTCATGAACGTTGCTCTCCGGACATGATCGAGACTTCAGTGACTTTCATATGTGCACCAATACTTCATGAACGGTGCTCTCCGGACATGCTCGAGACTTCAGTGACTTTCATATGTGCACCAATACTTCATGAACGGTGCTCTCCGGACATGATCGAGACTTCAGTGACTTTCATATGTGCACCAATACTTCATGAACGGTGCTCTCCGGACATGCTCGAGACTTCAGTGACTTTCAAATGTGCACCAATACTTCATGAACGGTGCTCTACGGACATGCTCGAGACTTCAGTGACTTTCATATGTGCACCAATACTTCATGAACGGTGCTCTCCGGACATGCTCGAGACTTCAGTGACTTTCATATGTGCACCAATACTTCATGAACGGTGCTCTCCGGACATGCTCGAGACTTCAGTTACTTTCAAATGTGCACCAATACTTCATGAACGGTGCTCTCCGGACATGCTCGAGACTTCAGTGACTTTCATATGTGCACCAATACTTCATGAACGGTGCTCTCGGACATGCTCGAGACTTCAGTGACTTTCATATGTGCACCAATACTTCATGAACGGTGCTCTCCGGACATGCTCGAGACTTCAGTGACTTTCATATGTGAACCAATACTTCATGAACGGTGCTCTCCGGACATGATCGAGACTTCAGTGACTTTCATATGTGCACCAATACTTCATGAACGGTGCTCTCCGGACATGCTCGAGACTTCAGTGACTTTCATATGTGCACCAATATTTCATGAACGGTGCTCTCCGGACATGCTCGAGACTTCAGTGACTTTCATATGTGCACCAATACTTCATGAACGGTGCTCTCCGGACATGCTCGAGACTTCAGTGACTTTCATATGTGCACCAATACTTCATGAACGGTGCTCTCCGGACATGATCGAGACTTCAGTGACTTTCATATGTGCACCAATACTTCATGAACGGTGCTCTCCGGACATGCTCGAGACTTCAGTGACTTTCATATGTGCACCAATACTTCATGAACGGTGCTCTCCGGACATGCTCGAGACTTCAGTGACTTTCATATGTGCACCAATACTTCATGAACGGTGCTCTTCGGACATGCTCGAGACTTCAGTGACTTTCATATGTGCACCAATACTTCATGAACGGTGCTCTCTGGACATGATCGAGACTTCAGTGACTTTCATATGTGCACCAATACTTCATGAACGGTGCTCTCCGGACATGATCGAGACTTCAGTGACTTTCATATGTGCACCAATACTTCATGAACGGTGCTCTTCGGACATGCTCGAGACTTCAGTGACTTTCATATGTGCACCAATACTTCATGAACGGTGCTCTCCGGACATGCTCGAGACTTCAGTGACTTTCATATGTGCACCAATACTTCATGAACGGTGCTCTCCGGACATGATCGAGACTTCAGTGACTTTCATATGTGCACCAATACTTCATGAACGGTGCTCTCCGGACATGATCGAGACTTCAGTGACTTTCATATGTGCACCAATACTTCATGAACGGTGCTCTCCGGACATGATCGAGACTTCAGTGACTTTCATATGTGCACCAATACTTCATGAACGGTGCTCTCCGGACATGCTCGAGACTTCAGTGACTTTCATATGTGCACCAATACTTCATGAACGGTGCTCTCCGGACATGCTCGAGACTTCAGTGACTTTCATATGTGCACCAATACTTCATGAACGGTGCTCTCCGGACATGATCGAGACTTTAGTGACTTTCATATGTGCACCAATACTTCATGAACGGTGCTCTCCGGACATGTTCGAGACTTCAGTGACTTTCATATGTGCACCAATACTTCATGAACGGTGCTCTCCGGACATGCTCGAGACTTCAGTGACTTTCATATGTGCACCAATACTTCATGAACGGTGCTCTCCGGACATGATCGAGACTTCAGTGACTTTCATATGTGCACCAATACTTCATGAACGGTGCTCTCCGGACATGCTCGAGACTTCAGTGACTTTCATATGTGCACCAATACTTCATGAACGGTGCTCTCCGGACATGCTCGAGACTTCAGTGACTTTCATATGTGCACCAATACTTCATGAACGGTGCTCTCCGGACATGATCGAGACTTCAGTGACTTTCATATGTGCACCAATACTTCATGAACGGTGCTCTCCGGACATGCTCGAGACTTCAGTGACTTTCATATGTGCACCAATACTTCATGAACGGTGCTCTCCGGACATGCTCGAGACTTCAGTGACTTTCATATGTGCACCAATACTTCATGAACGGTGCTCTCCGGACATGCTCGAGACTTCAGTGACTTTCATATGTGCACCAATACTTCATGAACGGTGCTCTCCGGACATGCTCGAGACTTCAGTGACTTTCATATGTGCACCAATACTTCATGAACGGTGCTCTCCGGACATGCTCGAGACTTCAGTGACTTTCATATGTGCACCAATACTTCATGAACGGTGCTCTCCGGACATGCTCGAGACTTCAGTGACTTTCATATGTGCACCAATACTTCATGAACGGTGCTCTCCGGACATGCTCGAGACTTCAGTGACTTTCATATGTGCACCAATACTTCATGAACGGTGCTCTCCGGACATGATCGAGACTTCAGTGACTTTCATATGTGCACCAATACTTCATGAACGGTGCTCTCCGGACATGATCGAGACTTCAGTGACTTTCATATGTGCACCAATACTTCATGAACGGTGCTCTCCGGACATGCTCGAGACTTCAGTGACTTTCATATGTGCACCAATACTTCATGAACGGTGCTCTCGGACATGCTCGAGACTTCAGTGACTTTCATATGTGCACCAATACTTCATGAACGGTGCTCTCCGGACATGCTCGAGACTTCAGTGACTTTCATATGTGCACCAATACTTCATGAACGGTGCTCTCCGGACATGCTCGAGACTTCAGTGACTTTCATATGTGCACCAATACTTCATGAACGGTGCTCTCCGGACATGCTCGAGACTTCAGTGACTTTCATATGTGCACCAATACTTCATGAACGGTGCTCTCCGGACATGCTCGAGACTTCAGTGACTTTCATATGTGCACCAATACTTCATGAACGGTGCTCTCGGACATGATCGAGACTTCAGTGACTTTCATATGTGCACCAATACTTCATGAACGGTGCTCTCCGGACATGCTCGAGACTTCAGTGACTTTCATATGTGCACCAATACTTCATGAACGGTGCTCTCCGACATGCTCGAGACTTCAGTGACTTTCATATGTGCACCAATACTTCATGAACGGTGCTCTCCGGACATGCTCGAGACTTCAGTGACTTTCATATGTGCACCAATACTTCATGAACGGTGCTCTCCGGACATGATCGAGACTTCAGTGACTTTCATATGTGCACCAATACTTCATGAACGGTGCTCTCCGGACATGATCGAGACTTCAGTGACTTTCATATGTGCACCAATACTTCATGAACGGTGCTCTCCGGACATGATCGAGACTTCAGTGACTTTCATATGTGCACCAATACTTCATGAACGGTGCTCTCCGGACATGCTCGAGACTTCAGTGACTTTCATATGTGCACCAATACTTCATGAACGGTGCTCTCCGGACATGCTCGAGACTTCAGTGACTTTCATATGTGCACCAATACTTCATGAACGGTGCTCTCCGGACATGCTCGAGACTTCAGTGACTTTCATATGTGCACCAATACTTCATGAACGGTGCTCTCCGGACATGCTCGAGACTTCAGTGACTTTCATATGTGCACCAATACTTCATGAACGGTGCTCTCCGGACATGCTCGAGACTTCAGTGACTTTCATATGTGCACCAATACTTCATGAACGGTGCTCTCCGGACATGATCGAGACTTCAGTGACTTTCATATGTGCACCAATACTTCATGAACGGTGCTCTCCGGACATGCTCGAGACTTCAGTGACTTTCATATGTGCACCAATACTTCATGAACGGTGCTCTCGGACATGCTCGAGACTTCAGTGACTTTCATATGTGCACCAATACTTCATGAACGGTGCTCTCCGGACATGCTCGAGACTTCAGTGACTTTCATATGTGCACCAATACTTCATGAACGGTGCTCTCCGGACATGCTCGAGACTTCAGTGACTTTCATATGTGCACCAATACTTCATGAACGGTGCTCCGGACATGATCGAGACTTCAGTGACTTTCATATGTGCACCAATACTTCATGAACGGTGCTCTCCGGACATGCTCGAGACTTCAGTGACTTTCATATGTGCACCAATACTTCATGAACGGTGCTCTCCGGACATGATCGAGACTTCAGTGACTTTCATATGTGCACAATACTTCATGAACGGTGCTCTCCGGACATGCTCGAGACTTCAGTGACTTTCATATGTGCACCAATACTTCATGAACGGTGCTCTCCGGACATGCTCGAGACTTCAGTGACTTTCATATGTGCACCAATACTTCATGAACGGTGCTCTCCGGACATGCTCGAGACTTCAGTGACTTTCATATGTGCACCAATACTTCATGAACGGTGCTCTCCGGACATGCTCGAGACTTCAGTGACTTTCATATGTGCACCAATACTTCATGAACGGTGCTCTCCGGACATGCTCGAGACTTCAGTGACTTTCATATGTGCACCAATACTTCATGAACGGTGCTCTCCGGACATGCTCGAGACTTCAGTGACTTTCATATGTGCACCAATACTTCATGAACGGTGCTCTCCGGACATGCTCGAGACTTCAGTGACTTTCATATGTGCACCAATACTTCATTAAATCTCACATTGGTTAGCACATTCACTTCTACAATCTCAAACAGAAGAAATAAAAGACACTGTTGAAGAGAAACTACATGGGATGTTTATTGGGAGTATATATGAAAGGGGCAAAGAAATCCACGTCAATGAATTATTAACTGACCTCGAGCAAAGGACAAATAAATATTTACTTACCGATTTATGTTGCTACAGAAACAAGAATATTAGTGCATATCATGACCAGGTTTGAAATATGTTAGAAGATTAATGAAGAAAAGGGAGAAAAATCATAAATATAAAAGGAACATTAAAATAAAAATAAATCAAAGAATTGTGAATGGAAATTAATAATATAAGCAGACAAATATTTTAATTACGCGTAAAGGGATGAGAAAATATCAGAAAAGAAAGAATAAAATAAACGTGTGAAGAAAAAAAGCAACATTTGATGATATTATAGTCCGTTTAATTACATCCTTGCTTTTCGTGGATGATTTGTTTGATAATTTCTAGAAAATTGCGGAAACTGTTGCAGTGTTTAATTTCCTGTCCAATATTTTTTATATGTCTGCCCGTGAAACGAGAGAAAAAAAAACATGAGCCAGTAAAAATATAAGTGTTTACACGTAGCAATCAATACGTTTGCTGGTCCGAAAAAAAACATGTGTAGAGTAAAACCACGATCTTGATGTTTCCTCAGAAAACTTAGATTCAAATAATCTTGCTCAATCTTTGTCAATTATAACATGGTTGCTGAAGACATGAGAGATAGGAAAGGATAACAGTAGCAGTAGAATAGATAATAAAGAGCACATGAAATGATTTTAGCTACGAAACAAAACAGAAACAATTAAACACAATCATTGTAACTATCAAGAAATGCTGCAGGAACACCCGACGAGAACGCCATGGAAACAAGGATGGAAAGATGGAATACTAGACACATTGAGAAACGTGGTATCAGAAAATAGGCAGCAGAAGATCTTCATCCTGATGCTGAAACACAAATAAGGGAAGGAAACATAAGACAAACTCAGAAGTAGGCAAGACAACTTGGACGGACTGGAAATCTACAGGTCCCCAGCATTCAGTGCATGTGGGTCAGAACGATACGATAGACAACTTGACGCACGTCATTGGCACACTCATGTTTAATGCATTCTGTTTGTATATCACCTTCAATGGTTCCTTCGGTAGGGCATATACAAGTGATTCAACTTCCTGAGTGGCGACTGGTAGGGAATATAGAAGTGATTCAACTTCTGAGTGGCGACTGGTAGGACATATAGAAGTGTTCAACTTTATGTGTATCGACTGGTAGGGCATATAGAAGTGATTCAACTTTGTGAGTGGTGACTGGTAGGGCATATAGAAGTGATTCAAATTTATGTGTGTCGACTGGTAGGGCATATAGAAGTGATTCAACTTCCTGTGTGGCGACTGGTAGGGAATATAGAAATGATTCAACTTTCTGAGTGGCGACTGGTAGGACATATAGAAGTGATTCAACTTTATGTGTGGCGACTGGTAGGGCATATAGAAGTGATTCAACTTTCTGAGTGGCGACTGGTAGGGCATATGGAAGCGATAGAACTTCCTGAGTGGCGACTGGTAGGGCATAAAGAAGTGATTCATTTTCCTGTGTTGCGACTTGTAGAGCATATAGAAGTGATTCATTTTCCTGTGTGGCGACTACTTGTAGAGCATATAGAAATGATTCAAATTCCTGTGTGGCGACTTGTAGAGCATATAGAAGTGATTCAACTTCCTGTGTGGCAACTGCTTTCAGTGCACGTTTAATAGGCATACAAGAGATTTAAGGGAACAACTGTTGTAGATTGATTACGTACATACTGCAGGCATTTGTATGAAGCGCCCCAAAAAATACATGTGTATATGCAAGTATAGATAGACGGACGGACGGACGGATAACTATAAATCACTACGACACAGCTCATTTCTTGGGTGTGCCAGACAGGTTTTTGGGGTTTGAAGAATAAAGGCGCATACCCAGTGCAGTCGCAACAGGGTGGTCAGATCCGAGCATTTATTCGATTCCTCTTCTTCTCTTCCTTACTTGCCTTTCAGCGTCGAGATGAGATATAACTCATGATATGACAATGTTGTAGCTTGTTGTCACAGTTCAGACTCTCATAACGAAGTACACACAAGGAAGTTAGCAAGTCTGAAAAGAATTTTTTAAAAATGAAGAAGAATAAAGCAGAAGGACTTGTGCATGGACAAAACGGAATATCTGTTGTGTCCATAATTGCTTGGTGCAGACGACTTTGGTTTGGTTTAAAAATAATGGATATAAATGAGTTAGGAAATGTAGAAGGTTTCCATGGTAACCTAAGATTGCTTGTAACCGAACCATCTCAGAACTATGGGAAGGTGCTTACATTTGTATGAATATATTTGTAATTGGACACTAGACTGGAAGAAGTAAGGGCCAGCACTTGAGGCAAACTTGGAGGGTAAGAATAGAAGGTGCCAGACAGTGCATATCATTTGGTGTTTCTGCTATCAAGGCCTGATTCAACATAGATAATTGATATTAATGTCATTTTTGGGCTCGGTATTTCTGCGTATGCTGCAGATATCGGTAATAAACTAAAGCGTTCATAAAACACCACTCCGTCTTAACTCAAGCCGTTACAGTGAATGCTACTTGTATTTATTGAATGGATCTAACCACATTTCTGTAATCGCAGTATTAGAGGGGATTTACTCCATACAAGGCAGTTATTAGCCATAATACGTTTCTATCAGTTTTTTTTAATGTCTTTGCTAGTTCTACAAAAGTGACAAGTAGGTTTCTATGAGATACTTGTCTGAAGTGACAAAGTGTAAATATTCTGTACAACTTCTATTTCGTCTAAAGCCCGTCTGTTATTCTGCAACCTGTAGTTCTATAATTGGTCTTAATCTCATTTATTTTATATTGGCAGGCATCCTTCTTACATGGTTTAGAAATGAGGTTTCAAGATATATTGAGCTTTTCCGTTGCTCCGTTTATTTTATTATTTTTTTGCCCATAAAGGTATTGTTATTGCTTGCTGCAAATCAAGGGCTACAACTCGTGCTCGGAATTTATGCCACAGTAAAGATTCTATGTGGTCATCGAAATCAGCTTTCCCCTGCTGCCTGGGTTATCCCTGCTGCCTGGGTTATCCCCTGCTGGTAGCAAATCATCATCATGTGTCAGATCGGTTGGCATAAACGATCTTCCTTCCACAATCTTCTACCCACAGTGCATCGTATCAATGCTGTTGTTGGCTGTTGTCCATGTCATGACACCAAACTATCTAGTATCTTATCTCTTTGTCGTCCGCGATCTCTCTTTCCCTGTATTTTGCCATTTGCAACCGTGTATTCCAACTTTTCTCCTCTCATGGTGTGCCAGAAAATTGTTGCTTGTATCTTTCTGATGTTTTTAGGAGTTCCTTTTTTGTTTTGGCATCTTTGAGAATTTCCTCATTGATCTTTCTCGCTGTACAGGGAACTTTCAATATTCTTCTGATAAATCCCATCTCTGTGACCTCTAATCGTCGTTTTATTTGTTTTCTTCTGTCGATGATTCACTTCCATAGGTCAGAATTGACTCTACTTAACAACGATGGATTCTCTTTCTCATTTCTATTGACATAGACTTGTTGCATAAGGCGTTATTCATTTTCTGAAATGCTACTTTGGCCTGAGCTATTCTTTCTACTTTTGTTATTCTTTTGTGCTAATTATTCTCCAAATGCTTTCATAATTCTTGTTTTTCTCTTGATCTTCCTGTTGATTTCATTGCGTTGTAGTCTGTTGTATTTATAATCTTCTCTCTTTGATTCATCCAGTGTTATCATTTCCCCCTTTTATACTGTTCTATTTAACCTCGTGATACCACCATGGAATGTGCACCAAATCGTTTTGTCTATTTCCCACTCTTGCTATTTCCTCATGATCCTTCAACTATGTTTAAGCGGTTCTGTATTTCTTCCTTCCTTTCTCACGTTACAAGCAAGAAAATCAAATGATCAATCTGTTAAAGGTGTTTTTTTTAAATATATATCTGTACTTCTATAGCAAAAACAAGCACACACACACACCACACACCACACACCACACACACACACACACACACACACACACACACACACTCGTGAGATTGGGAGAGAGGTAATCAGAAGAGAGTGTAATCCTTCAAACATTGAAGATCATGGGACAAAAAAATAGAGCAATCCCCTCCCCCTTAATGAAAAAAAAGTTCTGATAAAGAAAGAACAGGGCTATAGACATTATTACCTGTCTGGTTAAGTGATAATATCTATCATTAAAGATAATAAAAAGGAAATTCATAAATAACATCAGTAGAGAATTACAAGAAGTTGCATAGACAAAAGGGACAAAGAACTAAGTATAGAATAATATCATCAGCGAAAGTGAATGGCAAATATAATTAAGAGACAATGGATAAACACTTCAGAGAAACACTCACAAATAGATCACTACAAAGTTGCCACATCTTTCTGAGACCGAAACACATCTTGAAATAAAGAAAACACTCAAGATATTATTAGAACCACCAAGAAATTATTAGAACCACCAAGAAATTATTAGAACCACCAAGAAATTAAAACACAGAAAAGTCAGATATCATCCTACACTGTCAAGGCAGAATTATTCAAAGAGGAATCATGTAGCATCAACAGTTCAAATTCTAGAGTTGTTCTAACACATTTGGCAGCTATCGCACGTACAAGAAACAATGGAATAATTGAACCCTTGCCAAGAAAATCTAAATCTTTTAGACTGCAATAACTGCTGAGGCAGTCGTCTGTACTGTCTAGCTAAACTCTTTTAGACTGCAATAACTGGTGAGGCAGTCGCCTGTACTGTCCAGCTAACTCTTTTAGACTGCAATAACTGGTGAGGCAGTCGTCTGTACTGTCTAGCTAACTCTTTTAGACTGCAATAACTGGTGAGGCAGTCGTCTGTACTGTCTAGCTAACTCTTTTAGACTGCAATAACTGGTGAGGCAGTCGCCTGTACTGTCTAGCTAACTCTTTTAGACTGCAATAACTGCTGAGGCAGTCGCCTGTACTGTCTGGCTAAATACTCCGCAAGGATGTTCTCATCCATTACCGAGAAATCTGAGAAAGGAGCTTCAGATAGAGCAGACACTGCAAACATGATATTGTCAGTCCGAGAACTTAATAGATAGAGAGAATTAGAATAACAGAGAGAAAAGAATAATACACATTTGACAATATTGACGGAGAGAGTTTGTTGAAAATCATCATCATCAAGTGTCATCTCTGCTGGCGTAGATGATAATGTCTCTCCACAACAGACAGTTGTTTATCATTTCTGTTGTTGACCTTCTGCCAAGTCATTCCCTTAAGCTGCCTGGTATATTTTCTCCTTGCTTCCTTCTATCTCTTCATCCCTCAATTATTCTCCCAGTTGTTGTATAATATTACAGTTGTTCCCTTCTCATTACATGGCCAAAAAATGATGATTGTTTCTTCCTAAAATATGACCTATAAGATATGTCCAAGCTCTCTTTTTACTTTGGCCTCTTCAGAACGTCTTCATTACTCTTCTTAGCTGTTCATGGTATTCTCAACAATCTTCTGTAAGACTACATTTCTACAGCCTCCAGTGATTTTCTTGTCGGTTGTCCTATTGTCCATGATTCACATCAATATGTTAAGACTGGCTTTACATAACATTTAAGAACTCTTTTTCTTGTTTCTATTGTCAAAAATGGATTGCACAGTATCTTCCTCATTTTTTTTTAAAGCTGCTTTTGCCTGAGCTATTCTACATCTAACTTCTTTTGTACATCTACCATCTGAGGTTAACATTGTTCCCAGATATTTCAATTCATAGTGGGGTATCGGCAAAGTGTGGGAGGTCCAACTTAACGATCTTAAATTGATCTGGCTGAAAGGAATAGGTACCTGACTCACTGGCTTGGGGGGAAAGTCATGACAGCCAGCAGAGACTCCCTCCACACCACAATCTTTTTATGGTGTGGATTGGTCCTGTGAGGTTTAAAAACGAGGCGATACTAGCTTTCTTCACATATGTCGTTGTTCATATTATGTAGATATTATATGATATATTATGTGTCCCTTCATGTTTGACGATTCGTTGATGCTCTTTTTGTCAGTGTTATCGTAACTTGTACATGACTTGCATGTATCTCGTCACAAGTTCGTTCTCTGGATTAGCCTCTCTATTACAAGAAGGGAGTCGATGCCTGCTATCGCAGACTCTCGTTTCAGCGTTTCTTTAGGTCAACCTTTTGTGTCGTGTAAGACACGAATAACCGTTATCTACGTTTTACGATTGGTTCTCCTCAAACACAAGTCTCCCCAAGTCTGGTGCACACTGCTCATCTCTACCGCCATTTTTCCTCGCCAAGCCATCCCTTTCTGTCTCTCTTTTACAAACTCTCTGGTGCCTGTTGCATTGCAGCTTTTAACATTTTCTCTGTGCCACTTCCTAGCACATGGTCTATTCCGCTCCATTGTCTGCCTGTTATCTCGTTTTTATCTTCTTGTGGTTTCATCTCTCGAGCAGCACGTGACAGCTGCTTCTGTTGACCAAACTGTTAATCTAGTACGTTGTTGACAATCTTAATGTTCCCTTTCTATTGTTCTTCAGCAATTCGTTCAAAATAAAAACATTGAAATGTTAGGAACATGTTTACTACATCATTTCACGCTTATTGAGTTCATTAGAATCCTATTCCGCTCGTAGCTTGAGGGATTTCTCCTTGTTTGAGCCAATAAAAGGAATTGTATTCCTTGAGAATTTGTGAATTTCCTTGACACCAGCCCAATCCTTGACACCAGCCCAAACCTTGACACCAGCCCAACCCTAGACACCAGCCCAACCCTAGACACCAGCCCAACCCTTGACACCAACCCAAACCTTGACACCAGCCCAACCCTTGACACCAGCCCAACCCTAGACACCAGCCCAACCCTTGACACCAACCCAAACCTTGACACCAGCCCAACCCTAGACACCAGCCCAACCCTTGACACCACCCAACCCTTGACACCAGCCCAAACCTTGACACCAACCCAAACCTTGACACCAGCCCAACCCTAGACACCAGCCCAACCCTTGACACCAACCCAAACCTTGACACCAGCCCAACCCTAGACACCAGCCCAACCCTTGATAAACAGTTACAACCCTAGACACCAGCCCAACCCTTGACACCAGCCCAACCCTTGACACCAGCCCAACCCTTGACCCCAGCCCAACCCTTGACACCACCCCAACCCTTGACAACAGCCCAACCCTTGACACCACCCCAACCCTTGACACCAGCCCAAACCTTGACACCAGCCCAACCCTTGACACCAGCCCAACCCTTGACACCACCCCAAAACCCTTGACACCAGCCCAACCCTTGACACCAGCCCAACCCTTGACACCAGCCCAACCCTTGACACCACCCCACCCTTGAAAAAAAAACAACAGCCCAACCCTTGACACCAGCCCAACCCTTGACACCAGCCCAACCCTTGGACACCAGCCCAAACCTTGACACCAGCCCAACCCTTGACACCACCCAACCCTTGACAACAGCCCAACCTTGACACCAGCCAACCCTTGAACCCAGCCCAACCCTTGACACCACCCCAACCCTTGACAACAGCCCAACCTGATTAGCAGAAGTAAATGATGGCGACAATGAGATGAGAAAGAGTAAGGGAGACTTGCCTAGAAACATGGTCATCAACACACATACACACCTGAACATTTCTGAACCAGAATTGTCTTCAAGGCGCACACAATCACCCATGATAGACAAGAATCAACTGTTTCCAGAGTAACAATAGCTACAGGCAGCGGTAGAGAATGTCATTGAATTGTTTGACGTTGAGTGAGAGAATACAACCATAATGCATGCATAAATGATTAATAGTCGCTCATGCCAAGAATTGTGCTACACGTTAGCATTTAGTTCATATAACAATGTTCACATCTAAGAGCGCGAGACAGAAAAACGAATTCTCTATAGACAGTTCTCTCTTTCTCTCGCTGCCTATCTCTCTCTCGCTGTCCATATATCTCTCTCGCTATATATCTCTCTGCCTATCTCTCTCGCTTCCTCTCTTTCTTAATCTCTTTCTCGCTGCTTATCTCTGTCACTGCCTATCGCTTTCCCGCTGTCTATCTCATTCTGCTTATCTCTATCGTTGTCTGTCTATCTCTCTCACTCCCTCTCGCTGTCTGTCTCTTTCATTCTCTCTCGCCATCTATCACTCTAACAATCTATCGCCATCTATCTCTCTCATTCTATCTCGTCATCTATATCTCTCATTCTCTCTCGCCATCTATCTCTCTCATTCTATCTCGTCATCTATATCTCTCATTCTCTCTCACCGTCTATCTCTCTCATTCTATCTCGTCATCTATATCTCTCATTCTCTCTCGCCACCTATCTCTCTCATTCTATCTCGTCATCTATATCTCTCATTCTCTCTCGCCATCTATCTCTCTAACAATCTCTCGCCATCTATCTCTCACATTCTATCTCGTCAACTATATCTCTCTCGCCATCGATCTCTCTAACAATCTCTCGCCATCTATCTCTCTCATTCTATCTCGTCTTCTATATCTCTCATTCTCTCTCGCCATCTATCTCTCTCATTCTCTCTCCCAATCAATCTCTCTCATTCTCTCACGTCATCTCTCTCTCATTCTCTCTCGCCATGTATCTCTTTCACTATCTCTCGCCATCTCTCTCTCTCATTCTCTCTCGCCATCTATCTCTCTCATTCTCTCGCCATCTATCTCTCTAATAATCTCTCGCCATCTATATCTCTAATAATCTCTCGCCATCTATCTCTCTAATAATCTCTCGCCATCTATCTCTCTAATAATCTCCCGCCATCTATCTCTCTAATAATCTCTCGCCATATATCTCTCTAATAATCTCTCGCCATCAATCTCTCTAATAATCTCTCGCCATCTATCTCTCTAACAATCTCTCGCCATCTATCTCTCTAACAATCTCTCGCCATCTATATCTCTAATAATCTCTCGCCATCTATCTCTACCGTTCTCTCTCGATCGTCTATCTCTCTTATTCTCTCTCGCGATCTATCTCTTTCACTATCTCTCGCCATCTCTCTCTCTCATTCTCTCTCGCCATCTATCTCTCTCATTCTCTCGCCATCTATCTCTCTAATAATCTCTCGCCATCTATATCTCTAATAACTCTCGCCATCTATCTCTCTCATTCTCTCTCGATCGCCTATCTCTCTTATTCTCTCTCGTCATCTATCTCTCTCATTCTTTCGCCATCTATCTCTCTAATAATCTCTCGCCATCTATCTCTCTAATAATCTCTCGCCATCTATCTCTCTAATAATCTCTCGCCATCTATCTCTCTAATAATCTCTCGCCATCTATCTCTCTAATAATCTCTCGCCATCTATCTCTCTAATAATCTCTCGCCATCTATCTCTCTAATAATCTCTCGCCATCTATCTCTCTAATAATCTCTCGCCATCTATCTCTATAATAATCTCTCGCCATCTATCTCTCTAATAATGTCTCGCCATGTATCTCTCTAATAATCTCTCGCCATCTATCTCTCTAATAATCTCTCGCCATCTATCTCTCTAATAATCTCTCGCCATCTATCTCTCTAATAATCTCTCGCCATCTATATCTCTAATAATCTCTCGCCATCTATCTCTCTCATTCTCTCTCGATCGCCTATCTCTCTTATTCTCTCTCGTCATCTATCTCTCTCATTCTCTCGCCATCTATATCTCTAATAATCTCTCGCCATCTATCTCTCTAATAATCTCTCGCCATCTATCTCTCTAATAATCTCTCGCCATATATCTCTCTAATAATCTCTCACCATCTATCTCTCTAATAATCTCTCGCCATCTATCTCTCTAATAATCTCTCGCCATCTATCTCTCTAATAATCTCTCGCCATCTATCTCTCTAATAATCTCTCGCCATCTATCTCTCTAATAATCTCCCGCCATCTATCTCTCTAATAATCTCTCGCCATATATCTCTCTAATAATCTCTCGCCATCTATCTCTCTAATAATCTCTCGCCATCTATCTCTCTAATAATCTCTCGCCATCTATCTCTCTAATAATCTCTCGCCATCTATCTCTCTAATAATCTCTCGCCATCTATATCTCTAATAATCTCTCGTCATCTATCTCTCTAATAATCTCTCGCCATCTATCTCTCTAATAATCTCTCGCCATCTATCTCTCTAATAATCTCTCGCCATCTATCTCTCTCATTCTCTCTCGATCGCCTATCTCTCTTATTCTCTCTCGCCATCTATCTCTCTAATAATCTCTCGCCATCTATCTCTCTAATAATCTCTCGCATCTATCTCTCTAATAATCTCTCGCCATCTATCTCTAATAATCTCTCGCCATATCTCTCTAATAATCTCTCGCCATCTATCTCTCTAATAATCTCTCGCCATCTATCTCTCTAATAATCTCTCGCCATCTATCTCTCTAATAATCTCTCGCCATCTATCTCTCTAATAATCTCTCGCCATCTATCTTTCTAATAATCTCTCGCCATATATCTCTCTAATAATCTCTCGCCATCTATCTCTCTAATAATCTCTCGCCATCTATCTCTCTAATAATCTCTCGCCATATATCTCTCTAATAATCTCTCGCCATCTATCTCTCTAATAATCTCTCGCCATCTATCTCTCTAATAATCTCTCGCCATCTATCTCTCTAATAATCTCTCGCCATATATCTCTCTAATAATCTCTCGCCATCTATCTCTCTAATCTCTCGCCATCTATCTTTCTAATAATCTCTCGCCATCTATCTCTCTAATAATCTCTCGCCATATATCTCTCTAATAATCTCTCGCCATCAATCTCTCTAATAATCTCTCGCCATCTATCTCTCTAATAATCTCTCGCCATATATCTCTCTCATTCTCTCTTGCCATCGATCTCTCTAGCCATCTATCTCTCTCATTCTCTCGCCATCTATCTCTCTAATAATCTCTCGCCATCTATCTCTCTAATAATCTCTCGCCATCTATCTCTCTAATAATCTCTCGCCATCTATCTCTCTAATAATCTCTCGCCATCTATCTCTCTAATAATCTCTCGCCATCTATATCTCTAATAATCTCTCGCCATCGATCTCTCTCATTCTCTCTCGATCGCCTATCTCTCTTATTCTCTCTCGTCATCTATCTCTCTCATTCTCTCGCCATCTATATCTCTAATAATCTCTCGCCATCTATCTCTCTAATAATCTCTCGCCATCTATCTCTCTAATAATCTCTCGCCATATATCTCTCTAATAATCTCTCACCATCTATCTCTCTAATAATCTCTCGCCATCTATATCTCTAATAATCTCTCGCCATCTATCTCTCTAATAATCTCTCGCCATCTATCTCTCTAATAATCTCTCGCCATCTATCTCTCTAATAATCTCTCGCCATATATCTCTCTAATAATCTCTCGCCATCTATATCTCTAATAATCTCTCGTCATCTATCTCTCTAATAATCTCTCGCCATCTATCTCTCTAATAATCTCTCGCCATCTATCTCTCTAATAATCTCTCGCCATCTATCTCTCTCATTCTCTCTCGATCGCCTATCTCTCTTATTCTCTCTCGTCATCTATCTCTCTCATTCTCTCGCCATCTATCTCTCTAATAATCTCTCGCCATCTATCTCTCTAATAATCTCTCGCCATCTATCTCTCTAATAATCTCTCGCCATCTATCTCTCTAATAATCTCTCGCCATCTATCTCTCTAATAATCTCTCGCCATCTATCTCTCTAATAATCTCTCGCCATCTATCTCTCTAATAATCTCTCGCCATCTATCTCTCTAATAATCTCTCGCCATCTATCTCTCTAATAATCTCTCGCCATATATCTCTCTAATAATCTCTCGCCATCTATCTCTCTAATAATCTCTCACCATCTATGTCTCTCATTCTCTCGCCATCTATCTCTCTAATAATCTCTCGCCATCTATCTCTCTAATAATCTCTCGCCATCTATCTCTCTAATAATCTCCGCCATCTATCTCTCTAATAATCTCTCGCCATCTCTCTCTAATAATCTCTCGCCATCTATCTTTCTAATAATCTCTCGCCATCTATCTCTCTAATAATCTCTCGCCATATATCTCTCTAATAATCTCTCGCCATCAATCTCTCTAATAATCTCTCGCCATCTATCTCTCTAATAATCTCTCGCCATATATCTCTCTCATTCTCTCTTGCCATCGATCTCTCTAGCCATCTATCTCTCTCATTATCTCGCCATCTATCTCTCTAATAATCTCTCGCCATCTATCTCTATAATAATCTCTCGCCATATATCTCTCTAATAATCTCTCACCATCTATCTCTCTAATAATCTCTCGCCATCTATCTCTCTAATAATCTCTCGCCATCTATCTCTCTAATAATCTCTCGCCATCTATCTCTCTAATAATCTCTCGCCATCTATCTCTCTAATAATCTCTCGCCATCTATCTCTCTAATAATCTCTCGCCATCTATATCTCTAATAATCTCTCGTCATCTGTCTCTCTAATAATCTCTCGCCATCTATCTCTCTAATAATCTCTCGCCATCTATCTCTCTAATAATCTCTCGCCATCTATCTCTCTGATTCTCTCTCGATCGCCTATCTCTCTTATTCTCTCGTCATCTATCTCTCTCATTCTCTCGCCATCTATCTCTCTAATAATCTCTCGCCATCTATCTCTCTAATAATCTCTCGCCATCTATCTCTCTAATAATCTCTCGCCATCTATCTCTCTAATAATCTCTCGCCATCTATCTCTCTAATAATCTCTCGCCATCTATCTCTCTAAAAATCTCTCGCCATCTATCTCTCTAATAATCTCTCGCCATCTATCTCTCTAATAATCTCTCGCCATCTATCTCTCTAATAATCTCTCGCCATCTATCTCTCTAATAATCTCTCGCCATCTATCTCTCTAATAATCTCTCGCCATCTATCTCTAATAATCTCTCGCCATCTATCTCTCTAATAATCTCTCGCCATATATCTCTCTAATAATCTCTCGCCATCTATCTCTCTAATAATCGCTCGCCATCTATCTCTCTCATTCTCTCGCCATCTGTCTCTCTAATAATCTCTCGCCATCTATCTCTCTAATAATCTCTCGCCATCTATCTCTCTAATAATCTCTCGCTATCTATCTCTCTAATAATCTCTCGCCATCTATCTCTCTAATAATCTCTCGCCATCTATCTCTCTAATAATGTCTCTCGCCATGTATCTCTCTAATAATCTCTCGCCATCTATCTCTCTAATAATCTCTCGCCATCTATCTCTCTAATAATCTCTCGCCATCTATCTCTCTAATAATCTCTCGCCATCTATATCTCTAATAATCTCTCGCCATCTATCTCTATCGTTCTCTCTCGATCGTCTATCTCTCTTATTCTCTCTCGCGATCTATCTCTTTCACTATCTCACGCCATCTCTCTCTCTCATTCTCTCTCGCCATCTATCTCTCTCATTCTCTCGCCATCTATCTCTCTAATAATCTCTCGCCATCTATATCTCTAATAATCTCTCGCCATCTATCACTCTCATTCTCTCTCGATCGCCTATCTCTCTTATTCTCTCTCGTCATCTATCTCTCTCATTCTCTCGCCATCTATCTCTCTAATAATCTCTCGCCATCTATCTCTCTAATAATCTCTCGCCATCTATCTCTCTAATAATCTCTCGCCATCTATCTCTCTAATAATCTCTCGCCATCTATCTCTCTAATAATCTCTCGCCATCTATCTCTCTAATAATCTCTCGCCATCTATCTCTCTAATAATCTCTCGCCATCTATCTCTCTAATAATCTCTCGCCATCTATCTCTATAATAATCTCTCGCCATCTATCTCTCTAATAATGTCTCGCCATGTATCTCTCTAATAATCTCTCGCCATCTATCTCTCTAATAATCTCTCGCCATCTATCTCTCTAATAATCTCTCGCCATCTATCTCTCTAATAATCTCTCGCCATCTATATCTCTAATAATCTCTCGCCATCTATCTCTCTCATTCTCTCTCGATCGCCTATCTCTCTTATTCTCTCTCGTCATCTATCTCTCTCATTCTCTCGCCATATATCTCTCTAATAATCTCTCACCATCTATCTCTCTAATAATCTCTCGCCATCTATCTCTCTAATAATCTCTCGCCATCTATCTCTCTAATAATCTCTCGCCATCTATCTCTCTAATAATCTCTCGCCATCTATCTCTCTAATAATCTCCCGCCATCTATCTCTCTAATAATCTCTCGCCATATATCTCTCTAATAATCTCTCGCCATCTATCTCTCTAATAATCTCTCGCCATCTATCTCTCTAATAATCTCTCGCCATCTATCTCTCTAATAATCTCTCGCCATCTATCTCTCTAATAATCTCTCGCCATCTATATCTCTAATAATCTCTCGTCATCTATCTCTCTAATAATCTCTCGCCATCTATCTCTCTAATAATCTCTCGCCATCTATCTCTCTAATAATCTCTCGCCATCTATCTCTCTAATAATCTCTCGCCATCTATCTCTCTCATTCTCTCTCGATCGCCTATCTCTCTTATTCTCTCTCGTCATCTATCTCTCTCATTCTCTCGCCATCTATCTCTCTAATAATCTCTCGCCATCTATCTCTCTAATAATCTCTCGCCATCTATCTCTCTAATAATCTCTCGCCATCTATCTCTCTAATAATCTCTCGCCATCTATCTCTCTAATAATCTCTCGCCATCTATCTCTCTAATAATCTCTCGCCATCTATCTCTAATAATCTCTCGCCATCTATCTCTCTAATAATCTCTCGCCATCTATCTCTCTAATAATCTCTCGCCATATATCTCTCTAATAATCTCTCGCCATCTATCTCTCTAATAATCTCTCGCCATCTATCTCTCTAATAATCTCTCGCCATATATCTCTCTAATAATCTCTCGCCACCTATCTCTCTAATAATCTCTCGCCATCTATCTCTCTAATAATCTCCCGCCATCTATCTCTCTAATAATCTCTCGCCATATATCTCTCTAATAATCTCTCGCCATCTATCTCTCTAATAATCTCTCGCCATCTATCTTTCTAATAATCTCTCGCCATCTATCTCTCTAATAATCTCTCGCCATATATCTCTCTAATAATCTCTCGCCATCAATCTCTCTAATAATCTCTCGCCATCTATCTCTCTAATAATCTCTCGCCATCTATCTCTCTAATAATCTCTCGCCATCTATCTCTCTAATAATCTCTCGCCATCTATCTCTCTAATAATCTCTCGCCATCTATCTCTCTAATAATCTCTCGCCATCTATATCTCTAATAATCTCTCGCCATCTATCTCTCTCATTCTCTCTCGATCGCCTATCTCTCTTATTCTCTCTCGTCATCTATCTCTCTCATTCTCTCGCCATCTATATCTCTAATAATCTCTCGCCATCTATCTCTCTCATTCTCTCTCCATCGCCTATCTCTCTATTCTCTCTCGTCATCTATCTCTCTCATTCTCTCGCCATCTATATCTCTAATAATCTCTCGCCATATATCTCTCTAATAATCTCTCACCATCTATCTCTCTAATAATCTCTCGCCATCTATCTCTCTAATAATCTCTCGCCATCTATCTCTCTAATAATCTCTCGCCATCTATCTCTCTAATAATCTCTCGCCATCTATCTCTCTAATAATCTCTCGCCACTATCTCTCTAATAATCTCTCGCCATCTATCTCTCTAATAATCTCCCGCCATCTATCTCTCTAATAATCTCTCGCCATATATCTCTCTAATAATCTCTCGCCATCTATCTCTCTAATAATCTCTCGCCATCTATCTCTCTAATAATCTCTCGCCATCTATCTCTCTAATAATCTCTCGCCATCTATCTCTCTAATAATCTCTCGCCATCTATCTCTCTAATAATCTCTCGCCATCTATCTCTCTAATAATCTCTCGCCATCTATCTCTCTAATAATCTCTCGCCATCTATCTCTCTAATAATCTCTCGCCATCTATCTCTCTGATTCTCTCTCGATCGCCTATCTCTCTTATTCTCTCTCGTCATCTATCTCTCTCATCTCTCGCCATCTATCTCTCTAATAATCTCTCGCCATCTATCTCTCTAATAATCTCTCGCCATCTATCTCTCTAATAATCTCTCGCCATCTATCTCTCTAATAATCTCTCGCCATCTATCTCTCTAATAATCTCTCGCCATCTATCTCTCTAAAAATCTCTCGCCATCTATCTCTCTAATAATCTCTCGCCATCTATCTCTCTAATAATCTCTCGCCATCTATCTCTCTAATAATCTCTCGCCATCTATCTCTCTAATAATCTCTCGCCATCTATCTCTCTAATAATCTCTCGCCATCTATCTCTCTAATAATCTCTCGCCATCTATCTCTCTAATAATCTCTCGCCATATATCTCTCTAATAATCTCTCGCCATCTATCTCTCTAATAATCTCTCGCCATCTATCTCTCTCATTCTCTCGCCATCTATCTCTCTAATAATCTCTCGCCATCTATCTCTCTAATAATCTCTCGCCATCTATCTCTCTAATAATCTCTCGCCATCTATCTCTCTAATAATCTCTCGCCATCTATCTCTCTAATAATCTCTCGCCATCTATCTCTCTAATAATCTCTCGCCATGTATCTCTCTAATAATCTCTCGCCATCTATCTCTCTAATAATCTCTCGCCATCTATCTCTCTAATAATCTCTCGCCATCTATCTCTCTAATAATCTCTCGCCATCTATCTCTCTAATAATCTCTCGCCATCTATCTCTATCGTTCTCTCTCGATCGTCTATCTCTCTTATTCTCTCTCGCGATCTCTCTCTCACTATCTCTCGCCATCTATCTCTCTAATTCTCTCGCCATCTATCTCTCTAATTCTCTCGCCATCTATCTCTCTAATAATCTCTCGCCATCTATATCTCTAATAATCTCTCGCCATCTATCTCTCTCATCTCTCTCGATCGCCTATCTCTCTTATCTCTCTCGTCATCTATCTCTATATTCTCTCGCCATCTATCTCTCTAATAATCTCTCGCCATCTATCTCTCTAATAATCTCTCGCCATCTATCTCTCTAATAATCTCTCGCCATCTATCTCTCTAATAATCTCTCGCCATCTATCTCTCTAATAATCTCTCGCCATCTATCTCTCTAATAATCTCTCGCCATCTATCTCTCTAATAATCTCTCGCCATCTATCTCTCTAATAATCTCTCGCCATCTATCTCTCTAATAATCTCTCGCCATCTATCTCTCTAATAATCTCTCGCCATGTATCTCTCTAATAATCTCTCGCCATCTATCTCTCTAATAATCTCTCGCCATCTATCTCTCTAATAATCTCTCGCCATCTATCTCTCTAATAATCTCTCGCCATCTATCTCTCTAATAATCTCTCGCCATCTATCTCTCTCATTCTCTCTCGATCGCCTATCTCTCTTATTCTCTCTCGTCATCTATCTCTCTCATTCTCTCGCCATCTATCTCTCTAATAATCTCTCGCCATCTATCTCTCTAATAATCTCTCGCCATCTATCTCTCTAATAATCTCTCGCCATCTATCTCTCTAATAATCTCTCGCCATCTATCTCTCTAATAATCTCTCGCCATCTATCTCTCTAATAATCTCTCGCCATCTATCTCTCTAATAATCTCTCGCCATCTATCTCTCTAATAATCTCTCGCCATCTATCTCTCTAATTCTCTCTCGATCGCCTATCTCTCTTATTCTCTCGCGTCATCTATCTCTCTCATTCTCTCGCCATCTATCTCTCTAATAATCTCTCGCCATCTATCTCTCTAATAATCTCTCGCCATCTATCTCTCTAATAATCTCTCGCCATCTATCTCTCTAATAATCTCTCGCCATCTATCTCTCTAATAATCTCTCGCCATCTATCTCTCTAATAATCTCTCGCCATCTATCTCTAATAATCTCTCGCCATCTATCTCTCTAATAATCTCTCGCCATCTATCTCTCTAATAATCTCTCGCCATATATCTCTCTAATAATCTCTCGCCATCTATCTCTCTAATAATCTCTCGCCATCTATCTCTCTAATAATCTCTCGCCATATATCTCTCTAATAATCTCTCGCCATCTATCTCTCTAATAATCTCTCGCCATCTATCTCTCTAATAATCTCTCGCCATCTATCTCTCTAATAATCTCTCGCCATCTATCTCTCTAATAATCTCTCGCCATCTATCTCTCTAATAATCTCTCGCCATCTATCTCTCTAATAATCTCTCGCCATCTATCTCTCTAATAATCTCTCGCCATATATCTCTCTAATAATCTCTCGCCATCTATCTCTCTAATAATCTCTCGCCATCTATCTCTCTAATAATCTCTCGCCATCTATCTCTCTAATAATCTCTCGCCATCTATCTCTCTAATAATCTCTCGCCATCTATCTCTCTAATAATCTCTCGCCATCTATCTCTCTAATAATCTCTCGCCATCTATCTCTCTAATAATCTCTCGCCATCTATCTCTCTGATTCTCTCTCGATCGCCTATCTCTCTTATTCTCTCTCGTCATCTATCTCTCTCATTCTCTCGCCATCTATCTCTCTAATAATCTCTCGCCATCTATCTCTCTAATAATCTCTCGCCATCTATCTCTCTAATAATCTCTCGCCATCTATCTCTCTAATAATCTCTCGCCATCTATCTCTCTAATAATCTCTCGCCATCTATCTCTCTAAAAATCTCTCGCCATCTATCTCTCTAATAATCTCTCGCCATCTATCTCTCTAATAATCTCTCGCCATCTATCTCTCTAATAATCTCTCGCCATCTATCTCTCTAATAATCTCTCGCCATCTATCTCTCTAATAATCTCTCGCCATCTATCTCTCTAATAATCTCTCGCCATCTATCTCTCTAATAATCTCTCGCCATATATCTCTCTAATAATCTCTCGCCATCTATCTCTCTAATAATCTCTCGCCATCTATCTCTCTCATTCTCTCGCCATCTATCTCTCTAATAATCTCTCGCCATCTATCTCTCTAATAATCTCTCGCCATCTATCTCTCTAATAATCTCTCGCCATCTATCTCTCTAATAATCTCTCGCCATCTATCTCTCTAATAATCTCTCGCCATCTATCTCTCTAATAATCTCTCGCCATCTATCTCTCTAATAATCTCTCGCCATCTATCTCTCTAATAATCTCTCGCCATCTATCTCTCTAATAATCTCTCGCCATCTATCTCTCTAATAATCTCTCGCCATCTATATCTCTAATAATCTCTCGCCATCTATCTCTATCGTTCTCTCTCGCCATCTATCTCTCTTATTCTCTCTCGCGATCTATCTCTTTCACTATCTCACGCCATCTCTCTCTCTCATTCTCTCTCGCCATCTATCTCTCTCATTCTCTCGCCATCTATCTCTCTAATAATCTCTCGCCATCTATATCTCTAATAATCTCTCGCCATCTATCTCTCTCATTCTCTCGATCTATCTCTCTTATTCTCTCTCGCATCTATCTCTCTAATTCTCTCGCCATCTATCTCTCTAATAATCTCTCGCCATCTATCTCTCTAATAATCTCTCGCCATCTATCTCTCTAATAATCTCTCGCCATCTATCTCTCTAATAATCTCTCGCCATCTATCTCTCTAATAATCTCTCGCCATCTATCTCTCTAATAATCTCTCGCCATCTATCTCTCTAATAATCTCTCGCCATCTATCTCTCTAATAATCTCTCGCCATCTATCTCTCTAATAATCTCTCGCCATCTATCTCTCTAATAATGTCTCGCCATCTATCTCTCTAATAATCTCTCGCCATCTATCTCTCTAATAATCTCTCGCCATCTATCTCTCTAATAATCTCTCGCCATCTATCTCTCTAATAATCTCTCGCCATCTATATCTCTAATAATCTCTCGCCATCTATCTCTCTCATTCTCTCTCGATCGCCTATCTCTCTTATTCTCTCTCGTCATCTATCTCTCTATTCTCTCGCCATATATCTCTCTAATAATCTCTCGCCATCTATCTCTCTAATAATCTCTCGCCATCTATCTCTCTAATAATCTCTCGCCATCTATCTCTCTAATAATCTCTCGCCATCTATCTCTCTAATAATCTCTCGCCATCTATCTCTCTAATAATCTCTCGCCATCTATCTCTCTAATAATCTCTCGCCATATATCTCTCTAATAATCTCTCGCCATCTATCTCTCTAATAATCTCTCGCCATCTATCTCTCTAATAATCTCTCGCCATCTATCTCTCTAATAATCTCTCGCCATCTATCTCTCTAATAATCTCTCGCCATCTATATCTCTAATAATCTCTCGTCATCTATCTCTCTAATAATCTCTCGCCATCTATCTCTCTAATAATCTCTCGCCATCTATCTCTCTAATAATCTCTCGCCATCTATCTCTCTAATAATCTCTCGCCATCTATCTCTCTCATTCTCTCTCGATCGCCTATCTCTCTTATTCTCTCTCGTCATCTATCTCTCTCATTCTCTCGCCATCTATCTCTCTAATAATCTCTCGCCATCTATCTCTCTAATAATCTCTCGCCATCTATCTCTCTAATAATCTCTCGCCATCTATCTCTCTAATAATCTCTCGCCATCTATCTCTCTAATAATCTCTCGCCATCTATCTCTCTAATAATCTCTCGCCATCTATCTCTAATAATCTCTCGCCATCTATCTCTCTAATAATCTCTCGCCATCTATCTCTCTAATAATCTCTCGCCATATATCTCTCTAATAATCTCTCGCCATCTATCTCTCTAATAATCTCTCGCCATCTATCTCTCTAATAATCTCTCGCCATATATCTCTCTAATAATCTCTCGCCACCTATCTCTCTAATAATCTCTCGCCATCTATCTCTCTAATAATCTCCGCCATCTATCTCTCTAATAATCTCTCGCCATATATCTCTCTAATAATCTCTCGCCATCTATCTCTCTAATAATCTCTCGCCATCTATCTCTCTAATAATCTCTCGCCATCTATCTCTCTAATAATCTCTCGCCATATATCTCTCTAATAATCTCTCGCCATCTATCTCTCTAATAATCTCTCGCCATCTATCTCTCTAATAATCTCTCGCCATCTATCTCTCTAATAATCTCTCGCCATCTATCTCTCTAATAATCTCTCGCCATCTATCTCTCTAATAATCTCTCGCCATCTATCTCTCTAATAATCTCTCGCCATCTATATCTCTAATAATCTCTCGCCATCTATCTCTCTCATTCTCTCTCGATCGCCTATCTCTCTTATTCTCTCTCGTCATCTATCTCTCTCATTCTCTCGCCATCTATCTCTCTAATAATCTCTCGCCATCTATCTCTCTCATTCTCTCGCCATCTATCTCTCTAATAATCTCTCGCCATCTATATCTCTAATAATCTCTCGCCATCTATCTCTCTCATTCTCTCTCGATCGCCTATCTCTCTTATTCTCTCTCGTCATCTATCTCTCTCATTCTCTCGCCATCTATCTCTCTAATAATCTCTCGCCATCTATCTCTCTAATAATCTCTCGCCATCTATCTCTCTAATAATCTCTCGCCATCTATCTCTCTAATAATCTCTCGCCATCTATCTCTCTAATAATCTCTCGCCATCTATCTCTCTAATAATCTCTCGCCATCTATCTCTCTAATAATCTCTCGCCATCTATCTCTCTAATAATCTCTCGCCATCTATCTCTATAATAATCTCTCGCCATCTATCTCTCTAATAATGTCTCGCCATGTATCTCTCTAATAATCTCTCGCCATCTATCTCTCTAATAATCTCTCGCCATCTATCTCTCTAATAATCTCTCGCCATCTATCTCTCTAATAATCTCTCGCCATCTATATCTCTAATAATCTCTCGCCATCTATCTCTCTCATTCTCTCTCGATCGCCTATCTCTCTTATTCTCTCTCGTCATCTATCTCTCTCATTCTCTCGCCATATATCTCTCTAATAATCTCTCACCATCTATCTCTCTAATAATCTCTCGCCATCTATCTCTCTAATAATCTCTCGCCATCTATCTCTCTAATAATCTCTCGCCATCTATCTCTCTAATAATCTCTCGCCATCTATCTCTCTAATAATCTCCCGCCATCTATCTCTCTAATAATCTCTCGCCATATATCTCTCTAATAATCTCTCGCCATCTATCTCTCTAATAATCTCTCGCCATCTATCTCTCTAATAATCTCTCGCCATCTATCTCTCTAATAATCTCTCGCCATCTATCTCTCTAATAATCTCTCGCCATCTATATCTCTAATAATCTCTCGTCATCTATCTCTCTAATAATCTCTCGCCATCTATCTCTCTAATAATCTCTCGCCATCTATCTCTCTAATAATCTCTCGCCATCTATCTCTCTAATAATCTCTCGCCATCTATCTCTCTCATTCTCTCTCGATCGCCTATCTCTCTTATTCTCTCTCGTCATCTATCTCTCTCATTCTCTCGCCATCTATCTCTCTAATAATCTCTCGCCATCTATCTCTCTAATAATCTCTCGCCATCTATCTCTCTAATAATCTCTCGCCATCTATCTCTCTAATAATCTCTCGCCATCTATCTCTCTAATAATCTCTCGCCATCTATCTCTCTAATAATCTCTCGCCATCTATCTCTAATAATCTCTCGCCATCTATCTCTCTAATAATCTCTCGCCATCTATCTCTCTAATAATCTCTCGCCATATATCTCTCTAATAATCTCTCGCCATCTATCTCTCTAATAATCTCTCGCCATCTATCTCTCTAATAATCTCTCGCCATATATCTCTCTAATAATCTCTCGCCACCTATCTCTCTAATAATCTCTCGCCATCTATCTCTCTAATAATCTCCCGCCATCTATCTCTCTAATAATCTCTCGCCATATATCTCTCTAATAATCTCTCGCCATCTATCTCTCTAATAATCTCTCGCCATCTATCTTTCTAATAATCTCTCGCCATCTATCTCTCTAATAATCTCTCGCCATATATCTCTCTAATAATCTCTCGCCATCTATCTCTCTAATAATCTCTCGCCATCTATCTCTCTAATAATCTCTCGCCATCTATCTCTCTAATAATCTCTCGCCATCTATCTCTCTAATAATCTCTCGCCATCTATCTCTCTAATAATCTCTCGCCATCTATCTCTCTAATAATCTCTCGCCATCTATATCTCTAATAATCTCTCGCCATCTATCTCTCTCATTCTCTCTCGATCGCCTATCTCTCTTATTCTCTCTCGTCATCTATCTCTCTCATTCTCTCGCCATCTATATCTCTAATAATCTCTCGCCATCTATCTCTCTCATTCTCTCTCCATCGCCTATCTCTCTTATTCTCTCTCGTCATCTATCTCTCTCATTCTCTCGCCATCTATCTCTCTAATAATCTCTCGCCATATATCTCTCTAATAATCTCTCGCCATCTATCTCTCTAATAATCTCTCGCCATCTATCTCTCTAATAATCTCTCGCCATCTATCTCTCTAATAATCTCTCGCCATCTATCTCTCTAATAATCTCTCGCCATCTATCTCTCTAATAATCTCTCGCCACCTATCTCTCTAATAATCTCTCGCCATCTATCTCTCTAATAATCTCCGCCATCTATCTCTCTAATAATCTCTCGCCATATATCTCTCTAATAATCTCTCGCCATCTATCTCTCTAATAATCTCTCGCCATCTATCTCTCTAATAATCTCTCGCCATCTATCTCTCTAATAATCTCTCGCCATCTATCTCTCTAATAATCTCTCGCCATCTATCTCTCTAATAATCTCTCGCCATCTATCTCTCTAATAATCTCTCGCCATCTATCTCTCTAATAATCTCTCGCCATCTATCTCTCTAATAATCTCTCGCCATCTATCTCTCTAATAATCTCTCGCCATCTATCTCTCTAATAATCTCTCGCCATCTATCTCTCTAATAATCTCTCGCCATCTATCTCTCTAATAATCTCTCGCCATCTATCTCTCTAATAATCTCTCGCCATCTATCTCTCTAATAATCTCTCGCCATATATCTCTCTAATAATCTCTCGCCATCTATCTCTCTAATAATCTCTCGCCATCTATCTCTCTAATAATCTCTCGCCATCTATCTCTCTAATAATCTCTCGCCATCTATCTCTCTAATAATCTCTCGCCATCTATCTCTCTAATTCTCTCTCGATCGCCTATCTCTCTTATTCTCTCTCGCCATCTATCTCTCTCATTCTCTCGCCATCTATCTCTCTAATAATCTCTCGCCATCTATCTCTCTAATAATCTCTCGCCATCTATCTCTCTAATAATCTCTCGCCATCTATCTCTCTAATAATCTCTCGCCATATATCTCTCTAATAATCTCTCGCCATCTATCTCTCTAATAATCTCTCGCCATCTATCTCTCTAATAATCTCTCGCCATCTATCTCTCTAATAATCTCTCGCCATCTATCTCTCTAATAATCTCTCGCCATCTATCTCTCTAATAATCTCTCGCCATCTATCTCTCTAATAATCTCTCGCCATCTATCTCTCTAATAATCTCTCGCCATCTATCTCTCTAATAATCTCTCGTCATCTATCTCTCTAATAATCTCTCGCCATCTATCTCTCTAATAATCTCTCGCCATCTATCTCTCTAATAATCTCTCGCCATCTATCTCTCTGATTCTCTCTCGATCGCCTATCTCTCTTATTCTCTCTCGTCATCTATCTCTCTCATCTCTCGCCATCTATCTCTCTAATAATCTCTCGCCATCTATCTCTCTAATAATCTCTCGCCATCTATCTCTCTAATAATCTCTCGCCATCTATCTCTCTAATAATCTCTCGCCATCTATCTCTCTAATAATCTCTCGCCATCTATCTCTCTAATAATCTCTCGCCATCTATCTCTCTAATAATCTCTCGCCATCTATCTCTCTAATAATCTCTCGCCATCTATCTCTCTAATAATCTCTCGCCATCTATCTCTCTAATAATCTCTCGCCATCTATCTCTCTAATAATCTCTCGCCATCTATCTCTCTAATAATCTCTCGCCATCTATCTCTCTAATAATCTCTCGCCATCTATCTCTCTAATAATCTCTCGCCATCTATCTCTCTAATAATCTCTCGCCATATATCTCTCTAATAATCTCTCGCCATCTATATCTCTAATAATCTCTCGTCATCTGTCTCTCTAATAATCTCTCGCCATCTATCTCTCTAATAATCTCTCGCCATCTATCTCTCTAATAATCTCTCGCCATCTATCTCTCTGATTCTCTCTCGATCGCCTATCTCTCTTATTCTCTCTCGTCATCTATCTCTCTCATTCTCTCGCCATCTATCTCTCTAATAATCTCTCGCCATCTATCTCTCTAATAATCTCTCGCCATCTATCTCTCTAATAATCTCTCGCCATCTATCTCTCTAATAATCTCTCGCCATCTATCTCTCTAATAATCTCTCGCCATCTATCTCTCTAAAAATCTCTCGCCATCTATCTCTCTAATAATCTCTCGCCATCTATCTCTCTAATAATCTCTCGCCATCTATCTCTCTAATAATCTCTCGCCATCTATCTCTCTAATAATCTCTCGCCATCTATCTCTCTAATAATCTCTCGCCATCTATCTCTCTAATAATCTCTCGCCATCTATCTCTCTAATAATCTCTCGCCATATATCTCTCTAATAATCTCTCGCCATCTATCTCTCTAATAATCGCTCGCCATCTATCTCTCTCATTCTCTCGCCATCTGTCTCTCTAATAATCTCTCGCCATCTATCTCTCTAATAATCTCTCGCCATCTATCTCTCTAATAATCTCTCGCTATCTATCTCTCTAATAATCTCTCGCCATCTATCTCTCTAATAATCTCTCGCCATCTATCTCTCTAATAATGTCTCGCCATGTATCTCTCTAATAATCTCTCGCCATCTATCTCTCTAATAATCTCTCGCCATCTATCTCTCTAATAATCTCTCGCCATCTATCTCTCTAATAATCTCTCGCCATCTATATCTCTAATAATCTCTCGCCATCTATCTCTATCGTTCTCTCTCGATCGTCTATCTCTCTTATTCTCTCTCGCGATCTATCTCTTTCACTATCTCACGCCATCTCTCTCTCTCATTCTCTCTCGCCATCTATCTCTCTCATTCTCTCGCCATCTATCTCTCTAATAATCTCTCGCCATCTATATCTCTAATAATCTCTCGCCATCTATCTCTCTCATTCTCTCTCGATCGCCTATCTCTCTTATTCTCTCTCGTCATCTATCTCTCTCATTCTCTCGCCATCTATCTCTCTAATAATCTCTCGCCATCTATCTCTCTAATAATCTCTCGCCATCTATCTCTCTAATAATCTCTCGCCATCTATCTCTCTAATAATCTCTCGCCATCTATCTCTCTAATAATCTCTCGCCATCTATCTCTCTAATAATCTCTCGCCATCTATCTCTCTAATAATCTCTCGCCATCTATCTCTCTAATAATCTCTCGCCATCTATCTCTATAATAATCTCTCGCCATCTATCTCTCTAATAATGTCTCGCCATGTATCTCTCTAATAATCTCTCGCCATCTATCTCTCTAATAATCTCTCGCCATCTATCTCTCTAATAATCTCTCGCCATCTATCTCTCTAATAATCTCTCGCCATCTATATCTCTAATAATCTCTCGCCATCTATCTCTCTCATTCTCTCTCGATCGCCTATCTCTCTTATTCTCTCTCGTCATCTATCTCTCTCATTCTCTCGCCATATATCTCTCTAATAATCTCTCACCATCTATCTCTCTAATAATCTCTCGCCATCTATCTCTCTAATAATCTCTCGCCATCTATCTCTCTAATAATCTCTCGCCATCTATCTCTCTAATAATCTCTCGCCATCTATCTCTCTAATAATCTCCCGCCATCTATCTCTCTAATAATCTCTCGCCATCTATCTCTCTAATAATCTCTCGCCATCTATCTCTCTAATAATCTCTCGCCATCTATCTCTCTAATAATCTCTCGCCATCTATCTCTCTAATAATCTCTCGCCATCTATCTCTCTAATAATCTCTCGCCATCTATCTCTCTAATAATCTCTCGCCATCTATCTCTCTAATAATCTCTCGCCATCTATCTCTCTAATAATCTCTCGCCATCTATCTCTCTAATAATCTCTCGCCATCTATCTCTCTAATAATCTCTCGCCATATATCTCTCTAATAATCTCTCGCCATCTATCTCTCTAATAATCTCTCGCCATCTATCTCTCTAATAATCTCTCGCCATCTATCTCTCTAATAATCTCTCGCCATCTATCTCTCTAATAATCTCTCGCCATCTATCTCTCTAATTCTCTCTCGATCGCCTATCTCTCTTATTCTCTCTCGCCATCTATCTCTCTCATTCTCTCGCCATCTATCTCTCTAATAATCTCTCGCCATCTATCTCTCTAATAATCTCTCGCCATCTATCTCTCTAATAATCTCTCGCCATCTATCTCTCTAATAATCTCTCGCCATCTATCTCTCTAATAATCTCTCGCCATCTATCTCTCTAATAATCTCTCGCCATCTATCTCTCTAATAATCTCTCGCCATCTATCTCTCTAATAATCTCTCGCCATCTATCTCTCTAATAATCTCTCGCCATCTATCTCTCTAATAATCTCTCGCCATCTATCTCTCTAATAATCTCTCGCCATATATCTCTCTAATAATCTCTCGCCATCTATCTCTCTAATAATCTCTCGTCATCTATCTCTCTAATAATCTCTCGCCATCTATCTCTCTAATAATCTCTCGCCATCTATCTCTCTAATAATCTCTCGCCATCTATCTCTCTATTCTCTCTCGATCGCCTATCTCTCTATTCTCTCTCGCCATCTATCTCTCTAATTCTCTCGCCATCTATCTCTCTAATAATCTCTCGCCATCTATCTCTCTAATAATCTCTCGCCATCTATCTCTCTAATAATCTCTCGCCATCTATCTCTCTAATAATCTCTCGCCATCTATCTCTCTAATAATCTCTCGCCATCTATCTCTCTAATAATCTCTCGCCATCTATCTCTCTAATAATCTCTCGCCATCTATCTCTCTAATAATCTCTCGCCATCTATCTCTCTAATAATCTCTCGCCATCTATCTCTCTAATAATCTCTCGCCATCTATCTCTCTAATAATCTCTCGCCATCTATCTCTCTAATAATCTCTCGCCATCTATCTCTCTAATAATCTCTCGCCATCTATCTCTCTAATAATCTCTCGCCATCTATCTCTCTAATAATCTCTCGCCATATATCTCTCTAATAATCTCTCGCCATCTATATCTCTAATAATCTCTCGCCATCTATCTCTCTAATAATCTCTCGCCATCTATCTCTCTAATAATCTCTCGCCATCTATCTCTCTAATAATCTCTCGCCATCTATCTCTCTGATTCTCTCTCGATCGCCTATCTCTCTTATTCTCTCTCGTCATCTATCTCTCTCATTCTCTCGCCATCTATCTCTCTAATAATCTCTCGCCATCTATCTCTCTAATAATCTCTCGCCATCTATCTCTCTAATAATCTCTCGCCATCTATCTCTCTAATAATCTCTCGCCATCTATCTCTCTAATAATCTCTCGCCATCTATCTCTCTAAAAATCTCTCGCCATCTATCTCTCTAATAATCTCTCGCCATCTATCTCTCTAATAATCTCTCGCCATCTATCTCTCTAATAATCTCTCGCCATCTATCTCTCTAATAATCTCTCGCCATCTATCTCTCTAATAATCTCTCGCCATCTATCTCTCTAATAATCTCTCGCCATCTATCTCTCTAATAATCTCTCGCCATATATCTCTCTAATAATCTCTCGCCATCTATCTCTCTAATAATCGCTCGCCATCTATCTCTCTCATTCTCTCGCCATCTGTCTCTCTAATAATCTCTCGCCATCTATCTCTCTAATAATCTCTCGCCATCTATCTCTCTAATAATCTCTCGCATCTATCTCTCTAATAATCTCTCGCCATCTATCTCTCTAATAATCTCTCGCCATCTATCTCTCTAATAATGTCTCGCCATGTATCTCTCTAATAATCTCTCGCCATCTATCTCTCTAATAATCTCTCGCCATCTATCTCTCTAATAATCTCTCGCCATCTATCTCTCTAATAATCTCTCGCCATCTATATCTCTAATAATCTCTCGCCATCTATCTCTATCGTTCTCTCTCGATCGTCTATCTCTCTATTCTCTCTCGCGATCTATCTCTTTCACTATCTCACGCCATCTCTCTCTCTCATTCTCTCTCGCCATCTATCTCTCTCATTCTCTCGCCATCTATCTCTCTAATAATCTCTCGCCATCTATATCTCTAATAATCTCTCGCCATCTATCTCTCTCATTCTCTCTCGATCGCCTATCTCTCTTATTCTCTCTCGTCATCTATCTCTCTCATTCTCTCGCCATCTATCTCTCTAATAATCTCTCGCCATCTATCTCTCTAATAATCTCTCGCCATCTATCTCTCTAATAATCTCTCGCCATCTATCTCTCTAATAATCTCTCGCCATCTATCTCTCTAATAATCTCTCGCCATCTATCTCTCTAATAATCTCTCGCCATCTATCTCTCTAATAATCTCTCGCCATCTATCTCTCTAATAATCTCTCGCCATCTATCTCTATAATAATCTCTCGCCATCTATCTCTCTAATAATGTCTCGCCATGTATCTCTCTAATAATCTCTCGCCATCTATCTCTCTAATAATCTCTCGCCATCTATCTCTCTAATAATCTCTCGCCATCTATCTCTCTAATAATCTCTCGCCATCTATATCTCTAATAATCTCTCGCCATCTATCTCTCTCATTCTCTCTCGATCGCCTATCTCTCTTATTCTCTCTCGTCATCTATCTCTCTCATTCTCTCGCCATATATCTCTCTAATAATCTCTCACCATCTATCTCTCTAATAATCTCTCGCCATCTATCTCTCTAATAATCTCTCGCCATCTATCTCTCTAATAATCTCTCGCCATCTATCTCTCTAATAATCTCTCGCCATCTATCTCTCTAATAATCTCTCGCCATCTATCTCTCTAATAATCTCTCGCCATATATCTCTCTAATAATCTCTCGCCATCTATCTCTCTAATAATCTCTCGCCATCTATCTCTCTAATAATCTCTCGCCATCTATCTCTCTAATAATCTCTCGCCATCTATATCTCTAATAATCTCTCGCCATCTATCTCTCTAATAATCTCTCGCCATCTATCTCTCTAATAATCTCTCGCCATCTATCTCTCTAATAATCTCTCGCCATCTATCTCTCTCATTCTCTCTCGATCGCCTATCTCTCTATTCTCTCTCGTCATCTATCTCTCTCATTCTCTCGCCATCTATCTCTCTAATAATCTCTCGCCATCTATCTCTCTAATAATCTCTCGCCATCTATCTCTCTAATAATCTCTCGCCATCTATCTCTCTAATAATCTCTCGCCATCTATCTCTCTAATAATCTCTCGCCATCTATCTCTCTAATAATCTCTCGCCATCTATCTCTAATAATCTCTCGCCATCTATCTCTCTAATAATCTCTCGCCATCTATCTCTCTAATAATCTCTCGCCATATATCTCTCTAATAATCTCTCGCCATCTATCTCTCTAATAATCTCTCGCCATCTATCTCTCTAATAATCTCTCGCCATATATCTCTCTAATAATCTCTCGCCATCTATCTCTCTAATAATCTCTCGCCATCTATCTCTCTAATAATCTCCGCCATCTATCTCTCTAATAATCTCTCGCCATATATCTCTCTAATAATCTCTCGCCATCTATCTCTCTAATAATCTCTCGCCATCTATCTCTCTAATAATCTCTCGCCATCTATCTCTCTAATAATCTCTCGCCATATATCTCTCTAATAATCTCTCGCCATCAATCTCTCTAATAATCTCTCGCCATCTATCTCTCTAATAATCTCTCGCCATCTATCTCTCTAATAATCTCTCGCCATCTATCTCTCTAATAATCTCTCGCCATCTATCTCTCTAATAATCTCTCGCCATCTATCTCTCTAATAATCTCTCGCCATCTATATCTCTAATAATCTCTCGCCATCTATCTCTCTCATTCTCTCTCGATCGCCTATCTCTCTTATTCTCTCTCGTCATCTATCTCTCTCATTCTCTCGCCATCTATATCTCTAATAATCTCTCGCCATCTATCTCTCTAATAATCTCTCGCCATCTATCTCTCTAATAATCTCTCGCCATCTATCTCTCTAATAATCTCTCGCCATCTATATCTCTAATAATCTCTCGCCATCTATCTCTCTAATAATCTCTCGCCATCTATCTCTCTAATAATCTCTCGCCATCTATCTCTCTAATAATCTCTCGCCATCTATCTCTCTAATTCTCTCTCGATCGCCTATCTCTCTTATTCTCTCTCGCCATCTATCTCTCTAATTCTCTCGCCATCTATCTCTCTAATAATCTCTCGCCATCTATCTCTCTAATAATCTCTCGCCATCTATCTCTCTAATAATCTCTCGCCATCTATCTCTCTAATAATCTCTCGCCATCTATCTCTCTAATAATCTCTCGCCATCTATCTCTCTAATAATCTCTCGCCATCTATCTCTCTAATAATCTCTCGCCATCTATCTCTCTAATAATCTCTCGCCATCTATCTCTCTAATAATCTCTCGCCATCTATCTCTCTAATAATCTCTCGCCATCTATCTCTCTAATAATCTCTCGCCATCTATCTCTCTAATAATCTCTCGCCATCTATCTCTCTAATAATCTCTCGCCATATATCTCTCTAATAATCTCTCGCCATCTATCTCTCTAATAATCTCTCGCCATCTATCTCTCTAATTCTCTCGCCATCTATCTCTCTAATAATCTCTCGCCATCTATCTCTCTAATAATCTCTCGCCATCTATCTCTCTAATAATCTCTCGCCATCTATCTCTCTAATAATCTCTCGCCATCTATCTCTCTAATAATCTCTCGCCATCTATCTCTCTAATAATCTCTCGCCATCTATCTCTCTAATAATCTCTCGCCATCTATCTCTCTAATAATCTCTCGCCATCTATCTCTCTAATAATCTCTCGCCATCTATCTCTCTAATAATCTCTCGCCATCTATCTCTCTAATAATCTCTCGCCATCTATCTCTATCGTTCTCTCTCGATCGTCTATCTCTCTTATTCTCTCTCGCCATCTATCTCTTTCACTAATCTCTCGCCATCTCTCTCTCTAATTCTCTCTCGCCATCTATCTCTCTCATTCTCTCGCCATCTATCTCTCTAATAATCTCTCGCCATCTATCTCTAATAATCTCTCGCCATCTATCTCTCTCATTCTCTCTCGATCGCCTATCTCTCTTATTCTCTCTCGTCATCTATCTCTCTCATTCTCTCGCCATCTATCTCTCTAATAATCTCTCGCCATCTATCTCTCTAATAATCTCTCGCCATCTATCTCTCTAATAATCTCTCGCCATCTATCTCTCTAATAATCTCTCGCCATCTATCTCTCTAATAATCTCTCGCCATCTATCTCTCTAATAATCTCTCGCCATCTATCTCTCTAATAATCTCTCGCCATCTATCTCTCTAATAATCTCTCGCCATCTATCTCTCTAATAATCTCTCGCCATCTATCTCTCTAATAATCTCTCGCCATCTATCTCTCTAATAATCTCTCGCCATCTATCTCTCTAATAATCTCTCGCCATCTATCTCTCTAATAATCTCTCGCCATCTATCTCTCTAATAATCTCTCGCCATCTATATCTCTAATAATCTCTCGCCATCTATCTCTCTCATTCTCTCTCGATCGCCTATCTCTCTTATTCTCTCTCGTCATCTATCTCTCTAATTCTCTCGCCATATATCTCTCTAATAATCTCTCGCCATCTATCTCTCTAATAATCTCTCGCCATCTATCTCTCTAATAATCTCTCGCCATCTATCTCTCTAATAATCTCTCGCCATCTATCTCTCTAATAATCTCTCGCCATCTATCTCTCTAATAATCTCCGCCATCTATCTCTCTAATAATCTCTCGCCATATATCTCTCTAATAATCTCTCGCCATCTATCTCTCTAATAATCTCTCGCCATCTATCTCTCTAATAATCTCTCGCCATCTATCTCTCTAATAATCTCTCGCCATCTATCTCTCTAATAATCTCTCGCCATCTATCTCTCTAATAATCTCTCGCCATCTATCTCTCTAATAATCTCTCGCCATCTATCTCTCTAATAATCTCTCGCCATCTATCTCTCTAATAATCTCTCGCCATCTATCTCTCTCATTCTCTCTCGATCGCCTATCTCTCTATTCTCTCTCGTCATCTATCTCTCTAATTCTCTCGCCATCTATCTCTCTAATAATCTCTCGCCATCTATCTCTCTAATAATCTCTCGCCATCTATCTCTCTAATAATCTCTCGCCATCTATCTCTCTAATAATCTCTCGCCATCTATCTCTCTAATAATCTCTCGCCATCTATCTCTCTAATAATCTCTCGCCATCTATCTCTAATAATCTCTCGCCATCTATCTCTCTAATAATCTCTCGCCATCTATCTCTCTAATAATCTCTCGCCATCTATCTCTCTAATAATCTCTCGCCATCTATCTCTCTAATAATCTCTCGCCATCTATCTCTCTAATAATCTCTCGCCATCTATCTCTCTAATAATCTCTCGCCATCTATCTCTCTAATAATCTCTCGCCATCTATCTCTCTAATAATCTCTCGCCATCTATCTCTCTAATAATCTCTCGCCATCTATCTCTCTAATAATCTCTCGCCATCTATCTCTCTAATAATCTCTCGCCATCTATCTCTCTAATAATCTCTCGCCATCTATCTCTCTAATAATCTCTCGCCATATATCTCTCTAATAATCTCTCGCCATCTATCTCTCTAATAATCTCTCGCCATCTATCTCTCTAATAATCTCTCGCCATCTATCTCTCTAATAATCTCTCGCCATCTATCTCTCTAATAATCTCTCGCCATCTATCTCTCTAATAATCTCTCGCCATCTATCTCTCTAATAATCTCTCGCCATCTATCTCTCTAATAATCTCTCGCCATCTATCTCTCTCATTCTCTCTCGATCGCCTATCTCTCTAATTCTCTCTCGCCATCTATCTCTCTCATTCTCTCGCCATCTATCTCTCTAATAATCTCTCGCCATCTATCTCTCTAATTCTCTCCATCGCCTATCTCTCTTATTCTCTCTCGTCATCTATCTCTCTATTCTCTCGCCATCTATCTCTCTAATAATCTCTCGCCATCTATCTCTCTAATAATCTCTCGCCATCTATCTCTCTAATAATCTCTCGCCATCTATCTCTCTAATAATCTCTCGCCATCTATCTCTCTAATAATCTCTCGCCATCTATCTCTCTAATAATCTCTCGCCATCTATCTCTCTAATAATCTCTCGCCATCTATCTCTCTAATAATCTCTCGCCATCTATCTCTCTAATAATCTCTCGCCATCTATCTCTCTAATAATCTCTCGCCATATATCTCTCTAATAATCTCTCGCCATCTATCTCTCTAATAATCTCTCGCCATCTATCTCTCTAATAATCTCTCGCCATCTATCTCTCTAATAATCTCTCGCCATCTATCTCTCTAATAATCTCTCGCCATCTATCTCTCTAATAATCTCTCGCCATCTATCTCTCTAATAATCTCTCGCCATCTATCTCTCTAATAATCTCTCGCCATCTATCTCTCTCATTCTCTCTCCATCGCCTATCTCTCTTATTCTCTCTCGTCATCTATCTCTCTCATTCTCTCGCCATCTATCTCTCTAATAATCTCTCGCCATCTATCTCTCTAATAATCTCTCGCCATCTATCTCTCTAATAATCTCTCGCCATCTATCTCTCTAATAATCTCTCGCCATCTATCTCTCTAATAATCTCTCGCCATCTATCTCTCTAATAATCTCTCGCCATCTATCTCTCTAATAATCTCTCGCCATATATCTCTCTAATAATCTCTCGCCATCTATCTCTCTAATAATCTCTCGCCATCTATCTCTCTAATAATCTCTCGCCATCTATCTCTCTAATAATCTCTCGCCATCTATCTCTCTAATAATCTCTCGCCATCTATCTCTCTCATTCTCTCTCGATCGCCTATCTCTCTTATTCTCTCTCGTCATCTATCTCTCTCATTCTCTCGCCATCTATCTCTCTAATAATCTCTCGCCATCTATCTCTCTAATAATCTCTCGCCATCTATCTCTCTAATAATCTCTCGCCATCTATCTCTCTAATAATCTCTCGCCATCTATCTCTCTAATAATCTCTCGCCATCTATCTCTCTAATAATCTCTCGCCATCTATCTCTCTAATAATCTCTCGCCATCTATCTCTCTAATAATCTCTCGCCATCTATCTCTCTAATAATCTCTCGCCATCTATCTCTCTAATAATCTCTCGCCATCTATCTCTCTAATAATCTCTCGCCATCTATCTCTCTAATAATCTCTCGCCATATATCTCTCTAATAATCTCTCGCCATCTATCTCTCTAATAATCTCTCGCCATCTATCTCTCTCATTCTCTCGCCATCTATCTCTCTAATAATCTCTCGCCATCTATCTCTCTAATAATCTCTCGCCATCTATCTCTCTAATAATCTCTCGCCATCTATCTCTCTAATAATCTCTCGCCATATATCTCTCTAATAATCTCTCGCCATCTATCTCTCTAATAATCTCTCGCCATCTATCTCTCTAATAATCTCTCGCCATCTATCTCTCTAATAATCTCTCGCCATATATCTCTCTAATAATCTCTCGCCATCTATCTCTCTAATAATCTCTCGCCATCTATCTCTCTAATAATCTCTCGCCATATATCTCTCTCATTCTCTCTTGCCATCGATCTCTCTAGCCATCTATCTCTCTCATTCTCTCGCCATCTATCTCTCTAATAATCTCTCGCCATCTATCTCTCTAATAATCTCTCGCCATATATCTCTCTAATAATCTCTCGCCATCTATCTCTCTAATAATCTCTCGCCATCTATCTCTCTAATAATCTCTCGCCATCTATCTCTCTAATAATCTCTCGCCATCTATCTCTCTAATAATCTCTCGCCATCTATCTCTCTAATAATCTCTCGCCATATATCTCTCTAATAATCTCTCGCCATCTATATCTCTAATAATCTCTCGTCATCTATCTCTCTAATAATCTCTCGCCATCTATCTCTCTAATAATCTCTCGCCATCTATCTCTCTAATAATCTCTCGCCATCTATCTCTCTAATCCTCTCTCGATCGCCTATCTCTCTTATTCTCTCTCGTCATCTATCTCTCTCATTCTCTCGCCATCTATCTCTCTAATAATCTCTCGCCATCTATCTCTCTAATAATCTCTCGCCATCTATCTCTCTAATAATCTCTCGCCATCTATCTCTCTAATAATCTCTCGCCATCTATCTCTCTAATAATCTCTCGCCATCTATCTCTCTAATAATCTCTCGCCATCTATCTCTCTAATAATCTCTCGCCATCTATCTCTCTAATAATCTCTCGCCATATATCTCTCTCATTCTCTCTTGCCATCGATCTCTCTAGCCATCTATCTCTCTCATTATCTCGCCATCTATCTCTCTAATAATCTCTCGCCATCTATCTCTCTAATAATCTCTCGCCATCTATCTCTCTAATAATCTCTCGCCATCTATCTCTCTAATAATCTCTCGCCATCTATCTCTCTAATAATCTCTCGCCATCTATCTCTCTAATAATCTCTCGCCATCTATCTCTCTAATAATCTCTCGCCATCTATCTCTCTAATAATCTCTCGCCATCTATCTCTCTAATAATCTCTCGCCATCTATCTCTCTAATAATCTCTCGCCATCTATCTCTCTAATAATCTCTCGCCATCTATCTCTCTAATAATCTCTCGCCATCTATCTCTCTAATAATCTCTCGCCATCTATCTCTCTAATAATCTCTCGCCATCTATCTCTCTAATAATCTCTCGCCATCTATCTCTCTAATAATCTCTCGCCATCTATCTCTCTAATTCTCTCGCCATCTATCTCTCTAATAATCTCTCGCCATCTATCTCTCTAATAATCTCTCGCCATCTATCTCTCTAATAATCTCTCGCCATCTATCTCTCTAATAATCTCTCGCCATCTATCTCTCTAATAATCTCTCGCCATCTATCTCTCTAATAATCTCTCGCCATCTATCTCTCTAATAATCTCTCGCCATCTATCTCTCTAATAATCTCTCGCCATATATCTCTCTAATAATCTCTCGCCATCTATCTCTCTAATAATCTCTCGCCATCTATCTCTCTAATAATCTCTCGCCATATATCTCTCTCATTCTCTCTCGCCATCTATCTCTCTAGCCATCTATCTCTCTCATTCTCTCGCCATCTATCTCTCTAATAATCTCTCGCCATCTATCTCTCTAATAATCTCTCGCCATCTATCTCTCTAATAATCTCTCGCCATCTATCTCTCTAATAATCTCTCGCCATCTATCTCTCTAATAATCTCTCGCCATCTATCTCTCTAATAATCTCTCGCCATCTATCTCTCTAATAATCTCTCGCCATCTATCTCTCTAATAATCTCTCGCCATATATCTCTCTAATAATCTCTCGCCATCTATATCTCTAATAATCTCTCGCCATCTATCTCTCTAATAATCTCTCGCCATCTATCTCTCTAATAATCTCTCGCCATCTATCTCTCTAATAATCTCTCGCCATCTATCTCTCTAATAATCTCTCGATCGCCTATCTCTCTTATTCTCTCTCGCCATCTATCTCTCTAATTCTCTCGCCATCTATCTCTCTAATAATCTCTCGCCATCTATCTCTCTAATAATCTCTCGCCATCTATCTCTCTAATAATCTCTCGCCATCTATCTCTCTAATAATCTCTCGCCATCTATCTCTCTAATAATCTCTCGCCATCTATCTCTCTAATAATCTCTCGCCATCTATCTCTCTAATAATCTCTCGCCATCTATCTCTCTAATAATCTCTCGCCATATATCTCTCTCATTCTCTCTCGCCATCTATCTCTCTAGCCATCTATCTCTCTCATTCTCTCGCCATCTATCTCTCTAATAATCTCTCGCCATCTATCTCTCTAATAATCTCTCGCCATCTATCTCTCTAATAATCTCTCGCCATCTATCTCTCTAATAATCTCTCGCCATCTATCTCTCTAATAATCTCTCGCCATCTATCTCTCTAATAATCTCTCGCCATCTATCTCTCTAATAATCTCTCGCCATCTATCTCTCTAATAATCTCTCGCCATATATCTCTCTAATAATCTCTCGCCATCTATATCTCTAATAATCTCTCGCCATCTATCTCTCTAATAATCTCTCGCCATCTATCTCTCTAATAATCTCTCGCCATCTATCTCTCTAATAATCTCTCGCCATCTATCTCTCTAATTCTCTCTCGATCGCCTATCTCTCTTTTCTCTCTCGTCATCTATCTCTCTCATTCTCTCGCCATCTATCTCTCTAATAATCTCTCGCCATCTATCTCTCTAATAATCTCTCGCCATCTATCTCTCTAATAATCTCTCGCCATCTATCTCTCTAATAATCTCTCGCCATCTATCTCTCTAATAATCTCTCGCCATCTATCTCTCTAAAAATCTCTCGCCATCTATCTCTCTAATAATCTCTCGCCATCTATCTCTCTAATAATCTCTCGCCATCTATCTCTCTAATAATCTCTCGCCATCTATCTCTCTAATAATCTCTCGCCATCTATCTCTCTAATTCTCTCTCGATCGCCTATCTCTCTATTCTCTCTCGCCATCTATCTCTCTCATTCTCTCGCCATCTATCTCTCTAATAATCTCTCGCCATCTATCTCTCTAATAATCTCTCGCCATCTATCTCTCTAATAATCTCTCGCCATCTATCTCTCTAATAATCTCTCGCCATCTATCTCTCTAATAATCTCTCGCCATCTATCTCTCTAATAATCTCTCGCCATCTATCTCTCTAATTCTCTCTCGATCGCCTATCTCTCTTTCTCTCTCGCCATCTATCTCTCTAATTCTCTCGCCATCTATCTCTCTAATAATCTCTCGCCATCTATCTCTCTAATAATCTCTCGCCATCTATCTCTCTAATAATCTCTCGCCATCTATCTCTCTAATAATCTCTCGCCATCTATCTCTCTAATAATCTCTCGCCATCTATCTCTCTAATAATCTCTCGCCATCTATCTCTCTAATAATCTCTCGCCATCTATCTCTCTAATAATCTCTCGCCATCTATCTCTCTAATAATCTCTCGCCATCTATCTCTCTAATAATCTCTCGCCATCTATCTCTCTAATTCTCTCTCGATCGCCTATCTCTCTTATTCTCTCTCGTCATCTATCTCTCTCATTCTCTCGCCATCTATCTCTCTAATAATCTCTCGCCATCTATCTCTCTAATAATCTCTCGCCATCTATCTCTCTAATAATCTCTCGCCATCTATCTCTCTAATAATCTCTCGCCATCTATCTCTCTAATAATCTCTCGCCATCTATCTCTCTAATAATCTCTCGCCATCTATCTCTCTAATAATCTCTCGCCATCTATCTCTCTAATAATCTCTCGCCATCTATCTCTCTAATAATCTCTCGCCATCTATCTCTCTAATAATCTCTCGCCATCTATCTCTCTAATAATCTCTCGCCATATATCTCTCTAATAATCTCTCGCCATCTATCTCTCTAATAATCTCTCGCCATCTATCTCTCTAATAATCTCTCGCCATCTATCTCTCTAATAATCTCTCGCCATCTATCTCTCTAATAATCTCTCGCCATCTATCTCTCTCATTCTCTCTCGATCGCCTATCTCTCTTATTCTCTCTCGCCATCTATCTCTCTAATTCTCTCGCCATCTATCTCTCTAATAATCTCTCGCCATCTATCTCTCTAATAATCTCTCGCCATCTATCTCTCTAATAATCTCTCGCCATCTATCTCTCTAATAATCTCTCGCCATCTATCTCTCTAATAATCTCTCGCCATCTATCTCTCTAATAATCTCTCGCCATCTATCTCTCTAATAATCTCTCGCCATCTATCTCTCTAATAATCTCTCGCCATCTATCTCTCTAATAATCTCTCGCCATCTATCTCTCTAATAATCTCTCGCCATCTATCTCTCTAATTCTCTCGCCATCTATCTCTCTAATAATCTCTCGCCATCTATCTCTCTAATAATCTCTCGCCATCTATCTCTCTAATAATCTCTCGCCATCTATCTCTCTAATAATCTCTCGCCATCTATCTCTCTAATAATCTCTCGCCATCTATCTCTCTAATAATCTCTCGCCATCTATCTCTCTAATAATCTCTCGCCATCTATCTCTCTAATAATCTCTCGCCATATATCTCTCTAATAATCTCTCGCCATCTATCTCTCTAATAATCTCTCGCCATCTATCTCTCTAATAATCTCTCGCCATCTATCTCTCTCATTCTCTCTTGCCATCTATCTCTCTCGCCATCTATCTCTCTCATTCTCTCGCCATCTATCTCTCTAATAATCTCTCGCCATCTATCTCTCTAATAATCTCTCGCCATCTATCTCTCTAATAATCTCTCGCCATCTATCTCTCTAATAATCTCTCGCCATCTATCTCTCTAATAATCTCTCGCCATCTATCTCTCTAATAATCTCTCGCCATCTATCTCTCTAATAATCTCTCGCCATCTATCTCTCTAATAATCTCTCGCCATCTATCTCTCTAATAATCTCTCGCCATCTATCTCTCTAATAATCTCTCGCCATCTATCTCTCTAATAATCTCTCGCCATCTATCTCTCTAATAATCTCTCGCCATCTATCTCTCTAATAATCTCTCGCCATCTATCTCTCTAATCCTCTCTCGATCGCCTATCTCTCTTATTCTCTCTCGTCATCTATCTCTCTCATTCTCTCGCCATCTATCTCTCTAATAATCTCTCGCCATCTATCTCTCTAATAATCTCTCGCCATCTATCTCTCTAATAATCTCTCGCCATCTATCTCTCTAATAATCTCTCGCCATCTATCTCTCTAATAATCTCTCGCCATATATCTCTCTAATAATCTCTCGCCATCTATCTCTCTAATAATCTCTCGCCATCTATCTCTCTAATAATCTCTCGCCATATATCTCTCTCATTCTCTCTTGCCATCGATCTCTCAGGCCATCTATCTCTCTCATTATCTCGCCATCTATCTCTCTAATAATCTCTCGCCATCTATCTCTCTAATAATCTCTCGCCATCTATCTCTCTAATAATCTCTCGCCATCTATCTCTCTAATAATCTCTCGCCATCTATCTCTCTAATAATCTCTCGCCATCTATCTCTCTAATAATCTCTCGCCATCTATCTCTCTAATAATCTCTCGCCATCTATCTCTCTAATAATCTCTCGCCATATATCTCTCTAATAATCTCTCGCCATCTATATCTCTAATAATCTCTCGCCATCTATCTCTCTAATAATCTCTCGCCATCTATCTCTCTAATAATCTCTCGCCATCTATCTCTCTAATAATCTCTCGCCATCTATCTCTCTGATTCTCTCTCGATCGCCTATCTCTCTATTCTCTCTCGTCATCTATCTCTCTCATTCTCTCGCCATCTATCTCTCTAATAATCTCTCGCCATCTATCTCTCTAATAATCTCTCGCCATCTATCTCTCTAATAATCTCTCGCCATCTATCTCTCTAATAATCTCTCGCCATCTATCTCTCTAATAATCTCTCGCCATCTATCTCTCTAAAAATCTCTCGCCATCTATCTCTCTAATAATCTCTCGCCATCTATCTCTCTAATAATCTCTCGCCATCTATCTCTCTAATAATCTCTCGCCATCTATCTCTCTAATAATCTCTCGCCATCTATCTCTCTAATAATCTCTCGCCATCTATCTCTCTAATAATCTCTCGCCATCTATCTCTCTAATAATCTCTCGCCATATATCTCTCTAATAATCTCTCGCCATCTATCTCTCTAATAATCGCTCGCCATCTATCTCTCTCATTCTCTCGCCATCTGTCTCTCTAATAATCTCTCGCCATCTATCTCTCTAATAATCTCTCGCCATCTATCTCTCTAATAATCTCTCGCCATCTATCTCTCTAATAATCTCTCGCCATCTATCTCTCTAATAATCTCTCGCCATCTATCTCTCTAATAATCTCTCGCCATGTATCTCTCTAATAATCTCTCGCCATCTATCTCTCTAATAATCTCTCGCCATCTATCTCTCTAATAATCTCTCGCCATCTATCTCTCTAATAATCTCTCGCCATCTATATCTCTAATAATCTCTCGCCATCTATCTCTATCGTTCTCTCTCGATCGTCTATCTCTCTTATTCTCTCTCGCGATCTATCTCTTTCACTATCTCACGCCATCTCTCTCTCTCTCATTCTCTCTCGCCATCTATCTCTCTCATTCTCTCGCCATCTATCTCTCTAATAATCTCTCGCCATCTATATCTCTAATAATCTCTCGCCATCTATCTCTCTCATTCTCTCTCGATCGCCTATCTCTCTTATTCTCTCTCGTCATCTATCTCTCTCATTCTCTCGCCATCTATCTCTCTAATAATCTCTCGCCATCTATCTCTCTAATAATCTCTCGCCATCTATCTCTCTAATAATCTCTCGCCATCTATCTCTCTAATAATCTCTCGCCATCTATCTCTCTAATAATCTCTCGCCATCTATCTCTCTAATAATCTCTCGCCATCTATCTCTCTAATAATCTCTCGCCATCTATCTCTCTAATAATCTCTCGCCATCTATCTCTATAATAATCTCTCGCCATCTATCTCTCTAATAATGTCTCGCCATGTATCTCTCTAATAATCTCTCGCCATCTATCTCTCTAATAATCTCTCGCCATCTATCTCTCTAATAATCTCTCGCCATCTATCTCTCTAATAATCTCTCGCCATCTATATCTCTAATAATCTCTCGCCATCTATCTCTCTCATTCTCTCTCGATCGCCTATCTCTCTTATTCTCTCTCGTCATCTATCTCTCTCATTCTCTCGCCATATATCTCTCTAATAATCTCTCACCATCTATCTCTCTAATAATCTCTCGCCATCTATCTCTCTAATAATCTCTCGCCATCTATCTCTCTAATAATCTCTCGCCATCTATCTCTCTAATAATCTCTCGCCATCTATCTCTCTAATAATCTCTCGCCATCTATCTCTCTAATAATCTCTCGCCATATATCTCTCTAATAATCTCTCGCCATCTATCTCTCTAATAATCTCTCGCCATCTATCTCTCTAATAATCTCTCGCCATCTATCTCTCTAATAATCTCTCGCCATCTATATCTCTAATAATCTCTCGCCATCTATCTCTCTAATAATCTCTCGCCATCTATCTCTCTAATAATCTCTCGCCATCTATCTCTCTAATAATCTCTCGCCATCTATCTCTCTCATTCTCTCTCGATCGCCTATCTCTCTTATTCTCTCTCGTCATCTATCTCTCTCATTCTCTCGCCATCTATCTCTCTAATAATCTCTCGCCATCTATCTCTCTAATAATCTCTCGCCATCTATCTCTCTAATAATCTCTCGCCATCTATCTCTCTAATAATCTCTCGCCATCTATCTCTCTAATAATCTCTCGCCATCTATCTCTCTAATAATCTCTCGCCATCTATCTCTAATAATCTCTCGCCATCTATCTCTCTAATAATCTCTCGCCATCTATCTCTCTAATAATCTCTCGCCATATATCTCTCTAATAATCTCTCGCCATCTATCTCTCTAATAATCTCTCGCCATCTATCTCTCTAATAATCTCTCGCCATATATCTCTCTAATAATCTCTCGCCATCTATCTCTCTAATAATCTCTCGCCATCTATCTCTCTAATAATCTCTCGCCATCTATCTCTCTAATAATCTCTCGCCATATATCTCTCTAATAATCTCTCGCCATCTATCTCTCTAATAATCTCTCGCCATCTATCTCTCTAATAATCTCTCGCCATCTATCTCTCTAATAATCTCTCGCCATATATCTCTCTAATAATCTCTCGCCATCTATCTCTCTAATAATCTCTCGCCATCTATCTCTCTAATAATCTCTCGCCATCTATCTCTCTAATAATCTCTCGCCATCTATCTCTCTAATAATCTCTCGCCATCTATCTCTCTAATAATCTCTCGCCATCTATCTCTCTAATAATCTCTCGCCATCTATATCTCTAATAATCTCTCGCCATCTATCTCTCTCATTCTCTCTCGATCGCCTATCTCTCTTATTCTCTCTCGTCATCTATCTCTCTCATTCTCTCGCCATCTATATCTCTAATAATCTCTCGCCATCTATCTCTCTCATTCTCTCTCCATCGCCTATCTCTCTTATTCTCTCTCGTCATCTATCTCTCTCATTCTCTCGCCATCTATATCTCTAATAATCTCTCGCCATATATCTCTCTAATAATCTCTCGCCATCTATCTCTCTAATAATCTCTCGCCATCTATCTCTCTAATAATCTCTCGCCATCTATCTCTCTAATAATCTCTCGCCATCTATCTCTCTAATAATCTCTCGCCATCTATCTCTCTAATAATCTCTCGCCATCTATCTCTCTAATAATCTCTCGCCATCTATCTCTCTAATAATCTCTCGCCATCTATCTCTCTAATAATCTCTCGCCATATATCTCTCTAATAATCTCTCGCCATCTATCTCTCTAATAATCTCTCGCCATCTATCTCTCTAATAATCTCTCGCCATCTATCTCTCTAATAATCTCTCGCCATATATCTCTCTAATAATCTCTCGCCATCTATCTCTCTAATAATCTCTCGCCATCTATCTCTCTAATTCTCTCGCCATCTATCTCTCTAATAATCTCTCGCCATCTATCTCTCTAATAATCTCTCGCCATCTATCTCTCTAATAATCTCGCCATCTATCTCTCTAATAATCTCTCGCCATATATCTCTCTAATAATCTCTCGCCATCTATCTCTCTAATAATCTCTCGCCATCTATCTCTCTAATAATCTCTCGCCATCTATCTCTCTAATAATCTCTCGCCATATATCTCTCTAATAATCTCTCGCCATCTATCTCTCTAATAATCTCTCGCCATCTATCTCTCTAATAATCTCTCGCCATATATCTCTCTCATTCTCTCTTGCCATCGATCTCTCTAGCCATCTATCTCTCTCATTCTCTCGCCATCTATCTCTCTAATAATCTCTCGCCATCTATCTCTCTAATAATCTCTCGCCATATATCTCTCTAATAATCTCTCACCATCTATCTCTCTAATAATCTCTCGCCATCTATCTCTCTAATAATCTCTCGCCATCTATCTCTCTAATAATCTCTCGCCATCTATCTCTCTAATAATCTCTCGCCATCTATCTCTCTAATAATCTCTCGCCATATATCTCTCTAATAATCTCTCGCCATCTATATCTCTAATAATCTCTCGTCATCTATCTCTCTAATAATCTCTCGCCATCTATCTCTCTAATAATCTCTCGCCATCTATCTCTCTAATAATCTCTCGCCATCTATCTCTCTGATCCTCTCTCGATCGCCTATCTCTCTTATTCTCTCTCGTCATCTATCTCTCTCATTCTCTCGCCATCTATCTCTCTAATAATCTCTCGCCATCTATCTCTCTAATAATCTCTCGCCATCTATCTCTCTAATAATCTCTCGCCATCTATCTCTCTAATAATCTCTCGCCATCTATCTCTCTAATAATCTCTCGCCATATATCTCTCTAATAATCTCTCGCCATCAATCTCTCTAATAATCTCTCGCCATCTATCTCTCTAATAATCTCTCGCCATATATCTCTCTCATTCTCTCTTGCCATCGATCTCTCTAGCCATCTATCTCTCTCATTATCTCGCCATCTATCTCTCTAATAATCTCTCGCCATCTATCTCTATAATAATCTCTCGCCATATATCTCTCTAATAATCTCTCACCATCTATCTCTCTAATAATCTCTCGCCATCTATCTCTCTAATAATCTCTCGCCATCTATCTCTCTAATAATCTCTCGCCATCTATCTCTCTAATAATCTCTCGCCATCTATCTCTCTAATAATCTCTCGCCATATATCTCTCTAATAATCTCTCGCCATCTATATCTCTAATAATCTCTCGTCATCTGTCTCTCTAATAATCTCTCGCCATCTATCTCTCTAATAATCTCTCGCCATCTATCTCTCTAATAATCTCTCGCCATCTATCTCTCTGATTCTCTCTCGATCGCCTATCTCTCTTTTTCTCTCTCGTCATCTATCTCTCTCATTCTCTCGCCATCTATCTCTCTAATAATCTCTCGCCATCTATCTCTCTAATAATCTCTCGCCATCTATCTCTCTAATAATCTCTCGCCATCTATCTCTCTAATAATCTCTCGCCATCTATCTCTCTAATAATCTCTCGCCATCTATCTCTCTAAAAATCTCTCGCCATCTATCTCTCTAATAATCTCTCGCCATCTATCTCTCTAATAATCTCTCGCCATCTATCTCTCTAATAATCTCTCGCCATCTATCTCTCTAATAATCTCTCGCCATCTATCTCTCTAATAATCTCTCGCCATCTATCTCTCTAATAATCTCTCGCCATCTATCTCTCTAATAATCTCTCGCCATATATCTCTCTAATAATCTCTCGCCATCTATCTCTCTAATAATCGCTCGCCATCTATCTCTCTCATTCTCTCGCCATCTGTCTCTCTAATAATCTCTCGCCATCTATCTCTCTAATAATCTCTCGCCATCTATCTCTCTAATAATCTCTCGCTATCTATCTCTCTAATAATCTCTCGCCATCTATCTCTCTAATAATCTCTCGCCATCTATCTCTCTAATAATGTCTCGCCATGTATCTCTCTAATAATCTCTCGCCATCTATCTCTCTAATAATCTCTCGCCATCTATCTCTCTAATAATCTCTCGCCATCTATCTCTCTAATAATCTCTCGCCATCTATATCTCTAATAATCTCTCGCCATCTATCTCTATCGTTCTCTCTCGATCGTCTATCTCTCTTATTCTCTCTCGCGATCTATCTCTTTCACTATCTCACGCCATCTCTCTCTCTCTCATTCTCTCTCGCCATCTATCTCTCTCATTCTCTCGCCATCTATCTCTCTAATAATCTCTCGCCATCTATATCTCTAATAATCTCTCGCCATCTATCTCTCTCATTCTCTCTCGATCGCCTATCTCTCTTATTCTCTCTCGTCATCTATCTCTCTCATTCTCTCGCCATCTATCTCTCTAATAATCTCTCGCCATCTATCTCTCTAATAATCTCTCGCCATCTATCTCTCTAATAATCTCTCGCCATCTATCTCTCTAATAATCTCTCGCCATCTATCTCTCTAATAATCTCTCGCCATCTATCTCTCTAATAATCTCTCGCCATCTATCTCTCTAATAATCTCTCGCCATCTATCTCTCTAATAATCTCTCGCCATCTATCTCTATAATAATCTCTCGCCATCTATCTCTCTAATAATGTCTCGCCATGTATCTCTCTAATAATCTCTCGCCATCTATCTCTCTAATAATCTCTCGCCATCTATCTCTCTAATAATCTCTCGCCATCTATCTCTCTAATAATCTCTCGCCATCTATATCTCTAATAATCTCTCGCCATCTATCTCTCTCATTCTCTCTCGATCGCCTATCTCTCTTATTCTCTCTCGTCATCTATCTCTCTCATTCTCTCGCCATATATCTCTCTAATAATCTCTCACCATCTATCTCTCTAATAATCTCTCGCCATCTATCTCTCTAATAATCTCTCGCCATCTATCTCTCTAATAATCTCTCGCCATCTATCTCTCTAATAATCTCTCGCCATCTATCTCTCTAATAATCTCTCGCCATCTATCTCTCTAATAATCTCTCGCCATATATCTCTCTAATAATCTCTCGCCATCTATCTCTCTAATAATCTCTCGCCATCTATCTCTCTAATAATCTCTCGCCATCTATCTCTCTAATAATCTCTCGCCATCTATCTCTCTAATAATCTCTCGCCATCTATATCTCTAATAATCTCTCGTCATCTATCTCTCTAATAATCTCTCGCCATCTATCTCTCTAATAATCTCTCGCCATCTATCTCTCTAATAATCTCTCGCCATCTATCTCTCTCATTCTCTCTCGATCGCCTATCTCTCTTATTCTCTCTCGTCATCTATCTCTCTCATTCTCTCGCCATCTATCTCTCTAATAATCTCTCGCCATCTATCTCTCTAATAATCTCTCGCCATCTATCTCTCTAATAATCTCTCGCCATCTATCTCTCTAATAATCTCTCGCCATCTATCTCTCTAATAATCTCTCGCCATCTATCTCTCTAATAATCTCTCGCCATCTATCTCTCTAATAATCTCTCGCCATCTATCTCTCTAATAATCTCTCGCCATCTATCTCTCTAATAATCTCTCGCCATATATCTCTCTAATAATCTCTCGCCATCTATCTCTCTAATAATCTCTCGCCATCTATCTCTCTAATAATCTCTCGCCATCTATCTCTCTAATAATCTCTCGCCATCTATCTCTCTAATAATCTCTCGCCATCTATATCTCTAATAATCTCTCGCCATCTATCTCTCTAATAATCTCTCGCCATCTATCTCTCTAATAATCTCTCGCCATCTATCTCTCTAATAATCTCTCGCCATCTATCTCTCTCATTCTCTCTCGATCGCCTATCTCTCTATTCTCTCTCGTCATCTATCTCTCTCATTCTCTCGCCATCTATCTCTCTAATAATCTCTCGCCATCTATCTCTCTAATAATCTCTCGCCATCTATCTCTCTAATAATCTCTCGCCATCTATCTCTCTAATAATCTCTCGCCATCTATCTCTCTAATAATCTCTCGCCATCTATCTCTCTAATAATCTCTCGCCATCTATCTCTCTAATAATCTCTCGCCATCTATCTCTCTAATAATCTCTCGCCATCTATCTCTCTAATAATCTCTCGCCATCTATCTCTCTAATAATCTCTCGCCATCTATCTCTCTAATAATCTCTCGCCATCTATATCTCTAATAATCTCTCGCCATCTATCTCTCTCATTCTCTCTCGATCGCCTATCTCTCTTATTCTCTCTCGTCATCTATCTCTCTCATTCTCTCGCCATCTATATCTCTAATAATCTCTCGCCATCTATCTCTCTCATTCTCTCTCCATCGCCTATCTCTCTTATTCTCTCTCGTCATCTATCTCTCTCATTCTCTCGCCATCTATATCTCTAATAATCTCTCGCCATCTATCTCTCTAATAATCTCTCGCCATCTATCTCTCTAATAATCTCTCGCCATCTATCTCTCTAATAATCTCTCGCCATCTATCTCTCTAATAATCTCTCGCCATCTATCTCTCTAATAATCTCTCGCCATCTATCTCTCTAATAATCTCTCGCCATCTATCTCTCTAATAATCTCTCGCCATCTATCTCTCTAATAATCTCTCGCCATCTATCTCTCTAATAATCTCTCGCCATCTATCTCTCTAATAATCTCTCGCCATCTATCTCTCTAATAATCTCTCGCCATCTATCTCTCTAATAATCTCTCGCCATCTATCTCTCTAATAATCTCTCGCCATCTATCTCTCTAATAATCTCTCGCCATCTATCTCTCTAATAATCTCTCGCCATCTATCTCTCTAATAATCTCTCGCCATCTATCTCTCTAATAATCTCTCGCCATCTATCTCTCTAATAATCTCTCGCCATCTATCTCTCTAATAATCTCTCGCCATCTATCTCTCTAATAATCTCTCGCCATCTATCTCTCTAATAATCTCTCGCCATCTATCTCTCTCATCTCTCTCCATCGCCTATCTCTCTTATCTCTCGCCATCTATCTCTCTAATCTCTCGCCATCTATCTCTCTAATAATCTCTCGCCATCTATCTCTCTAATAATCTCTCGCCATCTATCTCTCTAATAATCTCTCGCCATCTATCTCTCTAATAATCTCTCGCCATCTATCTCTCTAATAATCTCTCGCCATCTATCTCTCTAATAATCTCTCGCCATCTATCTCTCTAATAATCTCTCGCCATCTATCTCTCTAATAATCTCTCGCCATCTATCTCTCTAATAATCTCTCGCCATCTATCTCTCTAATAATCTCTCGCCATCTATCTCTCTAATAATCTCTCGCCATCTATCTCTCTAATAATCTCTCGCCATCTATCTCTCTAATAATCTCTCGCCATCTATCTCTCTAATAATCTCTCGCCATCTATCTCTCTAATAATCTCTCGCCATCTATCTCTCTAATAATCTCTCGCCATCTATCTCTCTAATAATCTCTCGCCATCTATCTCTCTAATAATCTCTCGCCATCTATCTCTCTAATAATCTCTCGCCATCTATCTCTCTCATTCTCTCTCATCGCCTATCTCTCTATTCTCTCTCGCCATCTATCTCTCTAATCTCTCGCCATCTATCTCTCTAATAATCTCTCGCCATCTATCTCTCTAATAATCTCTCGCCATCTATCTCTCTAATAATCTCTCGCCATCTATCTCTCTAATAATCTCTCGCCATCTATCTCTCTAATAATCTCTCGCCATCTATCTCTCTAATAATCTCTCGCCATCTATCTCTCTAATAATCTCTCGCCATCTATCTCTCTAATAATCTCTCGCCATCTATCTCTCTAATTCTCTCTCGATCATCTATCTCTCTTATTCTCTCTCGCCATCTATCTCTCTAATATCTCTCGCCATCTATCTCTCTCATTCTCTCTCGCCATCTATCTCTCTAATAATCTCTCGCCATCTATCTCTCTAATAATCTCTCGCCATCTATCTCTCTAATAATCTCTCGCCATCTATCTCTCTAATTCTCTCTCGATCGCCTATCTCTCTATATCTCTCTCGCCATCTATCTCTCTAATTCTCTCGCCATCTATCTCTCTAATAATCTCTCGCCATCTATCTCTCTAATAATCTCTCGCCATCTATCTCTCTAATAATCTCTCGCCATCTATCTCTCTAATAATCTCTCGCCATCTATCTCTCTAATAATCTCTCGCCATCTATCTCTCTAATAATCTCTCGCCATCTATCTCTCTAATAATCTCTCGCCATCTATCTCTCTAATAATCTCTCGCCATCTATCTCTCTAATAATCTCTCGCCATCTATCTCTCTAATAATCTCTCGCCATCTATCTCTCTAATAATCTCTCGCCATCTATCTCTCTAATAATCTCTCGCCATCTATCTCTCTAATAATCTCTCGCCATCTATCTCTCTAATAATCTCTCGCCATCTATCTCTCTAATAATCTCTCGCCATCTATCTCTCTAATAATCTCTCGCCATCTATCTCTCTAATAATCTCTCGCCATCTATCTCTCTAATAATCTCTCGCCATCTATCTCTCTAATAATCTCTCGCCATCTATCTCTCTAATAATCTCTCGCCATCTATCTCTCTAATAATCTCTCGCCATCTATCTCTCTAATAATCTCTCGCCATCTATCTCTCTAATAATCTCTCGCCATCTATCTCTCTAATAATCTCTCGCCATATATCTCTCTAATAATCTCTCGCCATCTATCTCTCTAATAATCTCTCGCCATCTATCTCTCTAATAATCTCTCGCCATCTATCTCTCTAATTCTCTCGCCATCTATCTCTCTATTCTCTCTCGCCATCTATCTCTCTAATCTCTCGCCATCTATCTCTCTAATAATCTCTCGCCATCTATCTCTCTAATAATCTCTCGCCATCTATCTCTCTAATAATCTCTCGCCATCTATCTCTCTAATAATCTCTCGCCATCTATCTCTCTAATAATCTCTCGCCATCTATCTCTCTAATAATCTCTCGCCATCTATCTCTCTAATAATCTCTCGCCATCTATATCTCTAATAATCTCTCGCCATCTATCTCTATCGTTCTCTCTCGATCGTCTATCTCTCTTATTCTCTCTCGCGATCTATCTCTTTCACTATCTCACGCCATCTCTCTCTCTCTCATTCTCTCTCGCCATCTATCTCTCTCATTCTCTCGCCATCTATCTCTCTAATAATCTCTCGCCATCTATATCTCTAATAATCTCTCGCCATCTATCTCTCTCATTCTCTCTCGATCGCCTATCTCTCTTATTCTCTCTCGTCATCTATCTCTCTCATTCTCTCGCCATCTATCTCTCTAATAATCTCTCGCCATCTATCTCTCTAATAATCTCTCGCCATCTATCTCTCTAATAATCTCTCGCCATCTATCTCTCTAATAATCTCTCGCCATCTATCTCTCTAATAATCTCTCGCCATCTATCTCTCAAATAATCTCTCGCCATCTATCTCTCTAATAATCTCTCGCCATCTATCTCTCTAATAATCTCTCGCCATCTATCTCTATAATAATCTCTCGCCATCTATCTCTCTAATAATGTCTCGCCATGTATCTCTCTAATAATCTCTCGCCATCTATCTCTCTAATAATCTCTCGCCATCTATCTCTCTAATAATCTCTCGCCATCTATCTCTCTAATAATCTCTCGCCATCTATATCTCTAATAATCTCTCGCCATCTATCTCTCTCATTCTCTCTCGATCGCCTATCTCTCTTATTCTCTCTCGTCATCTATCTCTCTCATTCTCTCGCCATATATCTCTCTAATAATCTCTCACCATCTATCTCTCTAATAATCTCTCGCCATCTATCTCTCTAATAATCTCTCGCCATCTATCTCTCTAATAATCTCTCGCCATCTATCTCTCTAATAATCTCTCGCCATCTATCTCTCTAATAATCTCCCGCCATCTATCTCTCTAATAATCTCTCGCCATATATCTCTCTAATAATCTCTCGCCATCTATCTCTCTAATAATCTCTCGCCATCTATCTCTCTAATAATCTCTCGCCATCTATCTCTCTAATAATCTCTCGCTATCTATCTCTCTAATAATCTCTCGCCATCTATATCTCTAATAATCTCTCGTCATCTATCTCTCTAATAATCTCTCGCCATCTATCTCTCTAATAATCTCTCGCCATCTATCTCTCTAATAATCTCTCGCCATCTATCTCTCTCATTCTCTCTCGATCGCCTATCTCTCTTATTCTCTCTCGTCATCTATCTCTCTCATTCTCTCGCCATCTGTCTCTCTAATAATCTCTCGCCATCTATCTCTCTAATAATCTCTCGCCATCTATCTCTCTAATAATCTCTCACCATCTATCTCTCTAATAATCTCTCGCCATCTATCTCTCTAATAATCTCTCGCCATCTATCTCTCTAATAATCTCTCGCCATCTATCTCTCTAATAATCTCTCGCCATCTATCTCTCTAATAATCTCCCGCCATCTATCTCTCTAATAATCTCTCGCCATATATCTCTCTAATAATCTCTCGCCATCTATCTCTCTAATAATCTCTCGCCATCTATCTCTCTAATAATCTCTCGCCATCTATCTCTCTAATAATCTCTCGCTATCTATCTCTCTAATAATCTCTCGCCATCTATATCTCTAATAATCTCTCGTCATCTATCTCTCTAATAATCTCTCGCCATCTATCTCTCTAATAATCTCTCGCCATCTATCTCTCTAATAATCTCTCGCCATCTATCTCTCTCATTCTCTCTCGATCGCCTATCTCTCTTATTCTCTCTCGTCATCTATCTCTCTCATTCTCTCGCCATCTATCTCTCTAATAATCTCTCGCCATCTATCTCTCTAATAATCTCTCGCCATCTATCTCTCTAATAATCTCTCGCCATCTATCTCTCTAATAATCTCTCGCCATATATCTCTCTAATAATCTCTCGCCATCAATCTCTCTAATAATCTCTCGCCATCTATCTCTCTAATAATCTCTCGCCATCTATCTCTCTAATAATCTCTCGCCATCTATCTCTCTAATAATCTCTCGCCATCTATCTCTCTAATAATCTCTCGCCATCTATCTCTCTAATAATCTCTCGCCATCTATATCTCTAATAATCTCTCGCCATCTATCTCTCTCATTCTCTCTCGATCGCCTATCTCTCTTATTCTCTCTCGTCATCTATCTCTCTCATTCTCTCGCCATCTATATCTCTAATAATCTCTCGCCATCTATCTCTCTCATTCTCTCTCCATCGCCTATCTCTCTTATTCTCTCTCGTCATCTATCTCTCTCATTCTCTCGCCATCTATATCTCTAATAATCTCTCGCCATATATCTCTCTAATAATCTCTCACCATCTATCTCTCTAATAATCTCTCGCCATCTATCTCTCTAATAATCTCTCGCCATCTATCTCTCTAATAATCTCTCGCCATCTATCTCTCTAATAATCTCTCGCCATCTATCTCTCTAATAATCTCTCGCCACCTATCTCTCTAATAATCTCTCGCCATCTATCTCTCTAATAATCTCCCGCCATCTATCTCTCTAATAATCTCTCGCCATATATCTCTCTAATAATCTCTCGCCATCTATCTCTCTAATAATCTCTCGCCATCTATCTTTCTAATAATCTCTCGCCATCTATCTCTCTAATAATCTCTCGCCATATATCTCTCTAATAATCTCTCGCCATCAATCTCTCTAATAATCTCTCGCCATCTATCTCTCTAATAATCTCTCGCCATCTATCTCTCTAATAATCTCTCGCCATCTATCTCTCTAATAATCTCTCGCCATATATCTCTCTCATTCTCTCTCGCCATCGATCTCTCTAATAATCTCTCGCCATCTATATCTCTAATAATCTCTCGCCATCTATCTCTCTCATTCTCTCTCCATCGCCTATCTCTCTTATTCTCTCTCGTCATCTATCTCTCTCATTCTCTCGCCATCTATATCTCTAATAATCTCTCGCCATATATCTCTCTAATAATCTCTCACCATCTATCTCTCTAATAATCTCTCGCCATCTATCTCTCTAATAATCTCTCGCCATCTATCTCTCTAATAATCTCTCGCCATCTATCTCTCTAATAATCTCTCGCCATCTATCTCTCTAATAATCTCTCGCCATATATCTCTCTAATAATCTCTCGCCATCTATCTCTCTAATAATCTCTCGTCATCTATCTCTCTAATAATCTCTCGCCATCTATCTCTCTAATAATCTCTCGCCATCTATCTCTCTAATAATCTCTCGCCATCTATCTCTCTCATTCTCTCTCGATCGCCTATCTCTCTTATTCTCTCTCGTCATCTATCTCTCTCATTCTCTCGCCATCTATCTCTCTAATAATCTCTCGCCATCTATCTCTCTAATAATCTCTCGCCATCTATCTCTCTAATAATCTCTCGCCATCTATCTCTCTAATAATCTCTCGCCATCTATCTCTCTAATAATCTCTCGCCATCTATCTCTCTAATAATCTCTCGCCATCTATCTCTCTAATAATCTCTCGCCATCTATCTCTCTAATAATCTCTCGCCATCTATCTCTCTAATAATCTCTCGCCATCTATCTCTCTAATAATCTCTCGCCATCTATCTCTCTAATAATCTCTCGCCATCTATCTCTCTAATAATCTCTCGCCATATATCTCTCTAATAATCTCTCGCCATCTATCTCTCTAATAATCTCTCGCCATCTATGTCTCTCATTCTCTCGCCATCTATCTCTCTAATAATCTCTCGCCATCTATCTCTCTAATAATCTCTCGCCATCTATCTCTCTAATAATCTCCCGCCATCTATCTCTCTAATAATCTCTCGCCATATATCTCTCTAATAATCTCTCGCCATCTATCTCTCTAATAATCTCTCGCCATCTATCTTCTAATAATCTCTCGCCATCTATCTCTCTAATAATCTCTCGCCATATATCTCTCTAATAATCTCTCGCCATCAATCTCTCTAATAATCTCTCGCGATCTATCTCTCTAATAATCTCTCGCCATATATCTCTCTCATTCTCTCTTGCCATCGATCTCTCTAGCCATCTATCTCTCTCATTCTCTCGCCATCTATCTCTCTAATAATCTCTCGCCATCTATCTCTCTAATAATCTCTCGCCATATATCTCTCTAATAATCTCTCACCATCTATCTCTCTAATAATCTCTCGCCATCTATCTCTCTAATAATCTCTCGCCATCTATCTCTCTAATAATCTCTCGCCATCTATCTCTCTAATAATCTCTCGCCATCTATCTCTCTAATAATCTCTCGCCATATATCTCTCTAATAATCTCTCGCCATCTATATCTCTAATAATCTCTCGTCATCTATCTCTCTAATAATCTCTCGCCATCCATCTCTCTCATTATCTCGCCATCTATATCTCTAATAATCTCTCGCCATCTATCTCTCTGATCCTCTCTCGATCGCCTATCTCTCTTATTCTCTCTCGTCATCTATCTCTCTCATTCTCTCGCCATCTATCTCTCTAATAATCTCTCGCCATCTATCTCTCTAATAATCTCTCGCCATCTATCTCTCTAATAATCTCTCGCCATCTATCTCTCTAATAATCTCTCGCCATCTATCTCTCTAATAATCTCTCGCCATCTGTCTCTCTAATAATCTCTCGCCATCTATCTCTCTAATAATCTCCCGCCATCTATCTCTCTAATAATCTCTCGCCATATATCTCTCTAATAATCTCTCGCCATCTATCTTTCTAATAATCTCTCGCCATCTATCTCTCTAATAATCTCTCGCCATATATCTCTCTAATAACCTCTCGCCATCAATCTCTCTAATAATCTCTCGCCATCTATCTCTCTAATAATCTCTCGCCATCTATCTCTCTAATAATCTCTCGCCATCTATCTTTCTAATAATCTCTCGCCATCTATCTCTCTAATAATCTCTCGCCATCTATCTCTCTAATAATCTCTCGCCATCAATCTCTCTAATAATCTCTCGCCATCTATCTCTCTAATAATCTCTCGCCATATATCTCTCTCATTCTCTCTTGCCATCGATCTCTCTAGCCATCTATCTCTCTCATTCTCTCGCCATCTATCTCTCTAATAATCTCTCGCCATCTATCTCTCTAATAATCTCTCGCCTTCTATCTCTCTAATAATCTCTCGCCATCTATCTCTCTAATAATCTCTCGCCATCTATTTCTCTAATAATCTCTCGCCATCTATATCTCTAATAATCTTTCGCCATCTATCTCTCTCATTCTCTCTCGATCGCCTGTCTCTCTTATTCTCTCTCGTCATCTATCTCTCTCATTCTCTCGCCATCTATCTCTCTAATAATCTCTCGCCATCTATCTCTCTAATAATCTCTCGCCATCTATCTCTCTAATAATCTCTCGCCATCTATCTCTCTAATAATCTCTCGCCATCTATCTCTCTAATAATCTCTCGCCATCTATCTCTCTAATAATCTCTCGCCATCTATCTCTAATAATCTCTCGCCATCTATCTCTCTAATAATCTCTCGCCATCTATCTCTCTAATAATCTCTCGCCATATATCTCTCTAATAATCTCTCGCCATCTATCTCTCTAATAATCTCTCGCCATCTATCTCTCTAATAATCTCTCGCCATATATCTCTCTAATAATCTCTCGCCACCTATCTCTCTAATAATCTCTCGCCATCTATCTCTCTAATAATCTCCCGCCATCTATCTCTCTAATAATCTCTCGCCATATATCTCTCTAATAATCTCTCGCCATCTATCTCTCTAATAATCTCTCGCCATCTATCTTTCTAATAATCTCTCGCCATCTATCTCTCTAATAATCTCTCGCCATATATCTCTCTAATAATCTCTCGCCATCAATCTCTCTAATAATCTCTCGCCATCTATCTCTCTAATAATCTCTCGCCATCTATCTCTCTAATAATCTCTCGCCATCTATCTCTCTAATAATCTCTCGCCATCTATCTCTCTAATAATCTCTCGCCATCTATCTCTCTAATAATCTCTCGCCATCTATATCTCTAATAATCTCTCGCCATCTATCTCTCTCATTCTCTCTCGATCGCCTATCTCTCTTATTCTCTCTCGTCATCTATCTCTCTCATTCTCTCGCCATCTATATCTCTAATAATCTCTCGCCATCTATCTCTCTCATTCTCTCTCCATCGCCTATCTCTCTTATTCTCTCTCGTCATCTATCTCTCTCATTCTCTCGCCATCTATATCTCTAATAATCTCTCGCCATATATCTCTCTAATAATCTCTCACCATCTATCTCTCTAATAATCTCTCGCCATCTATCTCTCTAATAATCTCTCGCCATCTATCTCTCTAATAATCTCTCGCCATCTATCTCTCTAATAATCTCTCGCCATCTATCTCTCTAATAATCTCTCGCCACCTATCTCTCTAATAATCTCTCGCCATCTATCTCTCTAATAATCTCCCGCCATCTATCTCTCTAATAATCTCTCGCCATATATCTCTCTAATAATCTCTCGCCATCTATCTCTCTAATAATCTCTCGCCATCTATCTTTCTAATAATCTCTCGCCATCTATCTCTCTAATAATCTCTCGCCATATATCTCTCTAATAATCTCTCGCCATCAATCTCTCTAATAATCTCTCGCCATCTATCTCTCTAATAATCTCTCGCCATCTATCTCTCTAATAATCTCTCGCCATCTATCTCTCTAATAATCTCTCGCCATCTATCTCTCTAATAATCTCTCGCCATCTATCTCTCTAATAATCTCTCGCCATCTATATCTCTAATAATCTCTCGCCATCTATCTCTCTCATTCTCTCTCCATCGCCTATCTCTCTTATTCTCTCTCGTCATCTATCTCTCTCATTCTCTCGCCATCTATATCTCTAATAATCTCTCGCCATATATCTCTCTAATAATCTCTCACCATCTATCTCTCTAATAATCTCTCGCCATCTATCTCTCTAATAATCTCTCGCCATCTATCTCTCTAATAATCTCTCGCCATCTATCTCTCTAATAATCTCTCGCCATCTATCTCTCTAATAATCTCTCGCCATATATCTCTCTAATAATCTCTCGCCATCTATCTCTCTAATAATCTCTCGTCATCTATCTCTCTAATAATCTCTCGCCATCTATCTCTCTAATAATCTCTCGCCATCTATCTCTCTAATAATCTCTCGCCATCTATCTCTCTCATTCTCTCTCGATCGCCTATCTCTCTTATTCTCTCTCGTCATCTATCTCTCTCATTCTCTCGCCATCTATCTCTCTAATAATCTCTCGCCATCTATCTCTCTAATAATCTCTCGCCATCTATCTCTCTAATAATCTCTCGCCATCTATCTCTCTAATAATCTCTCGCCATCTATCTCTCTAATAATCTCTCGCCATCTATCTCTCTAATAATCTCTCGCCATCTATCTCTCTAATAATCTCTCGCCATCTATCTCTCTAATAATCTCTCGCCATCTATCTCTCTAATAATCTCTCGCCATCTATCTCTCTAATAATCTCTCGCCATCTATCTCTCTAATAATCTCTCGCCATATATCTCTCTAATAATCTCTCGCCATCTATCTCTCTAATAATCTCTCGCCATCTATGTCTCTCATTCTCTCGCCATCTATCTCTCTAATAATCTCTCGCCATCTATCTCTCTAATAATCTCTCGCCATCTATCTCTCTAATAATCTCCCGCCATCTATCTCTCTAATAATCTCTCGCCATATATCTCTCTAATAATCTCTCGCCATCTATCTCTCTAATAATCTCTCGCCATCTATCTTTCTAATAATCTCTCGCCATCTATCTCTCTAATAATCTCTCGCCATATATCTCTCTAATAATCTCTCGCCATCAATCTCTCTAATAATCTCTCGCCATCTATCTCTCTAATAATCTCTCGCCATATATCTCTCTCATTCTCTCTTGCCATCGATCTCTCTAGCCATCTATCTCTCTCATTCTCTCGCCATCTATCTCTCTAATAATCTCTCGCCATCTATCTCTCTAATAATCTCTCGCCATATATCTCTCTAATAATCTCTCACCATCTATCTCTCTAATAATCTCTCGCCATCTATCTCTCTAATAATCTCTCGCCATCTATCTCTCTAATAATCTCTCGCCATCTATCTCTCTAATAATCTCTCGCCATCTATCTCTCTAATAATCTCTCGCCATATATCTCTCTAATAATCTCTCGCCATCTATATCTCTAATAATCTCTCGTCATCTATCTCTCTAATAATCTCTCGCCATCCATCTCTCTCATTATCTCGCCATCTATATCTCTAATAATCTCTCGCCATCTATCTCTCTGATCCTCTCTCGATCGCCTATCTCTTTTATTCTCTCTCGTCATCTATCTCTCTCATTCTCTCGCCATCTATCTCTCTAATAATCTCTCGCCATCTATCTCTCTAATAATCTCTCGCCATCTATCTCTCTAATAATCTCTCGCCATCTATCTCTCTAATAATCTCTCGCCATCTATCTCTCTAATAATCTCTCGCCATCTGTCTCTCTAATAATCTCTCGCCATCTATCTCTCTAATAATCTCCCGCCATCTATCTCTCTAATAATCTCTCGCCATATATCTCTCTAATAATCTCTCGCCATCTATCTTTCTAATAATCTCTCGCCATCTATCTCTCTAATAATCTCTCGCCATATATCTCTCTAATAAACCTCTCGCCATCAATCTCTCTAATAATCTCTCGCCATCTATCTCTCTAATAATCTCTCGCCATCTATCTCTCTAATAATCTCTCGCCATCTATCTTTCTAATAATCTCTCGCCATCTATCTCTCTAATAATCTCTCGCCATCTATCTCTCTAATAATCTCTCGCCATCAATCTCTCTAATAATCTCTCGCCATCTATCTCTCTAATAATCTCTCGCCATATATCTCTCTCATTCTCTCTTGCCATCGATCTCTCTAGCCATCTATCTCTCTCATTCTCTCGCCATCTATCTCTCTAATAATCTCTCGCCATCTATCTCTCTAATAATCTCTCGCCTTCTATCTCTCTAATAATCTCTCGCCATCTATCTCTCTAATAATCTCTCGCCATCTATTTCTCTAATAATCTCTCGCCATCTATATCTCTAATAATCTTTCGCCATCTATCTCTCTCATTCTCTCTCGATCGCCTGTCTCTCTTATTCTCTCTCGTCATCTATCTCTCTCATTCTCTCGCCATCTATATCTCTAATAATCTCTCGCCATCTATCTCTCTAATAATCTCTCGCCATCTATCTCTCTAATAATCTCTCGCCATATATATCTCTCTCATTCTCTCGCCATCTATCTCTCTAATAATCTCTCGCCATCTATCTCTCTAATAATCTCTCGCCATCTATCTCTCTAATAATCTCTCGCCATATATCTCTCTAATAATCTCTCGCCATCTATCTCTCTAATAATCTCTCGCCATATATCTCTCTCATTCTCTCTTGCCATCGATCTCTCTAGCCATCTATCTCTCTCATTCTCTCGCCATCTATCTCTCTAATAATCTCTCGCCATCTATCTCTCTAATAATCTCTCGCCTTCTATCTCTCTAATAATCTCTCGCCATCTATCTCTCTAATAATCTCTCGCCATCTATTTCTCTAATAATCTCTCGCCATCTATATCTCTAATAATCTTTCGCCATCTATCTCTCTCATTCTCTCTCGATCGCCTGTCTCTCTTATTCTCTCTCGTCATCTATCTCTCTCATTCTCTCGCCATCTATATCTCTAATAATCTCTCGCCATCTATCTCTCTAATAATCTCTCGCCATCTATCTCTCTAATAATCTCTCGCCATATATATCTCTCTAATAATCTCTCGCCATCTATCTCTCTAATAATCTCTCGCCATCTATCTCTCTAATAATCTCTCGCCATCTATCTCTCTAATAATCTCTCGCCATCTATCTCTCTAATAATCTCTCGCCATCTATCTCTCTAATAATCTCCCGCCATCTATCTCTCTAATAATCTCTCGCCATATATCTCTCTAATAATCTCTCGCCATCTATCTCTCTAATAATCTCTCGCCATATATCTCTCGCCATATATCTCTCTAATAATCTCTCGCCATATATCTCTCTCATTCTCTCTCGCCATCGATCTCTCTAATAATCTCTCGCCATATATCTCTCTAATAATCTCTCGCCATATATCTCTCTCATTCTCTATCGCCTTCGATCTCTCTAATAATCTCTCGCCATATATCTCTCTAATAATCTCTGGCCATATATATCTCTAATAATCTCTCGCCATATATCTCCCTAATAATCTCTCGCCATATATCTCTCTAATAATCTCTCGCCATATATCTCTCTAATAATCTCTCGCCATATATCTCTCTCATTCTCTCTCGCCATCGATCTCTCTAATAATCTCTCGCCATATATCTCTCTAATAATCTCTCGCCATATATCTCTCTCATTCTCTCTCGCCATCCATCTCTCTAATAATCTCTCGCCATATATCTCTCTCATTCTCTCTCGCCATCGATCTCTCTCGCCATCTATATCTCTAATAATCTCTCGCCATCTATCTCTCTCATTCTCTCGCCATCTATATCTCTAATAATCTCACGCCATCTATCTCTCTAATAATCTCTCGCCATCCATCTCTCTCATTATCTCGCCATCTATATCTCTAATAATCTCTCGCCATCTATCTCTCTAATAATCTCTCGCCATCCATCTCTCTCATTCTCTCTCGCCATCTATCTCTTTCATTCTCTCTCGCCATCGATCTGTCTCATTCTTTCTCGCCAACTATCTCTCTCATTCTCTCTTGCCATCTATCTCTCTCATTCTCTCTCGCTGGCCTATCTCTCTCATTCTCTCTTGCTTGCCATCTATCTCTCTCATTCTCTCTCGCCATCTATATCTCTAATAAACTCTCGCCATCTATCTCTCTAATAATCTCTCGCAATCTATCTCTCTCATTCTCTCGCCATCTATCTCTCTAATAATCTCTCGCCATCTATCTCTCTAATAATCTCTCGCCATCTATCTCTCTAATAATCTCTCGCCATCTATCTCTCTAATAATCTCTCGCCATCTATCTCTCTAATAATCTCTCGCCATATATATATCTCTAATAATCTCTCGCCATCTATCTCTCTAATAATCTCTCGCCATCTATCTCTCTAATAATCTCTCGCCATCTATCTCTCTAATAATCTCTCGCCATCTATCTCTCTAATAATCTCTCGCCATCTATCTCTCTAATAATCTCTCGCCATCTATCTCTTTAATAATCTCTCGCCATATATCTCTCTAATAATCTCTCGCCATCTATCTCTCAAATAATCTCTCGCCATCTATCTTTCTAATAATCTCTCGCCATCTATCTCTCTAATAATCTCTCGCCATATATCTCTCTAATAATCTCTCGCCATCAATCTCTCTAATAATCTCTCGCCATCTATCTCTCTAATAATCTCTCGCCATATATCTCTCTCATTCTCTCTTGCCATCGATCTCTCTCGCCATCTATCTCTCTCATTCTCTCGCCATCTATCTCTCTAATAATCTCTCGCCATCTATCTTTCTAATAATCTCTCGCCATCTATCTCTCTAATAATCTCTCGCCATCTATCTCTCTAATAATCTCTCGCCATCTATCTCTCTAATAATCTCTCGCCATCTATCTCTCTAATAATCTCTCGCCATCTATCTCTCTAATAATCTCTCGCCATCTATCTCTCTAATAATCTCTCGCCATATACATCTCTAATAATCTCTCGCCATATATCTCTCTCATTCTCTCTTGCTATCGATCTCTCTCGCCATCTATCTCTCTCATTCTCTCGCCATCTATCTCTCTAATAATCTCTCGCCATCTATCTCTCTAATAATCTCTCGCCATCTATCTCTCTAATTATCTCTCGCCATCTATCTCTCTCATTCTCTCTCGATCGCCTATCTCTCTTATTCTCTCTCGTCATCTATCTCTCTCATTCTCTCGCCATCTATCTCTCTAATAATCTCTCGCCATCTATCTCTCTAAAAATCTCTCGCCATCTATCTCTCTAATAATCTCTCGCCATATATCTCTCTAATAATCTCTCGCCATCTATCTCTCTAATAATCTCTCGCCATCTATCTCTCTAATAATCTCTCGCCATCTATCTCTCTAATAATCTCTCGCCATCTATCTCTCTAATAATCTCTCGCCATCTATCTCTCTAATAATCTCTCGCCATTTATCTCTCTAATAATCTCTCGCCATCTATCTCTCTAATAATCTCTCGCCATATATCTCTCTAATAATCTCTCGCCATATATCTCTCTAATAATCTCTCGCCATCTATCTCTCTAATAATCTCTCGCCATATATCTCTCGCCATATATCTCTCTAATAATCTCTCGCCATATATCTCTCTCATTCTCTCTCGCCATCGATCTCTCTAATAATCTCTCGCCATATATCTCTCTAATAATCTCTCGCCATATATCTCTCTCATTCTCTATCGCCTTCGATCTCTCTAATAATCTCTCGCCATATATCTCTCTAATAATCTCTGGCCATATATATCTCTAATAATCTCTCGCCATATATCTCCCTAATAATCTCTCGCCATATATCTCTCTAATAATCTCTCGCCATATATCTCTCTAATAATCTCTCGCCATATATCTCTCTCATTCTCTCTCGCCATCGATCTCTCTAATAATCTCTCGCCATATATCTCTCTAATAATCTCTCGCCATATATCTCTCTCATTCTCTCTCGCCATCCATCTCTCTAATAATCTCTCGCCATATATCTCTCTCATTCTCTCGCCATCTATATCTCTAATAATCTCTCGCCATCTATCTCTCTAATAATCTCTCGCCATCCATCTCTCTCATTATCTCGCCATCTATATCTCTAATAATCTCTCGCCATCTATCTCTCTAATAATCTCTCGCCATCCATCTCTCTCATTCTCTCTCGCCATCTATCTCTTTCATTCTCTCTCGCCATCGATCTGTCTCATTCTTTCTCGCCATCTCTCTCTCTCTCATTCTCTCTTGCCATCTATCTCTCTCATTCTCTCTCGCTGGCCTATCTCTCTCATTCTCTCTTGCTTGCCATCTATCTCTCTCATTCTCTCTCGCCATCTATCTCTCTCATTCTCTCTCGCCATCTATATCTCTAATAATCTCTCGCCATCTATCTCTCTAATAATCTCTCGCCATCTATCTCTCTAATAATCTCTCGCCATCTATCTCTCTAATAATCTCTCGCCATCTATCTCTCTAATAATCTTTCGCCATCCATCTCTCTCGCCATCTATCTCTCTCTTTCTCTCTCGCCATCGATCTCTCTCATTCTTTCTCGCCATCTATCTCTCTCATTCTCTCTTGCCATCTATCTCTCTCATTCTCTCTCGCTGGCCTATCTCTCTCATTCTCTCTTGCCATCTATCTCTCTCATTCTCTATCGCTCGCCTATCTCTCTCATTCTCTCTCGCTCGTCTATCTCTCTCATTCTCTCTCGCTGGCCTATCTCTCTCATTCTCTCTCGCCATCGATCTCTCACATTCTCTCTCGCTGGCCTATCTCTCTCATTCTCTCTCGCTGGCCTATCTCTCACATTCTCTCTCGCTGGCCTATCTCTCACATTCTCTTTCGCTGGCCTATCTCTCTCATTCTCTCTCGCTGGCCTATCTCTCTCATTCTCTCTCGCCATCGATCTCTCTCACTATCTCTCTCATTCTCTCGCCATCGATCTCTCTCACTATCTCTCTCATTCTCTCTCGCCATCGATCTCTCTCACTATCTCTCTCATTCTCTCTCGCCATCGATCTCTCTCACTATCTCTCTCATTCTCTCTCGCCATCGATCTCTCTCACTATCTCTCTCATTCTCTCTCGCCATCGATCTCTCTCACTATCTCTCTCATTCTCTCTCGCCATCGATCTCTCTCACTATCTCTCTCATTCTCTCTCGCCATCGATCTCTCTCACTATCTCTCTCATTCTCTCTCGCCATCGATCTCTCTCATTCTCTCTCGCTGGCCTATCTCTCACATTCTCTTTCGCCATCGATCTCTCTCATTCTCTCTCGCTGGCCTATCTCTCTCATTCTCTCTCGCCATCGATCTCTCTCGCTATCTCTCTCCCACTCCAACTGCCTACGTGGGCGTAGAATGAACGTGAATCCCTGGAGACAATAACCAGACCGAGCATCTCATTCAGACAACTCAATAAATTCTCACACAAATGTCAACTTAACATTTTTTTAAAGTTAAATTATTATTGTGGTTATTATTTTCATGTACGTCTTTCTTCTTATTCTGTCTTTCTTTGTGTTAAAGTTATGCTTTATAACGCTAACATTACTTCCTTCCAATTTGTTTTCTCTTTTATTTACTTCTAATAATTTCTCATCTTCTTCAATAGTTGGTTTTGTTCGAATTGTATTACATCGAAAGTAAAGCGGCATGGGCGTAATACCGACCACATTACCCCAAAAATCATGTGCTGAAGGTCTGTAAAAAGTATGGTCACTAACACCACATTCCGTCTACGTCACTTGTGTGACGGGGCTCTCTACTTACTCTCAGTCAATGATTTGAAATTTGGAAGAACTTACGTTTGTGACGTGAGTGGATGAAGTCCTAAACCAATCAAATTTCATGTGAGAACATAACAGGTTCATAACAAACAAGTGACTGGCCTCGGCGATGATGAACAGGCAGTATGATGACATTTGGAGGGCTGTCCTATACCTAGGGGTGAAAGTTAATGAGCAACACTGAATAAATCACTGATTTCTTGGACGACATAAAATACAACTTATTACTTCAGTGTAGGTGGTGCACACTTACCAGTGCATTTACAAGTGTCTCCAACTATTAATGGCAAGATGAGCACGCAGGTTTGCTTGCTTGCGTTCGCCCGATGACTAAAGGAGTGTACCTCTTCATCATCCGCCCTTAAAAGGACATTAAGTGGGCGTATCTGCGTTGTGTTGTGGTTTGCAGTATAACTGTGATATTTGCGTCTTTCGGCCCAACACATCCGACTTCAACATGACATTTTTGAGTACCGGGTTCTCTTCCCTCTTCGATTCCTACTCGCTTGCCCAGACTAGACTGGTTAGTCTGTTACTAGAGGCACCACGGAGAGGTGGAGCAGGGCCTGAATGGTTCTGGTTCACCGATCCTGGCGCAAGCCATCAGTTGTGGGTCGCTGACAACTTCCAGCTCTGGTGTTTTGAGGCTCGCCTACGCCTCCACACGCAGGTTTAATCACGATTAAAGAGCAGTAGTGGAAAATGTGTTACAGATAAGCAGAAGACTCGTGTGTAGATCTAATCACACGCGTGGGAAATATGTAATCGTTGATGATTGAGATTACCAAGAGTACACAGAAAATATATTCTTACACATTTCTTAAGCTGAACCAATAGCAATATGATGTAGGGATGTTAGTTACTATATCAGCGACATATCAATATTTTAGTCAAGTCAGCCGAAGTTTTATCTCGTTGGGGAATTTGCACCATGTTTCGTTCGTTGTAGACTGCATTCACTAGAGTAATCAGGAATCCATGGGCGCAGACATTTGACGCAGGGCGTGCCTCGTCATCATAATGGCTCATCGTGTGTCCCAAGACCGACCATGCGCTAATCTTGCGATGTGTTGTTTGGTGTGCAACAGTGATAATCTGACGACGAACTGTGTTTTGTATGTTCGTAGTTGGAGTCAAACACGATGTCCTAACATCATCAAGCGCTATACATTTAAAAACTATGACGATAATCATTTTCAGGAGGACGTGAAATTCCGGGCAATATGGTGGATATGCGGCAGGAACCATTGAAGGCTATGTCTGAAAAGTGTTCCTTGTTGCAGTTTCTTCATATTCCAAATCCGGCTTGTTGCAGGATCTACTGAGTTAAGTGCTCTGTGCACACCGTGAGCTGTGTGTTTCATCCGTTTTGATCATGTTCCGATACGATGATGGATATCGGATGACAGGGAACAGTTAGTTGGCCGTGTTCACTTTCTATGCGATTTCGTCTTATGCCTTTTGGCGTGTGCTGTGACTGCTATGATGGGGACTACAGCTATCGTTCTTTGTTTAGGAGATGAGTTAGTAATTCGGATGATTCCACTGGCACGGGCGGTTGAGCAATTATGGATATTATGCAATTCTGCAATTATGCAAAATCGTTTGCAGTGATACCGGGGCCTTCCATAACCAAATAACCAAATCAATATTTTAATGTTCACCGGAACACTGTCATGGATCTGTATAAAGCTTTACCTCAGCTAGTGGCCTGTCGCCTAGACTTAGCTGCTCTATAACTCGGGCTTGAATTACTCATCTGTTTTCATAATCTAGTCTCTGCCAGTCTGATTATTGTCGTTCTGGAGTCATCTGGAATTATTTGGCATTAACATGTCCTCAAGAATCATCAAATAACTAAGGGACATGTATCACGAACATGTCATAATAGGCTGTTATTGCACGTATCTCAAAAGTAATTTTTACATTTATCTACATGACTCCTTACCCGTTCCGTTTCTCTTGTTTAGTTGCTTTCAAGGTCTGATCTCATGGACTGTAAAATATTTCTTAGAATGAAATCACGAACTATTTCCATTAATCTCCGTCAGGACTACCATGGCCTGTTAATAACTTTCCTTATGAGTATTGTCTATTTTGTTGTTGGTTACAGGACAGTAACAACATGATGACATTTGCTAACTGGTACACGTGTTATACTATTCGTATATTACAACTGTAAAATAGAGTCATAAACTGAATCCAAAGACTAGCTCACCGTTTAATAAATATGGCAAAGACACCAGTACTACAAGATAAGCAGTAAATAGATTCACGGAAAGACACGATTGCCTATAAAATTCAACCACTTCTGCACCTTTTCTTCTGTATTTTCTTAATTACAAATCATTAAGTTCAAATGAAGTGTTCATTAAGTCCTTTCATCAATGCATGCTTCACGAATCAGTGGACTCAACTTGTCAAGCTGACCTTTACCCTGAACATTTTAGCTGCTCCTATTGGTGCCTCTTCTTCGTGTCCTGAGGGTGTACGTCATCTCACTCTTCTTAGTCCAATGAGTCCCTAACCAACGAATCATCACTAACAGAATACCAAAACGTTCCCACCAGAATTGTTTCATGAGCATATCATATCTGCTTCCATTATTGATGGCCTTACCACAAATGTAGTCTACTAATAAGTCCTTCAGTAGAACAGTTGTTCCTGTTTTCAAGTACAAGTAGAACAGTTGTTCCTGTTTTCAAGTACAAGTAGAACAGTTGTTCCTGTTTTCAAGTACAAGTAGAACAATAGCTTTTGTTTTCAAGTACAAGTAGAACAATAGCTTTTGTTTTCAAGTACAAGTAAAACAATTTCTTCTGTTTTCAAGTACAAGTAGAACAATTGCTTCTGTTTTCAAGTGCAAGTAGAGCAATTGTTCCTGTTTTCAAGTACAAGTATAACAATTCCTCCTGTTTTCAAGTGCAAGTAGAGCAATTGTTCCTGTTTTCAAGTGCAAGTATAACAATTCCTCCTGTTTTCAAGTGCAAGTAGAACAATTGCTCCTGTTTTCAAGTGCAAGTAGAACAATTGCTCCTGTTTTCAAGTGCAAGTATAACAATTGTTCCTGTTTTCAAGTGGATGTTTCTGATTTCAATTGGGCAGTTACTTTCTTGACCTTCGGATGAACGCCATGGCTTGGGTGTCACGATGATTATGGTTTTCCTTGTGATCGGAATATGTCCTAATTGAGTAGGGTACCCATAAGTACGACCCAGTGCTACAAACTGTTTGTTCCTGCTGAAGGCCTATTGAGCCGAAACGTCGTTCAAATCTGTGTCGTCTACTAATCACGTAAAGCTTTTACCATACCATTTTTTCTATTTTTGTTTTCAATTCTCCCCTACAAACTGTCAGCAATATTAATCTGTTGTTCTTAGTTGTATTAACCTGTTATTGGCTTTATAAATATGTTGTTGTTGGCTGTATAATTCTTTTGTTAACTATATAAATCTGTTGTTGAGTGTATAAATCTGCTGTTACTGGCTGTATAAATATGTTGTTGTTGGCTGTCTAAATCTGTTGTTGTTGGCTGTCTAAATCTGTTGTTGTTGGCTGTCTAAATCTGTTGTTGTTGGCTGTATAAATCTGTTGTTGTTGGCTGTCTAAATCTGTCGTTGTTGGCTGTCTAAAGCTGTTATTGTTGGCTGTATAAATCTGTTGTTGTTGGCTGTATAAATCTGTTGTTTGCTGTATAAATCTGTTGTTGTTGGCTGTATAAATCTGCTGTTGTTGGCTGTATAAATCTGTTGTTGTTGGCGGTTTAAATCTGCTGTTGTTGGCTGTATAAATCTGCTGTTGTTGGCGGTCTAAATCTGTTGTTGTTGGCTGTCTAAATCTGTTGTTGTTGGCTCTCTAAATCTGTTGTTGTTGGCTGTCTAAATCTGTTGTTGTTGGCTGTATAAATCTGCTGTTGTTGGCTGTATAAATATGTTGTTTCTAGCTGTATAAATCTGATGTTTTTGGTTGTATAAATCTGCTGTTGTTGGTTGTATAAATCTGTTGTTGTTGGCTGTATAAATCTGTTGTTGTTGGCTGTCTAAATCTGTTGTTGTTGGCCTTCTAAATCTGTTGTTGTTGGTTGTCTAAATCTACTGTTGTTGGCTGTCTAAATCTGCTGTTGCTGGCTGTATAAATCTGCTGTTGTTGGCTGTCTAAATCTGCTCTTGTTGGCTGAATAAAGCTGTTGTTGTTGGCTGTAAAAATCTGCTGTTGTTGGCTGTATAAATCTGCTGGTGTTGGCTGTATAAATATGTTGTTTCTAGCTGTATAAATCTGATGTTTTTGGTTGTATAAATCTGCTGTTGTTGGTTGTATAAATCTGTTGTTGTTGGCTGTATAAATCTGTTGTTGTTGGCTGTCTAAATCTGTTGTTGTTGGCCTTCTAAATCTGTTGTTGTTGGTTGTCTAAATCTACTGTTGTTGGCTGTCTAAATCTGCTGTTGCTGGCTGTATAAATCTGCTGTTGTTGGCTGTCTAAATCTGCTCTTGTTGGCTGAATAAAGCTGTTGTTGTTGGCTGTAAAAATCTGCTGTTGTTGGCTGTATAAATCTGCTGGTGTTGGCTGTCTAAATCTGCTGTTGTTGTCTGTATAAATCTGCTGTTGTTGGCTGTATAAATCTGCTGTTTCTGGCTGTATTATTCTGCTGTTGTTGGCTGTATAAATCTGCTGTTTTTTGTTGTATAAACCTGCTGTTGTTGGTTGTATAAATCTGCTGTTTTTGGCTGTATAAATCTGTTATTGTTTCTTGTATAAATCTGCTGTTGTTGGCTGTATAAATCTGCTGTTGTTTTTTTGTATAAATCTGCTGTAGTTGGTTGTATATATCTGCTGTTGTTGGCTGTATAAATCTGCTGTTGTTGGCTGTATAAATCTGCTGTTGTTGGTTGTATAAATCTGCTGTTGTTGGCTGTATAAATCATTGTGAATATAGAAGTCCCTGTTGCCTGCAGACATTATTGCTGTTTGTAAAATATGTGTCCACGGTATAAACCTTTGTAGACAGAAAGCATTGTTGATTCTATAATTTAATTTTGACTGTAGAATTATCTGTTGACTATAGCCGTCCTTGTTGAATGTATACATTATTTGTGACAGTAATCTCTATTGTAAGATTAGCAAAATGTTATGTCTTCTCAACATTCCTATATGGTGCAGAAACATGGACATTAGACAATAAAACAGAACAGAGAATTGAAGCCTTTGAAATGTAGATATATAGACAAATATTTATAATTTGATGGAAGGAAAAGAAAACAAACGATTAAGTCTTAAACAACTAAAAATGAAAAGAGAACTACTAAACACAATTCAAACAAGACAAATGCGATTTTTTTGGGCCATGTTAAAAGACACAACAGCCTACTAAAGGTAATCCTGGAAGAAAAAATACAAGGTAAAAGAGGCAGAGGCAGACCAAGACTAACATGGACCAGTAACATCAAAAGATGGACAAACCAGCCTATGACAACCTGCACCATCAAAGCAAGAGACAGAGCAGAATGGCGCTCCATGGTAGTAAACCTTCGTTGCGGAGATGGCACTCGATGATGATGATGAATCTCTATTGACCCTATCAATCTTTTTAGCTGCATTATTTTGACAATAACCTCCTGAACCTAATATAGAGATATATATACATAGATAGGCTTAACAAAACACAAACAGGTGTAAATGGATAATAGTCGAGTGAGAAATGAACGCAAACACGTGTTTAGAAGTGATGTAAGTGTAGACATGTCAATAAATCTATCTATTGACCTTTCGAGCCGTAGCCTACCCATAAGGCATAGACCCAGATACTCTTTCTCTTATCTAAATTGTTATTTTATATAGCAGTTTTCAATCCTTGTAAAGATCTTTTATCAAATCCCGCAATTAGTCTCTCTTCTGTGCAAGCAACTCATTGAGGGAGTCAATCCCTGTTGCTCTTGCCTCTCTGATCAATGTTCTTCTCAGTGTCTTTCTGAGTCGGCCTCTTTTTCTCTTAGCTGTTGTTTCCCACATGAGGGCTTGATTTGTAATTCGGTTATTATCTCTTCTCGTCACATGTCCAACATATGACAATCGTCTTTTCTTGATTACTGAAGAGATTAGTGGTTGATTGGCGATTTCTCCAATTTCCTTGTTTGTTTTGAATTCGTTCCACGCTATACAAAGTATTTTCCTTAGACATTTATTTTCGAATGCGTTCAACTTTGTTTCTATGTCTCTTATTGTTTTCCAGCTCGCACATGCATACGTAAGGGAGCCGCGATAGCTCAGTGGTTAGTGAACTGGACTACAAAGGACAAGAGGTAGGGCTCGATCCCAACCGACGGCTTCCAGGTTCACCCAGCCTTTAATGGGTACCTGATTTTTTTCAGGGAAAGTAAAGCGGCATGGGTGTAATACCGACCACATTACCCAAAAATCATGTGCCGAAGGTCTGTAAAATATATGATCACTAACACCATATTCTCTATACGCCACTTGGCGTGACGGGGGTACTTTACTTTTACGTGCATACGTAAGTGTTGATAGTACGTTTGATTTGAATAGTCTACGTTTTGTGTTTGTGCTGATGAGTTTTGATTTCCACAACTTTTCTCGGCTTCTGAAATACATTGCTGCTTTAGCTATTCTGATTATAATTTCTGTACGTGTATCCCCTTTCCGATCAATGTGACTTCCAAGATAGATAGAGTGATCGATCTCTTCCACTGGTTTGTTTTCCAAGTATATTTTGTCATCTGTTGGAATTAAGCTTTGCATGACTTTAGTCTTTAAGTCTTTTCATGATTTGATATCAAGCCCAAATTTGCTGGCTATTGATGATAGTTCATCTGACTGCTGATGAGGACTATATCATCAGCAAAGTCGAGGTCTTCCAAATGGTCATGTTGTAACCATTCGATGCCTTTATTACCAGTGCAGCATTTCTTCATTATGAAGTCCATAACAATTCCAAATAACAAGGGCGATAAAATACATCATTGTTTAACCCCAGTTTCTATTGGGAAACATTCGCTCAGCCCTTCCTCTGTACGAACTGTACATGTGTTGCCATCATACATGTCTTTGATAATATTTATGATTTTTTATGTTAAGCCATACCTTCCTCAGAATGTCAATAAATAACCATAGGTCAAAGACTGTCATTGACTCTGATTAGCCAAGGTAAAGGTTTTAAATTAATAAAATGGTAGTCAGATCAAATAAGTCAGAGTTGTTTTAAACAAGGATACTGAGTTTCTTCTTCTTCTACTGCCTACACCTTTAGACGCCAATTTTCATAAATTCGACGAAACCAAGAGAGAGAGAGAGAGAGAGAGAAAGATAGAGATAGATAGAGAGAGAGAGAGAGAGAGAGAGAGAGATGGATGATACAGAATGGATCGACGGTAAGTGTCCTATTGTTATTTTCACATTGATAATTATTGTTGTTCATGCTCCTGCTGGGAGAAGGAAGAATATTATTGTGTGAAAGATAAGAGGTAATATACTTTCGTCGTTATCTTCAACAAGAACAATCTCCTATCTCTGCCATCAAACTGCCTGGAACATTTTTATTGCGTCTCAACATTTGAACTTTTATTCTGACTTTGTCGTAACTGACTACCGCTATTTCTGTACTCTCAATCATGCTATCAATACTCTCTCTAAATATATCAGTAATAGATAATAGGGAACTCTTTGTACAGATCTTCGCAGGAAGAAGCAATCTAATCATCATATATATATATATATATATATATATATATATATATATATATATATATGTATATATATCAGTGGCGTATTCTCTATGATACCGCAGCTACCGCCGGTAGTCTGAACATATTAACGAAATACAAAAGAAATGATAATCTATTATAATTTTAAAAATAATTATGTTAAGAATTTTCGAATATTCTATTACACATTTCGCAGGCCTATATGATTTATTTGCTTTGATTTACATTTATTAAAGCAAGGTTTTACTCTGTCCACTATAACGTTTGTGAATGAAACGAAACTATTCTACAATGAAACCTCTAGGAGCCAGCGGTACATTTGTCCTCTATCCGAATCTAGTATTAACGACCTTGACATTCAAAATTCCCGTCAAAATAATGTACCGGTTGTTACCGCTGTATGAATGCGGTTTCATGTGTTATTTTTAGCTCTAGCCAATGAGAATCATCAACAAGTGAAAGTGAAACTGTCTGATTACCGGAACTTCCTTAGCTATTTAAAACTACGTTATGCCCATCAGCATCTGTAGAAAGAACTTTTTCTGCTCTCAAGAGAATAAAATCTTATTGTCGCTCAACTCAGACACAAGAACGATTATCTGGTTTGGCAATAATGTCCATTGAGAAATCATTCCCTCAGAAACTTATAAACCAGCCCAACAGTATTTTCAATGACAAAGTCATCAAGACATTTTCGTCCCAAAAAAGACGGAAAGAGTTTACATATAAATAAGTAAAAAAAAAGTAAAGTACCCCCGTCACGCCGAGTGGCGTATAGGGAAATATGGTGTTAGTGACCCTATATTTTACAGACCTTCAGCACATGATTTTTGGGGTAATGTGGTCGGTATTACGCCCGTGCTGCTTTTACTTTCCCAGAAAAAATCCGGTACCCATTTAAGGCTGGGTGAACCCGGAGCCGTCGGTTGGGATCGAACCCTACCCCTTGTCCGTAGTAGTCCAGTTCACTAACCACTGAGCTATCGCGGCTCCTACTAATTTTTAGGGAATTAGTAAAACCCAGGTGTCCTCGCCAGGGTACGAACCCCGGCTGTTGCCGTGGTAAGCCAACCGCCTATCGATTGCGCTAACCGGACACATATAAATAAGTAAGTAATTTAAAATGTAGTGAAGTCATTAGAAAATATTACTTTATGTTAGCCTACTGAATATAATGTATGCTTTTACTTATTATGTCAGCGGTAGCCCAGACCCCAAAACCAGTATACGCCACTGATATATATGTGTATATATATATATATATATATATATATATATATATATATATATATATATATATTATAATAATAATAATATATTGTCATAATGTAAGACAATACGAATTCTGTTTATCTTTTCTATAGTATGGTTATCTTCCATTATTTGTTGTTTTCTTGTGAGTCTTAGGGTTTAATACCCTGTCAGGTCGGGTAATTTTACCTGCTACTGTATGCAGTAAACAGTACAACCTGTGGCTGCCCTGCTGCCTTGCAGGTAAGCTCGGGAGAGTAAAAGGCCAAGGGAGGGTACCCCGAAGTAAAACAATGCCACTGCCTTGTGGGTGAGACTTTTTAGTCAAAGGCTAGCGGAGCCAACCGTAAACAAACCGACGGAAGGCAACAGAAAACCACCATAGTAACTTCTTTGTACAATCATGAATCGCCACAGCTATACGAAAGAGGTGAGATGCAGAATGGCTCAGGCAAAAGCAGCTTTCCAAAAAATGAGAAAATACTATGCAATCCATTTTTGACAATAGAAACAAGAAAAAGAGTTCTTAAATAATATGTAGAGCCAGTCTATGGATGTGAATCATGGACAATAGAATAACAGACGAGAAAATAACTGGAGTCTGTAGAAATGAGGTTTTACAGAAGAATGTTGAGAATACCATGGACAGCTAAGAAGAGTAATGAAGATGTTATGAGAGAGGTAAAAGCAAAAAGAGAGCTAATTTCCAATATTATGAAGTAATAATCATCATTTTTTAGCCATGTCATGAGAAGAGAACAACTGGAATATATTGTAACAACTGGAAAAATTGAGGGACGAAGAGATAGAGGGAAGCAAAGAGAAAAAATTATAGACAGCTTAAGAGAATGGCTTGGCAGAAGGTCAACAACAGAAATGATAAATAACTGTCGAGATCGAAAGTTGTGGAGAGACATGATCACCTACGCCAGCAGGCCCTGTACTTGATGATGATGATTAGGGTTTACCCCAAAGAGGGATATTCTTAATGTCGCTCTGAACTGTATACAGAGTTACAATCATACATAGTAACATTCATATATAGAAACAATCATTCATAGTAACAATTATGCATAGTAACAATCGTATATAGTAACAATAACATACGGTAACAATCATATATGGTAACAATAATATATGGTAACAATTATACATAGTAACAATCATGCATAGAAACAATCATGTACAGTAACAATCATGCATAATAACAACCATGCAACGAACAATCATAGCAATAATCAACATAGTAACAATCATACATGGTAACAACCATAAATAGTAACAATAATACATGGTAACAATCATACATAGTAACAAACATTCTTAGTATCAATTGTACACAGTAACTAGCATCATATGGTAACAATCATACATAGTAACAAGCACACACAGTAACAATCATACATAGTACAAACTATACATAGCAACAAACATAAATAGTAACAAGCATACACAGTAACAATCATACAGAGTAACAAAAACGTACACAGTAACAGTTACGCATACTTACAATCATGTTTGGTAGCAATCATACATAATGAGAATCATACATAGTAACAAATATAAATAGTAGCAATCACGTGGTAAAGACATTACAGCCTTAACAGACAGTCCGAAACGAGAATCAAACTCGAGCTTTTCATCACATTGCCTTGCCACGTGCACTAGCAAGCAAGTTACTAAACAAAGTCACTTTTCTGTCAGGTCATTCATGTAACCTGAACCATGTGACTAGAGACACGAGTCAATCATCTTCTTCTTCATCTTTCTTCTTCTATCCTTCCTCCATTGCCGTTGGCGTCGAGGGGAGATACAATCTGCAATTCTTTGCTCTTCTGTTGGCCTCTTCTGGTGTTATCCCTCCTAGTGACTCTAGTATTCCCTTTATCCATCTCTTTCTCGGTCTTCCTCTTAATCTGACGTTTTCGAAGCGTTTATTTGAGGCTCTTTGAGTCATTGTTAGTTCTTTTTGTCTTGTTATGTGGCCGAACCAATTTATCTGTTGTTTCTTTATGTATTCGATGGCTGGTTCAATTTCGAGTTTCTTCCTCAGGTCGGTGTTTCTCTTAAGCTGTTTCCTGTCATTCTTCCGACACATTTCATTTCGGTGGTCGTTATCTTTCTTATTGTTCTAGAGTCCAGCGTCCAATTCTGGCACTGATAGCACAGAGTTGGTAGAAAAATTGATTTGTATATTGCCCTTTTTGCTTTCCTAGTTATTGCTTTCAATAGTGTTGATACTTGGCCTATAACTTGGCGTGCTTTGTTACACCTTATATCTATCTCTGTCTCTTGGTTATTGTCTTGTGTTAACGTGCTACCCAGATATTTAAAATTGTCTACTTGCTTCAATCATCGGTTTGGTAATTTATTGATCAACATAATTGTTGTTTCATGTGTTTTCTTTCCTCAAACATGGAACCTGTGTATTGACTGAAATGCTTGCTCTCATATACAAGCGGTAACAACAAGATCAATAGATCAAAAACTAAAGAGCTAAACGACAAGCCTAATGAGGATGTAGACACTTACCACCGTCATAGGAGATTAGTCACCGTAACCTACAGTCTTTACCAATGGTACTTGGTTGTTGTTGATAGTGTCATTAGTTGTAGACAACTACACCAGTGGAACCAGCTTTTTGTTGTTGATAGTGTCATTAGTTGTAGACAACTGCACCAGTGGAGTCAACTTGTTGTTGTTGATAGTGTCATTAGTTGTAAACAACTACACCAGTGGAATCTATTTGTTGCTATTGATAGTGCCATTAGTTGTAAACAACTACACCAGTGGAATCAACTTGTTGTTGTTGATAGTGCCATTAGTTGTAAACAACTACACCAGTGGAATCAACCTGTTGTTGTTGATAGTGCCATTAGTTGTAAACAACTACACCAGTGGAACCAGCTTTTTGTTGTTGATAGTGTCATTAGTTGTAAATAACATAAACACATTAGGTTGTGTAATTGGTCAAAAGGTTAAAAAAGTTTAAGAAACAGAAATTCGGAAAAATAACTGTCTATAAATACATTCCACGTTTGACTCTCTCTAGCCTCATGTTGGGCTTCCATTCAATATGGCGGATAGGCGAAAGAGAACCGTAGTCACTTTCTGAAAAGTGTTCCTTGTAGCAGTTTCCTCATATTCCAAGTCTGGCTTGCTGCCGGAGCTACTGAGTAGTGCTCTGTACACACCGTGAGCTGTGTGTTTCATCCAAATTGCGTTTCTATATTCAGATTGCTTAGATGAAGCATCAGATGAATGATGATATCGTATGATGAAGGACAGTTCAGATGTGTTCATTGTCGGTGCTATAATACGCCTTATATCTTTCGACGTGTGCTGTATCTGCAACGATGAGGACTGCCACTGCCTTTCTTTGTTTGGATTTTCGATGAGTTGTTAATTCGGATGATTCCACTGGCACGGGCGGTTGAGCAATTATGTATTTCTATTCGTTTGCGGTGATACCAGGGCCTTTGAATAACTATAAGCTATAACCTCATGATGCATCCGTGAAGCAATGTCTTGCCTGATTAGTTACTTTTTTCAAGTAACTAGTTGCCAGTGAGCGTTAGCACACTTACGTCTTGTTGGACAGGCGAATTACAAAATAATACAGTTCTCGTTCATGTTCATTATTATCTGTATTTTATGTTTCAGTTCGTGTATAATTTCCGAGAACAGGTAAAATACATGTGATCCGATATCAAGCATATTGATACATAGTAGATTATGTTCACTTTGATGTTTCACTTATCTTTTAAACATCAATTTTGAAATTTAATTTTTGACATCGAGATCTTGAAAGGATGAAAATAAAACCTGTTTAGCATCAAAATCATTTCTGATAAGTGTAAAGGTAAAGTAAGAGTCAAGGTCGAGACTTGAACCGGCGTCTTAGCACGCCAGTTTTCACCCATATGTGCTCGACCGCCTATGCAGAAGTGCTCGAAGACTTCAGGATGGTGTCGCTTCAAGCATAGAAACTCACGATGCGAGGCGGCATTCTTCACCTTCCCAAAGTACCATCCTGGTACCCATTTCTGCCGGCGGCGGGGTCGACCGCGGAGGTATTGTTTTTCCAACACAGAGTACAATTCACACTGCTTCTAGCGGGAATCGAAAACGCTCTGCCCGACGTTGGTAGCTCAGTCAGGTGGTTTTCCCAACTAGGCTACCGAGGCCCTTCTAATAAGTGTGCTCTCTAACAAGTGTGCTCTCTAACAAGTGTGCTCTCTAACAAGTGTGTGTAAGTTTTCTCGGTGTTGTCGTAGGGCAGTTACGAGCCTTTTAAAGTTGTGCAAGCTGTTCCAAAACAGTTATGACTGGTCGTTAAACTATTAGTAACAACACATGTGTGCTGTCATTGATATTCTAACGAAGCGGGTCGTTCCTATGCAAGTTCTTGACATATGTTTAGTGGCAACACACATTTGATTGAAACGGAGGCCGTAGAGGTCAGGTTCAACACGCTCCCCCCTCCATCTTCTTTTCACAGCCGCCGCGCTGCAAACACACACACACACTCACGCACTTGCTATCAATAAATAAATACAATAATGAAAGATGAGATCTAATTTTACAATATAAATGTAGAAAAAGATTAATTAAAACGTTACACAAGACAAAACAGATGTTTATATTTTCCTTTGGTAAAGAAATTTGGAAAGAAGAAAGTAATTTTTTTTTCAAGCGCTGGCTTTATCCAGGGCGGTTAATCTTAGCGTTGGTTGTGTAGATGATGTGAGAAGATAACAAACACTAGGAATCCTATTTCAGGATGTTCTCCTATCATTGAATACCCACCTACCTCCGATCTGATTACATGAACCGCTTCATGAGACTGACTTCTGTCACGCTTTTGTGCACATAATCCAACCTATCCCCTGTACATTCAGTGTCTGACAATATTGTCACGAATTTTCTGTTTATCTCGCAGCTTGTATCGCAGTTAGCTGCAGAAAGGGGTTTGTGTTTTGTACATCGCGAGTTGCATGAGTTGTTCTCGTCATTAATGTGTTTATTGACCCTAGTTTAGTTTTGTCTGCAGATCATCTTCGTCACACGACGGGCAACTCCATAGTGTTCAGATACCAACCTCAAGACCATCCACAAGAAGGACGACCGTCGCACACCAGCGAAAGCACAGAAGATGGCTTCAGCTCAGAAGCAAGAAGCACGTAGCTTTAGCAAAGACCTACACCAAACCTTCGCTTTTTATGACATGCCGTGGCAATGTTTGTATGCTTAGAGGAAGAAATAACTCTAAATAAATATACAGATATTGATAAACATAACCACAGGCGTAGGAAGAACTGTAAATCAATCTATATGTTGATAAACATAACCACAGGCGTAGGAAGAACTGTAAATCAATCTACATGTATATATTTTCCTTTTCGTCTTGTCAGATGGTCGAGTGAAGGCTATTGTGTATTTCTCGTAGGTTTTGTTTTTGCCGAACAGCTTCTTTTGTGGCTAATTCTACCAATGTTTGACTAAGTTTTGCCTTAGCACAGTCTCAAATGATGTTATACCATTCCTTATACATGCTCTCCATGATGTGCGATCACTAGCCAGATGTTCCCAGTCATTTTCACAGATGGAGAAGTCATTCAGAGATGATTTACATATATCTCTATATCGTAGTTTAAATCTGCCGATTTGTCTTTTTCCGTGTGTTAGTTCACCATATAGTATTTGCTTGGGGATGCGTTTTTCTTACATTCGTTGAACGTGCCCCAGCCATCTTAGTCTTCGACATCTGAGCATCGACATGATTGTTAGGGTCTCAGCACGTTGCAGGACAGTTAAGTTGGTTATTTTGTCCTGCCATTTGATGTGCATTATTCTCCGGAAACATCGAGATCTGTAAAAATTATGGTCACTTACACCATATTCCTTATATGCCACGTGGCGTGACGCGACATTTTACTTTTGTACTTGCATCGAACAACTGCATCGTGCTCCTATCCCACTCATCTACACTAGCTTGCAGCATCACGGCCACACTTCAGTGAGGCACTGACGATGGTTTCCCCATAGCACCGGCCATATCCTTGTAAATGGAAATGCGTCGATTTTTTTAATCTCTTAGCAATTTCTGCCCGACTAGCGGCCATACTTGGTCTACTTTTTCATGTTTAACTTCCAATGGTTCTTTCACGTGCGGAAAGTACACACGGCATCTTCTGTTTTTCGTCTTTGACGAACTCTGTAGCAATGGTGAAGACCATGAATATTGAGGGAGAAAGTTAGTAGATTCTTATCTCTGAACAATTTTTGCTGCGACAGCGACGAGATTTGACCAATTATTTTAGATTTGTAACTGCTGAACGTTCTTTCTAGTAGATTTTTTTATCTCTGAAACATTTGTATATAAGCAGGGACCAAATTCTGTGTAGTCTTTTCTATTTTCAACAGCCAATGGTCTTAACGTGCGCAGAGTGCATGATACATCTTTCCTCGCCTTTGTCCGAGAGCGCAGACATCTAATCTCACTATCCATAGACCGGAGAAGGGTAGAGCCACGACAAGTTCCCACATTGGAAAACCCCTGTCCCCTGTGACGGTGCGAACATGTCCCTCTGGCGGCGCCTTACCTAAGCACACAGCCACACCCCCCCTCCCCATTCCATTAAAAGAGAAACATAAAACTTGATATTGAAATGTATGAATAGGATTAGGTTTTGAAGGTTTTTTTTTATAGATTGATTATTCAGAAAGGCTGGCTGCCAAGAATTTGGGCAATGAGCTGAATAAATGATGTGTTATTAACATGTGTTTCTTCACGTATATTGTGAAACATTATTCCAATATTTAATTTATGTGAAACATTATTGCAATATTTAATTAATGTCATTTATGTGAAACATTATTCCAGCGTGTGACCTACTCAGTTTGTGAAACACTTGAATACGAGATAAACTTTCTTTCTTGCTATTTTGTTTGACAGATCCATTTTTTGTTTTCTATTTCTGGTACAGGATTAAACATGAACACTAGCCCTGCTGCAGAATTAAACCTAATGTTAGCTATTGACAGATATAAGCGCATCTGAGGCTACAGATAGTACTACACTGAAATCGATTAATCGAACCGTTAAATTACTGAAATGTTTAATTGTTTCAGTTCTCTCCGTCATTTCTTCGTTCTCTGATATGACTTTTTTTTATAACCACGCAGAGGCCAAGGCCATTCGGTTGCAATAAGCGATCAACGACTCATAGGTGACTGCTTGCACCAGGATCGGTGAAGTAGACATATCTAGATCCTACTACACTTCTTCCCGGTACCCTTAGACACAATTTAATCTGCCTATTCTGGCCATGTAAGCAGGGACAGAGAGGGATGACAACCCGGTACACAAAAGTGACACTGTAGACCGATATGTTGGACCGAAAGGTGCTAATGACAACACAACGCCCACTTAACGTTCTATTGAAGGGCCACCGATGAAGAGTGCCAAGACCAAGAGAACATTCTTTAAATCGTCGAGTGAATGCAACAACAACTAGGAATAGCGGCAGCTATAGAACTACTTCCTCCTTCTCGTTAAAGTGTGCACTAGGTGACGCTCTGTATCAAACAATAGCAACAAAGATCGTCTGGCTGCCCCTGTGGTGGCACGTGATTTGTTCACAAATGGCTAAATCTGGCTCAGAGGTGCCATACAGAATGTTTTCATGGAAGGTATTAGTGCGGGTTTATTCGTTGTCAAATATTTGTTATTTATCGTGTCAGTAAGTGAGATGTTTGACAAAGCCTATCCAGAATTCACTATTTGTTACTTATCAATGTGGCGTCAGGAAATAAGCGGTTGGACGACTGTTTATCCAGATGTTACTGTTTCGAACACTGACTGCTATTTGTATGTGTGTCTATTAATAACATCTTAGAATAACTTATTCAAGTCACACAACCTAACATCATTTTAAAATTGTAAACATATTTCCAAATAAAAAATATGGTCTCTCTATCGCCGTTTATTGAAGAGTGGCACAACACTTAGTAAACGTTCACTTAATAATCTTTGAGAATCGGAAATAAGCTAGATACAAGCAGAAATGTGAAGCATTTAAGTGAGCATACCGGATGTAATAAGAATAGTGCAGGAACTGTGATAATGCATTCGTGATTTGTTGGCAAAAACAGAGCATCTATAAGTCCGCCATAATGACGGTAAGGTAATAGCTATTGATCACTGATTTTAAAATGGAAATGGTAAATTTATTCTGACATGAGATGTCAAGATAATTATCAAATTGTAAGTAGACAAAAATGTGTCAGTAACGGAGACTTAAATAGGTATTCTGGTTTGTTCTTATTCTGAGTTATCCTTTTTAAAGTCCATTTCTCCTCTACATTTGTGTCTAACTTGGTCACCGTCCAACATTTGTGTCTAACTTGGTCACCGTCCAACATTTGTGTCTAACTTGGTCACCGTCCAACATTTGTGTCTAACTTGGTCACCGTCCAACATTTGTGTCTAACTTGGTCACCGTCCAACATTTGTGTCTAACTTGGTCACCGTCCAACATGTGTGTCTAACTTGGTCACCGTCCAACATTTGTGTCTAACTTGGTCACCGTCCAACATTTGTGTCTAACTTGGTCACCGTCCAACATTTGTGTCTAACTTGGTAACCATCCAACACTTGTGTCTAACTTAGTCACCGTCCAACATTTGTGCCTAACTTGGTCACCGTCCAATATTTGTGTCTAACTTGGTCACCGTCCAATATTTGTGTCTAACTTGGTCACCGTCCAATATTTGTGTCTAACTTGGTCACCGTCCAACATTTGTGTCTAACTAAGTCATCATCCAACATTTGTGTCTAACATGGTAACCATCCAACACTTGTGTCTAACTTAGTCACCGTCCAACATTTGTGCCTAACTTGATCATCATCCACAATTTGTGTCTAACTTGGTAACCATCCAACATTTTTGTCTAAATTGGTCACCTTCCAACACTTGTGTCTAACTTGGTAACCATCCAACACTTGTGTCTAACTTAGTCACCGTCCAACATTTGTGTCTAACTTGGTCACCTTCCAACATTTGTGTCTAACTTGGTCACCTTCCAAAACTTGTGTCTAACTTGGTAACCATCCAACACTTGTGTCTAACTTAGTCACCGTCCAACATTTGTGCCTAACTTGATCATCATCCACAATTTGTGTCTAACTTGGTAACCATCCAACATTTGTGTCTAACTTGGTCACCATCCAACATTTGTGTCTAACTTGGTCACCTTCCAACCTTTGAGTCTAACTTGGTCACCATCCAACATTTGTATCTAACTTGGTCACCGTCCAACATGTGTGTCTAACTTGGTCACCTTCCAACATTTGTGTCTAACTTGGTCATCTTCCAACATTTGTGTCTAACTTGGTCACCTTCGAACATTTGTGTCTAACTTGGTCACCTTCCAACATTTGTTTCATTCTTGGTCACCTTCCAACAATTGTTTCTAACTTGGTCACCTTCCAACATTTCTGTCTAACTTGATCACCTTCCAACATTTGTGTCTAACTTGGTCACCTTCCAACATTTGTGTCTAACTTGGTCACCTTCCAAAATGTGTGTCTAACTTGGTCACCTTCCAACATTTGTGTCTAACTTGGTCACATTCCAACATTTGTGTCTAACTTGGTCACCTTCCAACATTTGTGTCTAACTTGGTCACCTTCCAACATTCGTGTCTAACTTGGTCACCTTCCAACATTCGTGTCTAACTTGGTCACCTTCCAACATTTGTTTCATTCTTGGTCACCTTCCAACAATTGTTTCTAACTTTGTCACCTTCCAACATTTGTGTCTAACTTGATCACCTTCCAACATTTGTGTCTAACTTGGTCACCTTCCAACATTTGTGTCTAACTTGGTCACCTTCCAACATTCGTGTCTAACTTGGTCACCTTCCAATATTTGTGTCTAACCTTGTCACCATGCAACATTTTTTTTCTAACTTGGTCAGCTTCCATCATTTGTTTCTATCTTGGTCACCTTCCAACATTTGTTTCTATCTTGGTCACCATCCAACATTTGTTTCTATCTTGGTCACCTTCCAACATTTGTTTCTATCTTGGTCACCATCCAACATTTGTTTCTATCTTGGTCACCATCCAACAGTTGTTTCTATCTTGGTAACCATCCAACATTTGTTTCTATCTTGGCAACCTTACAACATTTGTTTCTATATTGGTCAGCATCCAACATTTGTTTCTAACTTGGTAACCATCCAACATTTGTTTCTATCTTGGTAAACATCCAACATTTGTTTCTAACTTGGTCACCTTCCAACATTTGTTTCTATCTTGGTAACCATCCAACATTTGTGTCTAACTTGGTAACCATCCAACATTTGTTTCTATCTTGGTCACCATCCAACATTTGTATCTAACTTGGTAACCATCCAACATTTGTTTCTATCTTGGTAACCATCCAACATTTGCTTATATTTTGGTAACCATCCAACATTTGTTTCTATCTTAGTAATCATCCAACATTTGTTTCTATCTTGGTAGCCTCCCAACATTTGTTTCTATCTTGGTCACCATCCAACACTTGTTTCTATCTTGGACACCACCCAACACTTGTTTCTATTGGGTCAGCATCCAACATTTGTTTCTATCTTGGTCACCATTAAACACCTGTTTCTATATTGGTAACCTCCCAACATTTGTTTCTATCGTGGACACCATTAAACATTTGTTTCTATCGTTGTCACCATTAAACACTTGTTTCTATCTTGGTAACCTCCCAACATTTGTTTCTATCTTGGTCACCATTAAACATTTGTTTCTATCTTGGTCACCATTAAACACTTGTTTCTATCTTGGTAACCTCCCAACATTTGTTTCTATCTTGGTCACCATTAAACATTTGTTTCTATCTTGGTAACCTCCCAACATTTGTTTCTATCTTGGACACCACCCAACACTTATTTCTATCTTGGTCACCTTCCAACATTTGTTTCTATCTTGGTCACAACCCAACACTTGTTTCTATCTTGGTCACAACCCAACACTTGTTTCTATCTTGGTCACCATTAAACACTTGTTTCTATCTTGGACACCACCCAACACTTATTTCTATCTTGGTCACCATTAAACACTTGTTTCTATCTTGGACACCACCCAAAACTTGTTTCAATCTTGGTCACCATTAAACATTTGTTTCGACCTTAGTCAACATGCAACATTACTTTTTCTACCCCTCCCCTGTACTTTCATTGAAAGGTTTTTGTTTGTAAATAGATCGTGTAAATGATACAATTTCAAGTTACACAGAAATGAATGCTTACAATATCTGTACATCAAGTGAGCCCAGTGCTCGATGACCAGCAACAAGCTTTATTATATATGGTTCGATTGTTCTGATGGGTAATTGAAGGTCATCTCTCGCTATTATGCCAATGCGATTTCGTGTTTGGCTGGCAAATAGCTTACATGATGGAGGCCTATTTCATGTTTGATTATTTTTCTCTTTATGATACGTTTCAAAATGCTTCTGCAACTTACAAGGTCGCATACTTTCTTTGCAAAGTTTAATATCGCTTTTTTATTTATTTTGTAACAATTTTTAAAACTTTTTTTTGTAACCCCCCACACAAAAAATCTCATTTTAAGCTCTTCGATATCTTGTGGTCTATTGATGACAGGATAAGTTCATATCTTGTGGTCTATTGATGACAGGATAAGTTCATATCTTGTGGTCTATTGATGACAGGATAAGTCCGTATCTTGTGGTCTATTGATGACAGGATAAGTCCGTATCTTGTGGTCTATTGATGACAGGATAAGTCCGTACCTTGTGGTCTATTGATGACAGGATAAGTCCGTACCTTGTGGTCTATTGATGACAGGATAAGTCCGTACCTTGTGGTCTATTGATGACAGGATAAGTCCGTATCTTGTGGTCTATTGATGACAGGATAAGTCCGTATCTTGTGGTCTATTGATGACAGGATAAGTCCGTATCTTGTGGTCTATTGATGACAGGATAAGTTCATATCTTGTGGTCTATTGATGACAGGATAAGTCTGTATCTTGTGGTCTATTGATGACAGGATAAGTCCGTATCTTGTGGTCTATTGATGACAGGATAAGTCCGTATCTTGTGGTCTATTGATGACAGGATAAGTCCGTATCTTGTGGTCTATTGATGACAGGATAAGTCCGTATCTTGTGGTCTATTGATGACAGGATAAGTTCATATCTTGTGGTCTATTGATGACAGGATAAGTCCTTATCCAGGTTACTCGACTGAGTATTTTCGACATTTCTTCTATGACAAGGTAGCTATAATGTATTGGGAATGGGGAACAAATTCGAAACAAATTGAGAAAATATCTACATATGTTTGCAGTTTACAAAATAATAAATACGATTTTTCCTTAAAAAAAAAAACAGCGTCAGAGCTTGCCAACAAAGGCTATTTTTTTTAGTGCTCACAAATCAAAGGTTATGTTGCCCGAGGTAGATTTTCATCAAGCTAAAATATTATAAACAGAAACTATGAAAAGACTAACAAAACTTTAGTTTTCCAATACTATACAATAATATATTAGTAAAATTTTAATTCATAGACTTTGGAAGTTCGTCCACAGAACTTGCATATGGCTAAAAAGAAACGGACGATTAGGTTGAGCAGTGGCCATGTTGTTGGGGAGGGGGAGTCTTCTTTTATCCTTCCTCATCTGCCTTTCAGCGCCGAGGGGAGATATAGTTTGCTGCTTTGTGTTGCTCTGTGGCCTCTACTACTGCTATGTTTCCTAGTATTTCTAATATTCCATCATTCCATCTTTTTCATGGTCGTTCCTGAGTCTTATGTTCCCACCACGTTTATTAAATGCTTGTTGAGTTGTATGTTTCAGTCTTTCTGTCTTATCACGTGGCCAAACCAATTTATCTGATATTTCTTTAAGTATTGTAAGGCGGGCTGTCCCTAACTTTTCCCCCAGTTCTTCATTTCTGATCTTATCTCTCAAGCTGTTTCAAGTCATTCGTCTACCACCATCTGTCGTCTTAGTGGGTGGGGGCACTCTGTCCATCATGGATGGTAACTATTGAACTCCGTCATATAGTTCTGATGTGCTTTAGTCTTATAGGCGTTGCTAATGAAACTACTTTCGCTAAGAGTGAAAATGAGTTACAAGAAATTTTAGACATAGTGAAAGAAAGCAAAAATAAATGACTCAGCCTTAATAGCAAAAAGACAGAAGTAATGGTAAAAACACAGAAAAAGACATCACTTCTGTGCAAAATAAAGACAAGTGCAACAATATTAAAACAGGTAAATGAATTTAAATATTTGGGAACTTTGTTAACCTCAGACAGAAGATATACAAAAGAGGTGAGATGCAGAATGGCTAAGGCAAAAGCAGCTTTCCAAAAAATGAGGAAGATACTATGCAATCCATTTTCGACAATAGAAATAAGAAAAAGAGAACTTAAATGTTATGTAGAACCAATCTTAACATATTGATGTGAGTCATGGACAATAGGACAACAGACAAGAAAATCACTGGAGGCTGTAGAAATGTGGTTTTACAGAAGAATGTTGAGAGTACCATGGACAGCTAAGAAGAGTAACGGAGATGTTCTGAGAGAGGTCAAAGCAAAAAGAGAGCTAATTTCCAATATTAGGAAGAAACAATCATCATTTTTTGGTCATGTATAATGAGAAGAGAACAGCTGGAATATATTGTAACAAGTGGGAAAATTGAGGGACGAAGAGATAGAGGGAAGCAAAGAGAAAAGATACCAGACGTCTTAAGAGAATGGCATAGCAGAAGGACAACAACAGAATTGATAAATAACTGGCGAGATCGAAAGTTGTGGAGAGACATGACGCTAGCAGGCATGGTACTTGATGATGATGAATGAAACAATTCACTGAGTAGAAAGCGATGACATCAGATCGTTGTATTCTACAAACGTCCACATTATTATGTATGTCCGACTAGTCTCATTACGTGGACCCCCATTTACGCCATTTTACCCGTGCCCGCCTCCCCCCGTAATATCCTGTTACCCGTAGGGACAAACTCTTCATATTTTCAACAGCCGGAGCAACTTTTACGTGCTCAATGTGAACACGGGATCTCCTTATTGCATATTTTTCTCCGACAGAATTAGGTTCGCGAAATGTCAAATATATGTTTCTGTAAACAACATTGTAAGCCAACTCAAGTTTTCTCTAAACCATAATAATATAGATCTCATAGTGACATGGAAACTGTTGGACTCGCAGAAAACAAAAGTTGACTTTACAATGATCCAACGGCAGAAATGCCAAAGTTTGGCAACGACTCGCAGAAAACAAAAGTTGACTTTACAATGATCCAACGGCAGAAATGCCAAAGTTTGGCAATGACTCACAAATTTAGCACAAAATCAAGAAAATAACAGCAAAAAATGCGATGTGAGATTGTGGGAGAAAAACAGTATGTACATTCTAACATTGTAGTGGAGGAGATGTATAGACGTAGAAACATTGTTGCTACTCCAGTGAGCATGGAATTTGATGATGATGAAGATATATGGCACAGTTGTGATGTCATAGTAATCTCTCTATTCTATTGTATATATAGATTAATGTATATTGATAGACATAATAGTAAAAGAAAGCAACAAGAAAGGTCTCAGTCTGAATAGTAAGAAAACAGAAGTAATGGTTATATCGAAGGAACAATCATCACCATCATGCAGCATAAAAATAAACAAGATAAATCTGAAACAAGTGCACCGTTTCAAATACTTGGGCACAATAATAACATCAGATGAGAGATGCACCACAGAAATAAAAAGCAGAATAGCTCATGCCAAAATAGCATTTCAGAAAATGAAAACATTCTTATACAACAAATCTATGTCAATAAAAATGAGAAAGAGAGTTCATCGGTGCTATATAGAACCAATTCTGACCTATGGAACCGAATCATGGACAATAGACAAACAAATGAAAGACGATTAGAGGCCACAAAGATGGGATTTCTCAGAAGAATGTTGAAAGTTCCCTGAACAGATAAAAAGACCAATAAGGAAGTTCTCAAAGAGGCCAACACAAAAAGGGAGCTCTTAAAAAAACATCAGAAAGAAGCAATCAACATTTTTCGGGCACATCTTGAGAAGAGGAAAGTTGGAATACTTGATTACAACTGGGAAAAAAAAGAGAGACCGCGGACGACAAAGAGAGAAAATATTGGATAGCTTGGTGTCATGGCATAGAAAACAGTCAACAACAGAACTGATACGATGCACTGTAGATAGAAGATTGTGGAGGGACATGATCGCCTACGCCAACCGGTATGGCACATGATGATGATGATTGTATATATAAACCATCGCTCTTCATATACAATGAGCAAACTATCGTGGCGCTCTGTGTTTGTGTGTGTGTGTAGTAGTAGTAGTAGTAGTAGTAGTAGTAGTAGTAGTAGTAGTAGTAGTAGTAGTACAAGTATAATTTTTATTAAAGGACTGATTTTTCACCAAATTTGATTTATTGCATAAGTAGAAGCCATTTTAGAAGCATTCATGTTTGTAGCCCTCATAACGGGGGTAATCTCGAAGGTCGTACACGTAGGTGTCGCTGAATGGAGGTGGCTGGTCATCATCAACACCACAGCCATCCTTCTGTGTATGGTAGTTTGTGTTTGTTTCCTCGTTTTGTGGAAGTTCTTGTGTGGGTTGTGTGTTGCAATTATGTATTTCTGAAAGTTTCTGCCTTCTAGGTTCATCTTCTGAATCTGTTGATGTGGGCGTCTGGGCTTTCGTTCTGGAAGTCTGCTGGTGTGTGTGTTTCTTTGTTGTTTGTTCTATTTTCTTTTGTTCCGAGCTTCGTTTCTTCTTCGTAGGTGGTTGGGGTGTGTCGTTGACTGCTTCTTCTGTTGCTGCTGTATCTGTTGTCTTGGTATCGTAGGTCTGCACTGGATTTGTAATGACTGGTCCCTCGACTGTCGCCTGCAGTCTCAGGCCTGGATTCTTGGGGCACCGGTTTTCCCAATGTGTATCTAGTCCACGGTGAGAACATCGTGTTCTCCTGCCTGGCAGGGTAACAAAGAGCTTGATCGTTTCGTTGATTGTTCCTTTCATTTTTATGTTAATATAGTGGGGTATCTTTACATCTGGGGTTGGCTTGTACCAAAACGTCCATTTGTCTGCTCGGTAGGTGTCTTGTTTTACTTGGGCCTCCTTGTCCCCTGTAATTCCGTATACAAGTTTCTGTATTATTTTTTGTTTTAACGTTGGCGGTATCCATTGGACGCACCCTCTTAACTGCTCCTTCTCTTGGTGGCATATCACCATTGTGATATTGGGTTCTTTTAGTTGGATCGTCTTGTTCCCGAGCTCCTTGTAGTTTTGCTTATGTGCTTCCGGTTTTAAAGTGAAAAACCACTTCCTTGTATCGTTGAAGCGATAGACGGTGTTTATACCGTTGAGCATAACCCCAGCTGGGCCAATGAGTATACTCGTCATCATAGAAACGGTAATTCTTGAGACATCTGGACCGTCGATAGTGGCCATCAATGTGTCTTTCTCGTTTTTGTTCTCTAATTTGACTTCGTAGGTTGGAATTTCCCATTCAGTTGGCGACATCTGGACCTGTTCTGTTCTCATTCTTTTTCTTTTGAAATTGTTCTGGACAGCTTGAAAAGTTGACTTGTTTTCTTTATTTCCTTTGGTGTCTTCTTGGCATGTCTTGTTTTCTTTAATCCATCAATTAGCCTTCTTGGCACCTTTACTCGAGACCTTGGGAGGCATTGTGTCTATAAGAAACAAGTTGTGGCGCTCTGTATTACACATCGTTGCACTGAACAAAAAAACATTACAAGATAGCCGTACAGGCCTGGGGCGAACACTTTACCAAACTCGGGACACTAACTCATATAGGTATCTGACTCGATGAATTAGGGAAAGCAAGTAACAGCGAGGAAAATCACTGACCTTCAGTTGATATGGTCAAGTTTGGCAAGGTTGAATACTTGACACTCCAACATCAACCTCTGTTCATTCCCGTAGCAGTTACATACGTATGTCGTGTATTGTTGATTCCATTGACTAATGTTTTACTACGATATGAAAATGTTAGTTCTCTCCCTTTGTAGATTTAATTCCTTCCGTGACCAAGTTTACCCACAAACCACGACCCTCTGTAGACAGACGTGATGTTTGTAGACAGATGTGATGTGTGTAGACAGATGTGATGTGTGTAGACAGATGTGATGTGTGTAGACAGATGTGATGTGTGTAGACAGATGTGATGCGTGTAGACAGATGTGATGTGTGTAGACAGATGTGATGTGTGCAGACAGATGTGATGTGTGCAGACAGATGTGATGTGTGCAGACAGATGTGATGTGTATAGACAGATGTGATGTGTGTAGACAGATGTGATGTGTGCAGACAGATGTGATGTCTATAGACAGATGTGATGTGTGCAGACAGATGTGATGTGTATAGACATATATGATGTGTATAGACAGATGGGATGTGTATAGACATATATGATGTGTATAGACAGATGTGATGTGTATAGACATATATGATGTGTATAGACAGATGTGATGTGTGCAGACAGATGTGATGTGTGTAGACAATGTGATGTGTGTAGACAGATGGCCGTGCACAAATCCCGGTAATTTTTAAACTGGAGTTATTGTTATTGAGTTATTTGCGGGTTATCATCATTGCACTCCGAACATGTCCATAGGTCCCTTCATCAGCAAGTCCTGCAGTGCCCTGCGACTTATGACTCCAGTTCTGTGATGGTGGATAAGTCTTCTTATACGGCCACTAAGTTTCTCCTTTCTGTGCCCTTCTTAACTCCCGTCTCTATCATCCAGAGGAGTGACGTGGAAACATGGTTGTCGAAGTCCTGTGCCCTTCCCACATATCGGAGGGCATTGATGATGTCCACCCAATCCATTGGTGGATCATCTTCAATGACAGCGCAGTTAGCCAACTTGTCCGCGCTTTCATTTCCCTGCACTAAGGCATGTCCAGGGACTTTAGACAAAGGTGACCTTACTTATTTTTGACTTCTGCAAAAACTCTTCCTATTGCATGCAAACAGAGCCCGCCTCCTCTTTGCCTATCATACTCTACTCGGTATGCAGGCGTGGGTGTAGTCTTGGGACTCTAACCAGATAAATGCCTTGGTCACTGCCATCACCTCCATCGTCATGCTACTCGTGGTCATAACGTATACACCACTGTCTTCCTTGACTGTCCTGCCTGCCGAGTGTGCTGTAGATGCCCATGCAATCATTTGGTGTCGTATTACAGATCCGTCCGTATAGATGCCTGCATCTTTCTCATCAGTGTTATCCCAGATGAGAACGTCTAGCAGCGATTAATCTAATGAGGAAGGGGTACACCGCCAATTTGAGGAGCATGTGCATGAGATATTCAAATGGTACCCTGTTGTATGCATCCGCCAGATCTATAGCAGCAGCACATGCCTCCTGTCGTCCGTGGAAGCCTTCGAAAACGTCATAGGCGAAGACTGCCACATTGAGCCATGTCACTTTGTTATATCTATAACCTCCGAGTGTGGGTGGGAATGTGCGTATCTGTTCAAGGTGACATGTGAGGACACGGGCAACTATTTTCTCCAGCAGCTTGTCCGCAGTGTTCTGCATCGTGATGATTCTGTAGGTACTGATCTGAGAATGGTCCTTGTTTGGCTTCGGTAGCGGTAGTAAGTAGCTGTGTAGCCACTCCTCTGGCCATTCCGAATGCTGGCAGTAAACTCTTTGGCCAGTATTTTCAAGTCATCGTCAGCTAAATAGCCTATGTCGTCCTACACCATCTGGACCAGGAGCAGTCTTGTGTGACCTTTTAAGTGTTGTGCGAATGCTATCTGTTGTGACTGCGAGATCTTCTCCCAGCACTACATCCTCACACAATTATGAAAGGGACCCTGTATCCTCATTCTTACAGCCTCATTGCTTTGGTCAGTCTGCTTAATAGTCAGTCTGCTCAATGTAGCGGGCAAGCAGGGCCTTCCCTTTGCTCTCATCAGATTTGTGCCATATCTAGCCTGTGCTCTGTAAGTCTGGTGTGCCTCTGTGTCGTGTTGTGCCTATCATGCTCTGATGAAGGAGCCAAAATGTTGCTAGCTATATTTCTGAGCACACTTTTTTTTCAGAAATCATCACACTTGGCATCATTAGCCTGCTTAGCGCATAGTTTAAAGTGCATCATTTTGTGGTCGACCTCTTCTTTCAGAAACTTCAATAGCTCAATTTGTGTTCTTCCATTCTTTCTGGCTTTCTGCCATGTCCTGGCCGTTTGTCTCCTGCTCCGCCAAGCTTCCCTTACTTCTACGTTCCACCAGGGTGACTGCATCCATCTCTTTACATTTGAAACTGGATTTACTTCACAGTGAATACTAAATACGTTGATAAATCTGAAGGTAATAAATCAACAGAGAACAAGATTCAATCAAATAATGCTTTCATTTTGTTCAATGTTTAATTTGTCTAGTCCCCATATTTAGGTGACAGCTGCTGTGGGCTTATCTTGTGCTACGATTGATTTTTTTTCGGAATATAACAGATAAAATATATTTTTGAAATGGTTTTCTTCTAGTCTTAATATGATGTCTAGTTAGTGAATATAGTAATAACATAATATTTTTTTGCTGAAAAACAAAATCTCACTCAGTAAAGTCAATAGTCATTTCTTAATTTTTTTTTTAATGTAGGAAAATGTTGTAATGAACTTCAGTTTATCTTCCATTGTATGTTGCCGTTCTGCATTTTCTTCTCAGTTTGGGGAAAATAAACGAGTGAATTAGAACTGTATATCTGAACTGTTTGTGATATCTGAAGTGTTGGTGATATCTGAACTGTTGGTGATATCTGAAGTGTTGGTGATATCTGATCTGTTGGTGATATTTGAATTGATGGTGATATTTGAACTATTGGTGATATATGAATTGTTGGTGATATTTGAACTGTTGGTGATATCTGAACTGTTGGTGATATATGAAGTGTTGGTGATATCTACAATGTTGGTGATATCTGAACTGTTGATGATATCTGAACTGTTGGTGATATCTGAACTGTTGGTGATATCTGAATTGTTGGTGATATCTGAACTGTTGGTGATATCTGAACTGTTGGTGATATTTGAACTGTTGGTGATATCTGAACTGTTGGTGATATCTGAACTGTTGGTGATATCTGAATTGTTGGTGATATTTGAACTGTTGGTGATATCTGAACTGTTGGTGATATTTGAACTGTTGATGATATCTGAACTGTTGGTGATATCTGAACTGTTGGTGATATTTGAACTGTTGATGATATCTGAACTGTTGGTGATATTTGAACTGTTGGTGATATTTGAACTGTTGATGATATCTGAACTGTTGGTGATATCTGAACTGTTGGTGATATCTGAACTGTTGGTGATATTTGAACTGTTGATGATATCTGAACTGTTGGTGATATCTGAACTGTTGGTGATATCTGAACTGTTGGTGATATCTGAACTGTTGGTGATATTTGAACTGTTGATGATATCTGAACTGTTGATCATATCTGAACTGTTGGTGATATCTGAACTGTTGGTGATATCTGAATTGTTGGTGATATCTGAACTGTTGGTTATATTTGAACTGTTGGTGATATTTGAACTGTTGGTGATATCTGAACTGTTGGTGATATCTGAACTGTTGGTGATATCTGAACTGTTGGTGATATCTGAAGTGTTTGTGATATCTACAATGTTGGTGATATCTGAACTGTTGATGATATCTGAAATGTTGATGATATCTGAACTGTTGGCTATGCACTTTTGCTGTTGTTTTGTTGGTTGACTATGCACTTTTTTTTTACTACTTTAGCAATGTTGTTATCAGTGTTAACATTGTGAGTATCAATCAATTATATTACTGACTGTACACTATTTCGAGCTGTTAGACTTCCAAGCTTATCTATATTGTATTCTCACAAAATATTAGTCCGTTTAATCCATCTGTATCCTGTACACACTTTTTTTTAAAAATTATACTGAACACACGATATTTCTTTGACCTAAGTTTTAGCCAGGGTTTATTCCAGGACTTTACTGGGCGAGGAAAAGGGGGGGAGAAATAAAATTCCCCCTCACTCTCAGCGGAACATTTTAACAATCTAATAATTAAATTTATATTCCTCATTTTAAAACAATCGCATCTATGGTTGTAAGATTGTGAGAATTATAACAATGACCAATACAACATTAATATTAAAGGAATTTTTTAGTAACGAAAAATGCAGAATTTAGATTTTCAAATCAGGGCTGGTATAGATTTTTGAGGGAATAAATTCTGGCGTGTTTGAGTCAACATTTTGAATTGTTAGATTAGCTTCAGTTTTAAGTTGATAGGATCAATTATCAATATAATCACTGCACAGAGGTCTGTGATAGTATCGTCTTAGTTTTCTCCAGATTCATATCTTTAGGCTGGAAACTGCTGCTACTTATTTGATGATGCAGAATTGAGATACCTTCATAATTATTGCACATAGATCACAACACAACGTACTAACAATGTCTTGTTCATGAAGTCAATAATCAAAGATTATGAATTTTGCTTTTTCAAGTTTATTTGACCATCGGTTGTATATGTGATGTATATAGTGGAGTACATACAATTATAAATTGCAATTCTAAAATCAATGTTCTTGATCTGGATGCGCTCAAGAGGTTAACACCCATATTTATTTGAGACATCTCGTAATACATATTGTGTGACATTTCTAATTATATTTTTCCTTCTATCAAATATTACAACTCGTCTTGCTTTAAGCTTGCTCTTCTATATCTATGTCTTGACTTATTCAATGTTACTCTTAATCTACTTGATCTTGATCTTACTCTTAATCTACTACTTTTACTCACTGGAGCGCAAAACCTCTGAATCTAACTTGAATCACTTCTCCACTAAATGATGTCTCGTCTAACTTGATGTTCATCTTCTTCTTTTCTCTTTTCACTGATACCTAAAAGGTGTCGTGGTTTATACTTGATGTTCACTAGATGATTTTCTATCTTTCTCTAACTTTATATCACAATTGATCTTGTTCTTTATCTCTATGTTTATAACTCTAGGTGCTCCTCACTCTCTGTGTGTTTCTGAAGGGTGCTCTGATGTTTCTCAAATCATTCTAAACTCTTAACTATCACTCTCGAGGTCCACTGTCTTATTTACATAATTTTTTTTGGCTTAGTCACTTGCAGCGATCTCTCAGTCAATGACTAAAAGCAAAATTCAACTCTAAATGACACTTTTTGTGTCAAATTCTGTAAAACAAATCTCCATATTGACATTTAGTTAGCATCTGAGTTTTAGGAATAACGCGAATATGAACTCTCTCTCTGCGATCAGGACCCAATCAGAGTAGGATTCCAGCTCCTCACATGAACTCAGCTGTCAGGTTAGGTGTGTTACAAACAGAACATCACAATTAGAGTCTGCCAGATCCACTCTGATTGAACACCCGTTAAAAACGTTGCACTGTGTTCTGCGCCAGTGGCCCAGTGCATCCGATTTCAGCCAGCATTTTATTCAGGTTTGCTTTCCCTAGCTTTTGATTGTCCCCAATCTTCCTGCAAGGCAGCAGGTGATCTTTTCTGTAGGGGGATTCTGCCCTTAGATGGTCGGCCCTCCCAGGTTTACGAGCACCATCTGCCCGAGTCACTAGAGGTGACTAACACAGACATGCACACACACAGATATGAGATGTGACAAACACAGACATGCACATAGCGATACGAGGCATGACTAACACTGACATACATCAAGATATATGACACATGACTAACATAAACATGCACATAAAGATATGAGATATGACTGACATAGACATGCACCCACAAAGAAATTACACATGTCTAGCATGGACATGCACACAAAGAAAAATATGAGATATGACCAACATAGATAGGCACACACAATGATATGGGATGTGACTAGCATAGCCATGCAAACACAAGGATATGAGATGTGACATACACAGACATACACACACAAAGATATGAGATATGACTAACATAAACATACACACAGAGATATGAGATATCACTAGCCCAAACATGCACACACAAAGATATGACACATGACTAACACAGATACACACTATGATATGAGATATGACTAAACACATACACACTTAAAGATATGAGACATGATTAACACGGACACTCCAAGATATGAGATATGACTAACATGACACACACCAAGATATGAGCCATGGCCAGCACACACACACACACACACACACACACAAGCCAGGATATGAGCCTTGGCTAGCAATGAAACACACCAAGAAATGAACCATGTCCAGCACAGAAAGAAAATATCCAGTACACATTAAGGTATCCATATGCTTGGGTTTGTTGTAGCCGGCAGACTCTTCTTAACGTGGGAATCATCGACATACGAGACGCCGGCCCCCATGAACTGTTAACAGATATCGTGCAAACAGTTGTACGGAGGTTTGAGAGTGCAGTCTGACCCGTAGAACGTTCCCTTGCATGAACAGATCCCGGTTGACTGTTCACATATGAACTCTAAGAAGGGCATCTCTCTCATAAACGTAAGCTGCCCCCGAGTTTGTTTATCAGTCACGTTGACATCTATTCCGCCACCTTTACAATAACAGCTACAATTTCCCATTCCCAAAACTTGCTATGTTATACTGTGTCTGTGTTATCATTGTACTGCGATCATCAACTTAACTGATGGCTAGCTACTAAGCTATCCGACCCAACTCTAATATCTCTATCTCTCATTATGTGATCTAGTCTCTCATTACGTGATCTAGTCTCTCATTACGTGATCTAGTCTCTCATTACGTGATCTAGTCTCTCATTACGTGATCTAGTCTCTCATTACGTGATCTAGTCTCTCATTACGTGATCTAGTCTCTCATTATGTGATCTAGTCTCTCATTACGTGATCTAGTCTTTCATTACGTGATCTAGTCTCTCATTACGTGATCTAGTCTCTCATTACGTGATCTAGTCTCTCATTATGTGATCTAGTCTCTCATTATGTGATCTAGTCTCTCATTATGTGATCTAGTCTATTTACTATCATAGGTCCAGCCCGTAAGTGTTCAGATCTCTACAGTTTTTTATATGGATTCTGCCACATCATTTACTCTCAACTGCTATATATATATTTATGTAGAACCTATTATTAAATCATGTTGAAAGTTCACTCGACAGCAAAAAAGACCAATGAGGAAGTTCTCAAAGAGGCCAACACAAAAAGGCAGCTCCCAAAAAACATCAGAAAGAAACAATCAACATTTTTCGGGCTCATCATGAGAAGAGGAAAGTTAGAATACTTGGTTACAACTGGCAAAATAAAAGGAAATAGAGATCGCGGACGACAAAGAGAGAAAATACTGGATAGCTTGGTGTCATGGCATAGAAAACAGTCAACAAAAGAACTGATATGATGCATTGTAGATAGAAGATTGTGGAAGGACATGATCGCCAACGCCAAATGGTATGACATATGGCGACGATTGTTAAATGAAAGTTGTGACAAATAGCTGATTTAGGTTTCCATGCTAAATTAGTATGTAGGGACTAATATATACTTTTGAACTAAGACAGTTTTCCTTTCTTGAGGTTGTGGTTGTTGTTTAGTTTTATTAGAAAACGAGCTGATAATTGAGACACCAGGCTTCCATATTGAGTGGCAAGCTCACTGTTGTGTTATGTTTTACAACTTCCACGAAAAAGATGAAGCCTGATACCTCCACTGTTGACCGTGACCTTGAATGTAATTTCTGTAAAAAAAGCCACCGAAGATGCTGACTGTCCTCTTATTCAGACAACTACCACATCAACATTCTCTCACGATCCAGTGCCCATACAAACAGCTAGTTCATCTGGACACAATCCGTGAGAAGCCAGCTATAAGTCTGTGTGTAATTTTATTGATTCTTGGGCAGATAAATATAAATGGTTTGTTTTTATATAAAGGCCAAGGTTATGCTTGTTATCGTGTTTGTTCTAGATTCTATCTGATTCATGCAAACAAACTACAGAAAACAAAAGATGTCTTTATTAATGTATCTTTCACTTATTATAATAAAGCAACATGAACTACTGAGAAATTGAAAGAAAAAACACAAAGATTTCTCTGAATATCATAAAAAAGTTATCAAGAAAGCAAATCTTTGTATTTTTCATGGAAAGAGACCTATTCACTCAATCCTACTTCAGCAATGTGAAGCTGGTATTGAAGAAATTCGGCACGGCATCAGTGTTTTGAAGAGGAGTTGATGTTTTCTACTTAAAGAGGAGGTAACTCACACAACCAAATATGAACATATTGTGATAAATTAGATAGGACCGTGTGGTAAGAGTTGAAGTGACTGGCTTCAGAAACAGAGTGGACCAGTTGCATATTGTAGTTCACAATTACTTGTGATATTGCACACATTGTAATACTTGATATTGCACACATTGTAATACTTGATATTGCACACATTGTAAAACTTGATATTGCAGTGTATGGGAGATATAACATATCACTAAATAACACACCCCTTGAATCTGTGAGAAAGTTCACCTATCTCGGCTCTATGGTCACAACCACTGTCTCCCTTGACGAAGAAATCAATTCCCGAATCGGAAAGGCAGCTTCCACATTTGATAAACTTAAAGATAGAGCCAACACCAAATTTAACACTGAGGACTAAGATTCAAATTTACCAAAGTTGTGTGCTTCGTAAACTTCTATACGGATCATAAACTTGGACTACCTATGTAGGTCAGGAGAAAAGGTTAAACAGCTTTCACGTGTGTTGCCTTCGAAAGATTCTGAACATCAAATGGCAGAACAAAGAAGTAAGCAACTATAATGCCGTACAACGAGCCAAACTCCCACCCACCATGGCAACACTTAGGAGTCGTAGACTAAGGTGGCTGGGCCATGTAAGAAGAATGGCAAACATTCGTATTCCCAAACAAATTTTGTATGGCGAACTTAAAGATGGAAAAAGACCAAAGGGCAGACCAGCGCTGAGATATAAAGATATTTGCAGAGCTTCCTTGAGGGAACTCTCTATCAGTGGAAGAAACTGGGAAAATCTGGCTGCAGGTCGTAGCACACGGAGAACAAAAGTAAAAATGGCACAATATTTGTCGAGGCATTGCTGATATCAGATTAAGAAGACAAAAGGCGCAGGAGAAAGGAGACGAGGCCAGACACCACAAATACATGTTCATCCTGTAGATGGATCTGTCTATCCAATATTGGTAGATCCTGTAGATGGGTCTGTCTATCCAATATTGGTAGATCCTGTAGATGGATCTGTCTATCCAATATTGGTAGATCCTGTAGATGGATCTGTCTATCCAATATTGGTAGATCCTGTAGATGGATCTGTCTATCCAATATTGGTAGATCCTGTAGATGGATCTGTCTATCCAATATTGGTAGATCCTGTAGATGGATCTGTCTATCCAATATTGGTAGATCCTGTAGATGGATCTGTCTATCCAATATTGGTAGATCCTGTAGATGGATCTGTCTGTCCAATATTGGTAGATCCTGTAGATGGATCTGTCTATCCAATATTGGTAGATCCTGTAGATGGATCTGTCTGTCCAATATTGGTAGATCCTGTAGATGGATCTGTCTATCCAATATTGGTAGATCCTGTAGATGGATCTGTCTGTCCAATATTGGTAGATCCTGTAGATGGATCTGTCTGTCCAATATTGGTAGATCCTGTAGATGGATCTGTCTGTCCAATATTGGTAGATCCTGTAGATGGATCTGTCTGTCCAATATTGGTAGATCCTGTAGATGGATCTGTCTGTCCAATATTGGTAGATCCTGTAGATGGATCTGTCTATCCAATATTGGTAGATCCTGTAGATGGATCTGTCTATCCAATATTGGTAGATCCTGTAGATGGATCTGTCTATCCAATATTGGTAGATCCTGTAGATGGATCTGTCTATCCAATATTGGTAGATCCTGTAGATGGATCTGTCTATCCAATATTGGTAGATCCTGTAGATGGATCTGTCTATCCAATATTGGTAGATCCTGTAGATGGATCTGTCTATCCAATATTGGTAGATCCTGTAGATGGATCTGTCTATCCAATATTGGTAGATCCTGTAGATGGATCTGTCTATCCAATATTGGTAGATCCTGTAGATGGATCTGTCTATCCAATATTGGTAGATTCTGTAGATGGATCTGTCTATCCAATATTGGTAGATCCTGTAGATGGATCTGTCTATCCAATATTGGTAGATCCTGTAGATGGATCTGTCTATCCAATATTGGTAGATCCTGTAGATGGATCTGTCTATCCAATATTGGTAGATCCTGTAGATGGATCTGTCTATCCAATATTGGTAGATCCTGTAGATGGATCTGTCTATCCAATATTGGTAGATCCTGTAGATGGATCTGTCTATCCAATATTGGTAGATTCAACCCGAGAGAAAGTATTCAGCAAAGCAGCATCCAGCATGGGCACTAATATTTTACCGAACTACTGACTGATCATGATTGCTTGCTACCAACCGCCTGTCAAAACGACAAAGGCCATACGTATATATATGGTAGAGATACTTAATGAACAGTTTGCTACTGAAATTAAGGGGAGGCCATTTCCTCTAATGGCTGATGAATCCACAAACACTGTCAACAAATCTGAGCTTGTCTATATATGTGAGATTTGTGACAGACTGTGGAGAAATTAGAGAGACGTTTTTGTGCATAATTCCACATCAAAATACAACAGCAGAAACCATCTTAAACTGTATTGGTAGCGAAATAAATAAACGTGGTATGGCATTTAGTAATCTTATTGCTTGTGAATTTGATGGAGGTTCGAATTTTTCAGGCAGTATCTCCGGGTTCACAAAAGGGTGTCAGATAAATCAGGAACGACTATTGTCTACATACATTGTGGGGCAAATGTCACTTGCACTAACAAGCAAAAGGTTTTTTTAATGTAGTTAGAGACATATAAACTGTTCCACCAATCTACAAAAAAAGAAACAGTTCTCCGTGACATAAAAAAAATGTTAGGAAATCCTATGCTGAGAAGGCTACAGATGTGCTCTGGCTCAAGCAGTATAACACCAATCACAACATTAAGGAATGTTATGGGTAAATTATGATAACTTGTGAGCATTTACATAAGGATAGGGCAGGAATGTCAGTTGGTAATTCTATCAAATGTTATGACAGCATTATTATATGGCTGTTAAACACGGAGAACAACAGAAATCACAATCATGAAGATAAAGACTGTCATTAATGGATGCTTATGCAGGGATAGAAATGGCCGGACAAGATCACTGACGTAGAATTATGGAAAGGTACCAGTTATACCTGTGAATAAAGAGCTACAGCGAAGACGATGGCGCTGGGTAGGACACACACTGCGGAAGCCAACTGGGGGTATTACACAACAGGTCCTTCTTTTGGAAACCCCAATGAAAAAGACAAAGTGAAAGACCCAGATATTCTTGGAGAGGACAGATGGAAGCAGAGATGAAGATGATGGGGAAGACATGGAATGATCATAAAAGAATGGCAAGAAACAGAATGGCTTGGAAAGTGTTTGCTGAAGCCCTATGCTCCACAGGGAGCTGAAGAGGTAGAAGAAGAAGAAGAATTCTACCAAAAGCTAATTTCAAGCATATCTTCTACACTTAAAATCAATATATTGTGGATGTACAAGTAGCAAAAAATAAATAAAGAAAAATAAAAATAAAAAAAACAATAACATAGCAATTTTACTGAAAAATATAAAGAAATTATATACACGGTGTCACACATCCGAACAATAAAAACAGATGTCTCCGAAATCTGAGGTTTAGTTAGGAAGCTTTGGAATTAATGTCAGCGTGTTCATTTTCTTAATCATTTCATCACATTCAGCAGATAAAAGAGTCAGATGTTAACTCTCTGTGTCAGTATTTGCATGACATAGATCAAGATCACTTACAAGCAGAGCTTAAATCTTTTAAATATTTGGCCTCAAATGTGAACGACAATGTATCACCATTAAAATATATTCTTCAATCTTCAACTGGTTATGAAGAACTTAAACAATAATATAGGATAACAATAATGGCTGTACCAACATCAACAGCCACTGTTGAAGGGTCCTTTAGTGCTGTGAACAGAATAATGACTCCACTAAGAAAACAGCTAGGAGATAGTTCACTGGATCACGACATGAGGATTTCTATTGAAGGAGAACAGATTTCAAGTCAAGAATTCTTATACACAAGTCTCGAGCGCTATATCATTAAAAAACAAAGGAGAGTATGTCAGCTTTAAATGAAGACCTAAACAAGGGGCATAAACTACATGTCAATGAGATATATTTCTGAAAGCTTTCAATCGTCCTTCTTTAAATATATTCTCCATCTCTCCAAGGATAAGAAAAATACTCCACGCCGCCCCCCCCTCCCGCCCAAAAGCCGGGGATTTTTTTTTTTCTAAAAGAAACCGTGACATAAACAATACACAACCAGTCTTTTAGCACAACTTTTGTCTTCTAACTTGCTGTTAATTTCTCTACAACTTTTGTCTTCTAACTTGCTGTTCATTTCTCCACAACTTTTGTCTTCTAACTTGCTGTTCATTTCTCTACAACTTTTGTCTTCTAACTTGCTGTTCATTTCTCTACAACTTTTGTCTTCTAACTTGCTGTTCATTTCTCCACAACTTTTGTCTTCTAACTTGCTATTCATTTCTCCACAACTTTTGTCTTCTAACTTGCTGTTAATTCCTCTACAACTTTTGTCTTCTAACTTGCTGTTAATTTCTCTACAACTTTTGTCTTCTAACTTGCTGTTAATTTCTCTACAACTTTTGTCTTCTAACTTGCTGTTCATTTCTCTACAACTTTTGTCTTCTAACTTGCTGTTCATTTCTCTACAACTTTTGTCTTCTAACTTGCTGTTCATTTCTCTACAACTTTTGTCTTCTAACTTGCTGTTCATTTCTCTACAACTTTTGTCTTCTAACTTGCTGTTCATTTCTCTACAACTTTTGTCTTCTAACTTGCTGTTCATTTCTCTACAACTTTTGTCTTCTAACTTGCTGTTCATTTCTCTACAACTTTTGTCTTCTAACTTGCTGTTAATTTCTCCACAACTTTTGTCTTCTAACTTGCTGTTCAATTCTCCTCAATTTTCTGTAAGACTACACATCAAGTCTACAAATTCTGCTATGATTATATTGATATCTAGTTCACACGAATTGCTGACAGTTTGTGGCAGTGAATTTTATGAAAACCTGAATGTTTACTTTCTTATATTTTCCTAATCTTGATTTGTTATTTTTCTGATCTTTTTCTTCTTCTGCGTACACTTCTTGACGCCAATATTATTCAGTTCTAATGAAGCATTTATTCGTCAGCTTATGGCTATGACATCACTGTACAGTTTGTCCCGATTTGGTGCCGGTGATGGTCATCATTCTATTATATAGAGGCATATTTAACATCATAATTTATCAAAATGGTTCGGTGACAAACATGTTTTCATAATTGTTATTTTATTTTACTTTTGTTTTGTATACAAAGTTTGTATTATATATTTCATGATCCCATTCTGGTATTAGTTTCTAAGATCCTCATTAATTCGTTTATTATGGATCATAATTTTCTTCGTGCCTCGATCTTTAATCATACATTTTTTAAATGAGCAATTCGCTTTCTCGTCCATGAAGTCTTTACGTCATGAATATTATCCCTAGCCCAACTATGCAATAACTTCCAGATAGTGGTCATCCAGTGGATACCAGCACACTGTAATATACACGAATAACGAACGCACAGACAAATTAGCTAAAGAAGTAGGGAGATTACCACAAGAGAACCATCTGGTCAGCTACGAGGAAGCTAAATCCATCATCAAAGGCCAGTACCATGAAAAATGGAAACGAGAACACCCAAAGTATAACGAGAGAGATGGATACCACCAACTATCAAGGAGGGATCAAGTCATCATACTTCGCCTACGAACTGGCCACAACAGAATGAGAAACCACATGTTCAACAAACTCAAAATAGATATTACCAGCTAATGCCACTGTACACTGGACAACATGACAACAAAACATGTTCTACAGGATTGCCCCCAGTACACAGACCTGAGAAGGACAATGTGGTCCACACCCACCTCCCTGGAAGAGAAACTATACGGGGCAACCGAATCACTTAACCGAATCACAGACAGCTGCCTTCATAAGAAAGTCCGGAATCCTAGTCTGAATGACGTCATGATCGAAGAAGAAGAAGAAGAAATAAAGTTAACGTCATGTCTAAGGTGATACATAGTAAACATGTTCTGGCTGATGATACAGTGGAGGTCAACTATTTTGATATCTTTGTGTAATCAGCTAAGAGATGAAAGTGCTAACGTTTACTGTCCGGATACAGTAATGATGGTTCTATATACAACAATAAGAACATACGCTATTCCTAAAGTTTTATGACTCAAAAAATACAAACGTAGATGGAAGTTCTATCACCAATTAGTTAGCGTAAGTTGTGATGTCAGCTGTAGCGTAGTGTCATCTGTAGCGGTGTGGTGATTTGGCACGAGCCAGAGAAGTGAAGTGACACAGAGGGGCCTTTCTCCAGCAGCGGTCTCTGAGTGTAGGATCAGCGGTATGTGGTAAGCGCTCGATCATCTGCTGTACCGAAGTAGGAAGTAGTGGCTTGTGCTCGCTTACTGGGAGCGTGCTGGTTCAAATTGGGACAAGTTGTTTATTTACCTGCTGACAAATGCCAGTCTTCAACTCCTCTAGGATAACAAGAACACGTAAGTTGCATTTATCATTGTTCCGTGCATAAACTAATGACGCGTGTAGATAATTCTATTGTGTAGATTCTTCAATTCTACAATAGTCCGTTCCAAAACTCACGCCCCTCTTCAAAATGATATCACTTAATTACCGTTTGGTTTTAATTGTTGGCATTTTGTATGTTAACTGTTATTGTCATGATATATATATATATATATATATATATATATACACATATAAAGCCTATTATCTAAGGTCTATTATATATAGATATATATAATTTCATCGGACAAAAATTAATGGTTTTAATTTTGTCTTATTTGCTATATATAAAAACAAATACACATGATACTAGTAAAATAAAACGTTTACAGTTTCTACTGGACAGATTTTTCTCTCAGATTAGTAGAGTGCTTATCACGACTCGCTTCACTGAACACGGTCTGTGTGTTCTGGTTCATTTCAAAGGCGTAGAAAACGTTGTGTACCGGGGGGAGGGGGGCATTTTACGAGTCTAAAGGGAGGGGGGCGGCATTTTACGAATTTAAAAGGGGAGGGGGCATTTTACGAGTCTAAAGGGAGGGGGGCGGCATTTTACGAATTTAAAAAGGGGAGGGGGGCATTTTACGAGTCTAAAAAAGGGGGGCATTTTACGAGTATAAAGGTGGGGGGGGGCATTTTGCGAGTCTAAAGGGGGGGGCATTTTACGAGTATAAAGGTGGGGGGCATTTTGCGAGTCTAAGGGGGGGGGGCATTTTACGAGTATAAAGGTGGGGGGGGGGCATTTTGCGAGTCTAAAGGGGGGGGGGGCATTTTACGAGTATAAAGGTGGGGGGCATTTTGCGAGTCTAAAGGGGGGGGCATTTTACGAGTATAAAGGTGGGGGGGCATTTTGCGAGTCTAAAGGGGGGGGGGGCATTTTACGAGTCTAAAAGGTGACATTCGTTACACTTCAAAACATCGGGGTGAAAATGTACCACAATTTCTGCAAAGAGAGAGAAAGAGAGAAATAGATTGAGAGAGGGAGAGAGAGAAAGAGAGTGAGAGAGGGAGTGAGAGAGAGAGAGGGAGAGAGAAAGCGAGAGAGAGAGTGAGAGAGAGAGTGGGAGAGAGCGTGGGAGAGAGAGTGAGAGAGGGAGAGGTGAGAGAGTGAGAGAGAGAGCGAGAGAGAGAGAGAGTGAGAGAGAGAAAGAGTGAGAGAGAGTGAGATAGAGTGGGAGAGAGTGAGAGAGAGAGTGAGAGAGAGTGAGTGAGAGAGGGAGAGGGTGAGAGAGTGAGTGAGAGAGAGTGAGAGAGACAGTGAGTGAGAGAAAGAGAGAGAGAGAGAGTGAGAGAGAATGAGGGAGAGAGAATGAGTGAGAGAGAGAGAGAGTGAGAGAGAGATGTGACTATGGTTTATCAAAAGTCAAGAAATTGTTCAGTTTACTGTCAATTATATATATTTTTGTAGAGACGCATTAATTGCTGCATTAACAAAGATCAAAGAAACCCGCCACTTGAAGTAAACTGTATCACCAACATTATTTTAAATTATGCATTTGCAACATCCAGGACAATGTAAGACCACTTGCAAAAAAAAAATCCGTCCATGAGTTTCCGTGATGAAGTTCGAGGGCATGTGTTTTGGATGTGACTTCTCACAAATAATGTTTCTTTCGCAAGCAACTTTCTAATGGTGAAGCCTACACTCCGCAGACTTCCATCATGGAGATCTTACAACTTCCAATGCCGCTGTTTGCTTTGAGTCACATTTTCAATTTCCTTCCTGTCACTGCTTCGTTCAGACAAACATCCGACAAACTTCTCTTCGAATAAGTTCTTTATAAAAAATGTCTAAAACTTCATTCTTTCCTTGCAGACTTGTATTCCTTGAACATACATGTCCATATACTAGGAGACAGCCATGAAATGACCATTTACTTAACCATAAAATATGCATTGGTCTCTACTCAGTGTTAGATATAGAACGTTAAAGGCTTCGCCCGTTTACTCTCGCTGTAAAAATAATGATACATTGTCAACCAATCATTTGAAATGTAACGAATTTCACCTTTAGATTCATTGTCAAATGCCCCCAGTCCACGAATAGTTTTTCTATGTCTTTGATGTGAATTAGAAACCGTAGGCAGTTTTCAATATCAGCGCGCCGTAGGTTAGATCTTAATACGTTCGTGTAATGTTGTCCATGAGAAACTGTAAATATTCTATTTGACTAGAATCATTCTGTCTATGTGTTTTTATACGCTGTAAGTAAGACAGTTTTTATATACAGCAAGTAAGACAGTTTTTATATACCGCTAGTAAGACAGTTTTTATATACCGCTAGTAAGACAGTTTTTATATACCACAAGTAAGACAGTTTTTATATACCACAAGTAAGACAGTTTTTATATACCGCAAGTAAGACAGTTTTTATATACCGCAAGTAAGACAGTTTTTATATACCGCAAGTAAGACAGTTTTTATATACCGCAAGTAAGACAGTTTTTATATACCGCAAGTAAGACAGTTTTTATATACCACAAGTAAGACAGTTTTTATATACCACAAGTAAGACAGTTTTTATATACCACAAGTAAGACAGTTTTTATATACCGCAAGTAAGACAGTTTTTATATACCGCTAGTACGACAGTTTTTATATACCGCAAGTAAGACAGTTTTTATATACCGCTAGTAAGACAGTTTTTATATACCACAAGTAAGACAGTTTTTATATACCACAAGTAAGACAGTTTTTATATACCACAAGTAAGACAGTTTTTATATACCACAAGTAAGACAGTTTTTATATACCGCTAGTAAGACAGTTTTTATATACCGCAAGTAAGACAGTTTTTATATACCGCAAGTAAGACAGTTTTTATATACCGCAAGTAAGACAGTTTTTATATACCACAAGTAAGACAGTTTTTATATACCGCAAGTAAGACAGTTTTTATATACCGCTAGTAAGACAGTTTTTATATACCACAAGTAAGACAGTTTTTATATACCACAAGTAAGACAGTTTTTATATACCACAAGTAAGACAGTTTTTATATACCGCAAGTAAGACAGTTTTTATATACCACAAGTAAGACAGTTTTTATATACCGCAAGTAAGACAGTTTTTATATACCGCAAGTAAGACAGTTTTTATATACCACAAGTAAGACAGTTTTAATATACCGCTAGTAAGACAGTTTTTATATACCGCTAGTAAGACAGTTTTTATATACCGCTAGTAAGACAGTTTTTATATACCGCAAGTAAGACAGTTTTTATATACCGCTAGTAAGACAGTTTTTATATACCGCTAGTAAGACAGTTTTTATATACCGCAAGTAAGACAGTTTTTATATACCACAAGTAAGACAGTTTTTATATACCACAAGTAAGACAGTTTTTATATACCGCTAGTAAGACAGTTTTTATATACCGCAGGTAAGACAGTTTTTATATACCGCAAGTAAGACAGTTTTTATATACCGCTAGTAAGACAGTTTTTATATACCGCAAGTAAGACAGTTTTTATATACCACAAGTAAGACAGTTTTTATATACCGCTAGTAAGACAGTTTTTATATACCGCTAGTAAGACAGTTTTTATATACCGCAAGTAAGACAGTTGTTATATACCACAAGTAAGACAGTTTTTATATACCGCAAGTAAGACAGTTTTTATATACCACAAGTAAGACAGTTTTTATATACCACAAGTAAGACAGTTTTTATATACCGCAAGTAAGACAGTTTTTATATACCGCAAGTAAGACAGTTTTTATACACCGCAAGTAAGACAGTTTTTATATACCGCTAGTAAGACAGTTTTTATATACCGCAAGTAAGACAGTTTTTATATACCGCAAGTAAGACAGTTTTATATACCGCTAGTAAGACAGTTTTTATATACCGCAAGTAAGACAGTTTTTATATACCGCGAGTAAGACAGTTTTTATATACCGCAAGTAAGACAGTTTTTATATACCGCTAGTAAGACAGTTTTTATATACCGCAAGTAAGACAGTTTTTATATACCGCTAGTAAGACAGTTTTTATATACCACAAGTAAGACAGTTTTTATATACCACAAGTAATACAGTTTTTATATACCGCAAGTAAGACAGTTTTTATATACAACAAGTAAGACAGTTTTTATATACCACAAGTAAGACAGTTTTTATATACCACAAGTAAGACAGTTTTTTATATACCGCAAGTAAGACAGTTTTTATATACCGCAAGTAAGACAGATTTTATATACCGCAAGTAAGACAGTTTTTATATACCACAAGTAAGACAGTTTTTATATACCGCAAGTAAGACAGTTTTTATATACCACAAGTAAGACAGTTTTTATATACCACAAATAAGACAGTTTTTATATACCGCAAGTAAGACAGTTTTTATACACCGCAAGTAAGACAGTTTTTATATACCGCAAGTAAGACAGTTTTTATATACAACAAGTAAGACAGTTTTTATATACCGCAAGTAAAAAAATTTTTATATACAGCAAGTAAGACAGTTTTTATATACCGCAAGTAAGACAGTTTTTATATACCGTAAGTAAGACAGTTTTTATATACCGCAAGTAAGACAGTTTTTATATACCGCAAGTAAGACAGTTTTTATATACCGCAAGTAAGACAGTTTTTATATACCACAAGTAAGACAGTTTTTATATACCGCAAGTAAGACAGTTTTTATATACCACAAGTAAGACAGTTTTTATATACCGCAAGTAAGACAGTTTTTAAATACCGCTAGTAAGACAGTTTTTATATACCGCAAGTAAGACAGTTTTTATATACCGCTAGTAAGACAGTTTTTATATACCACAAGTAAGACAGTTTTTATATACCACAAGTAAGACAGTTTTTATATACCACAAGTAAGACAGTTTTTATATACCACAAGTAAGACAGTTTTTTACATACCGCTAGTAAGACAGTTTTTATATACCGCAAGTAAGACAGTTTTTATATACCGCAAGTAAGACAGTTTTTATATACCGCAAGTAAGACAGTTTTTATATACCACAAGTAAGACAGTTTTTATATACCGCAAGTAAGACAGTTTTTATATACCGCTAGTAAGACAGTTTTTATATACCACAAGTAAGACAGTTTTTATATACCACAAGTAAGACAGTTTTTATATACCAAAAGTAAGACAGTTTTTATATACCGCAAGTAAGACAGTTTTTATATACCACAAGTAAGACAGTTTTTATATACCGCAAGTAAGACAGTTTTTATATACCGCAAGTAAGACAGTTTTTATATACCGCTAGTAAGACAGTTTTTATATACCGCTAGTAAGACAGTTTTTATATACCGCTAGTAAGACAGTTTTTATATACCGCAAGTAAGACAGTTTTTATATACCGCTAGTAAGACAGTTTTTATATACCGCTAGTAAGACAGTTTTTATATACCGCAAGTAAGACAGTTTTTATATACCACAAGTAAGACAGTTTTTATATACCACAAGTAAGACAGTTTTTATATACCGCTAGTAAGACAGTTTTTATATACCGCAAGTAAGACAGTTTTTATATACCGCAAGTAAGACAGTTTTTATATACCGCTAGTAAGACAGTTTTTATATACCGCAAGTAAGACAGTTTTTATATACCACAAATAAGACAGTTTTTATATACCACAAGTAAGACAGTTTTTATATACCGCTAGTAAGACAGTTTTTATATACCGCTAGTAAGACAGTTTTTATATACCGCAAGTAAGACAGTTTTTATATACCACAAGTAAGACAGTTTTTATATACCGCAAGTAAGACAGTTTTTTATATACCACAAGTAAGACAGTTTTTATATACCGCAAGTAAGACAGTTTTTATATACCGCAAGTAAGACAGTTTTTATACACCGCAAGTAAGACAGTTTTTATATACCGCTAGTAAGACAGTTTTTATATACCGCAAGTAAGACAGTTTTTATATACCGCAAGTAAGACAGTTTTTATATACCGCTAGTAAGACAGTTTTTATATACCGCAAGTAAGACAGTTTTTATATACCGCGAGTAAGACAGTTTTTATATACCGCAAGTAAGACAGTTTTTATATACCGCAAGTAAGACAGTTTTTTATATACCGCAAGTAAGACAGTTTTTATATACCGCTAGTAAGACAGTTTTTATATACCACAAGTAAGACAGTTTTTATATACCACAAGTAATACAGTTTTTATATACCGCAAGTAAGACAGTTTTTATATACAACAAGTAAGACAGTTTTTATATACCACAAGTAAGACAGTTTTTATATACCACAAGTAAGACAGTTTTTATATACCGCAAGTAAGACAGTTTTTATATACCGCAAGTAAGACAGATTTTATATACCGCAAGTAAGACAGTTTTTATATACCACAAGTAAGACAGTTTTTATATACCGCAAGTAAGACAGTTTTTATATACCACAAGTAAGACAGTTTTTATATACCACAAGTAAGACAGTTTTTATATACCGCAAGTAAGACAGTTTTTATACACCGCAAGTAGACAGTTTTTATATACCGCAAGTAAGACAGTTTTTATATACAACAAGTAAGACAGTTTTTATATACCGCAAGTAAAAAAATTTTTATATACAGCAAGTAAGACAGTTTTTATATACCGCTAGTAAGACAGTTTTTATATACCACAAGTAAGACAGTTTTTATATACAGTAAGTAAGACAGTTTTTATATACCACAAGTAAGACAGTTTTTTATACCGCAAGTAAGACAGTTTTTATATACCACAAGTAAGACAGTTTTTATATACCACAAGTAAGACAGTTTTTATATACCACAAGTAAGACAGTTTTTATATACCGCTAGTAAGACAGTTTTTATATACCGCTAGTAAGACAGTTTTTATATACCGCAAGTAAGACAGTTTTTATATACCACAAGTAAGACAGTTTTTATATACCACAAGTAAGACAGTTTTTTATACCCTAGTAAGACAGTTTTTATATACCGCAGGTAAGACAGTTTTTATATACCGCAAGTAAGACAGTTTTTATATACCGCTAGTAAGACAGTTTTTTATATACCGCAAGTAAGACAGTTTTTATATACCACAAGTAAGACAGTTTTTATATACCACAAGTAAGACAGTTTTTATATACAGTAAGTAAGACAGTTTTTATATACCACAAGTAAGACAGTTTTTTTTAAACCACAAGTAAGACAGTTTTTATATACCGCAAGTAAGACAGTTTTTATACACCGCTAGTAAGACAGTTTTTATATACCGCTAGTAAGACCGTTTTTATATTACCACAAGTAAGACAGTTTTTATATACCACAAGTAAGACAGTTTTTATATACCGCTAGTAAGATAGTTTTTATATACCACAAGTAAGACAGTTTTTATATACCGCAAGTAAGACAGTTTTTATATACCGCAAGTAAGACAGTTTTTATATACCGCAAGTAAGACAGTTTTTTATATACCGCAAGTAAGACAGTTTTTATATACCGCAAGTAAGACAGTTTTTATACACCGCAAGTAAGACAGTTTATGTATACCGCAAGTAAGACAGTTTTTATATACCGCAAGTAAGACAGTTTTTATATACCACAAGTAAGACAGTTTTTGTATACCGCAAGTAAGACAGTTTTTATATACCGTAAGTAAGACAGTTTTTATATACCACAAGTAAGACAGTTTTTATATACCGCAAGTAAGAAAGTTTTTATACACCGCAAGTAAGACAGTTTTTATACACCGCAAGTAAGACAGTTTTTATATACCGCAATTAAGACAGTTTTTATATACCACAAGTAAGACCGTTTTTATATACCACAAGTAAGACAGTTTTTATACACCGCAAGTAAGACAGTTTTTATATACCGCAAGTAAGACAGTTTTTATACACCGCAAGTAAGACAGTTTTTTATATACAGCAAGTAAGACAGTTTTTATATACCACAAGTAAGACAGTTTTTATATACCACAAGTAAGACAGTTTTTATATACCACAAGTAAGACAGTTTTTATATACCACAAGTAAGACAGTTTTTATATACCACAAGTAAGACAGTTTTTATATACCACAAGTAAGACAGTTTTTATATACCGCAAGTAAGACAGTTTTTATACACCGCAAGTAAGACAGTTTTTATATACCACAAGTAAGACAGTTTTTATATACCGCTAGTAAGACAGTTTTTATATACCGCAAGTAAGACAGTTTTTATATACCGCAAGTAAGACAGTTTTTATATACCACAAGTAAGACAGTTTTTATATACCACAAGTAAGACCGTTTTTATATACCGCTAGTAAGACAGTTTTTATATACCACAAGTAAGACAGTTTTTATATACCGCAAGTAAGACCGTTTTTATATACCGCTAGTAAGACAGTTTTTATATACCACAAGTAAGACAGTTTTTATATACCACAAGTAAGACAGTTTTTATATACCACAAGTAAGACCGTTTTTATATACCGCTAGTAAGACAGTTTTTATATACCACAAGTAAGACAGTTTTTATATACCGCAAGTAAGACAGTTTTTTATACACCGCAAGTAAGACAGTTTTTATATACCACAAGTAAGACAGTTTTTATATACCACAAGTAAGACTGTTTTTATATACCGCAAGTAAGACAGTTTTTATATACCACAAGTAAGACAGTTTTTATATACCACAAGTAAGACAGTTTTTATATACCACAAGTAAGACAGTTTTTATATACCACAAGTAAGACTGTTTTTATATACCACAAGTAAGACAGTTTTTATATACCACAAGTAAGACAGTTTTTATATACCACAAGTAAGACAGTTTTTATATACCACAAGTAAGACAGTTTTTATATACCACAAGTAAGACTGTTTTTATATACCACAAGTAAGACAGTTTTTATATACCACAAGTAAGACAGTTTTTATATACCACAAGTAAGACAGTTTTTATATACCACAAGTAAGACAGTTTTTATATACCGCTAGTAAGACAGTTTTTATATACCACAAGTAAGACAGTTTTTATATACCACAAGTAAGACAGTTTTTATATACCACAAGTAAGACAGTTTTTATATACCACAAGTAAGACTGTTTTTATATACCACAAGTAAGACAGTTTTTATATACCACAAGTAAGACAGTTTTTTATATACCACAAGTAAGACAGTTTTTATATACCACAAGTAAGACAGTTTTTTATATACCACAAGTAAGACTGTTTTTATATACCACAAGTAAGACAGTTTTTATATACCACAAGTAAGACAGTTTTTATATACCACAAGTAAGACAGTTTTTATATACCACAAGTAAGACAGTTTTTATATACCGCTAGTAAGACAGTTTTTATATACCGCAAGTAAGACAGTTTTTATATACCGCAAGTAAGACAGTTTTTATATACCACAAGTAAGACAGTTTTTATATACCACAAGTAAGACAGTTTTTATATACCGCAAGTAAGACAGTTTTTATATACCACAAGTAAGACAGTTTTTATATACCGCAAGTAAGACAGTTTTTATATACCACAAGTAAGACAGTTTTTATATACCGCAAGTAAGACAGTTTTTATATACCGCAAGTAAGACAGTTTTTATATACCACAAGTAAGACAGTTTTTATATACCGCAAGCAAGACAGTTTTTATATACCGCAAGTAAGACAGTTTTTATATACCACAAGTAAGACAGTTTTTATACACCGCAAGTAAGACAGTTTTTATACACCACAAGTAAGACAGTTTTTATACACCACAAGTAAGACAGTTTTTATATACCGCAAGTAAGACAGTTTTTATATACCGCAAGTAAGACAGTTTTTATATACCACAAGTAAGACAGTTTTTATATACCGCAAGTAAGACAGTTTTTATATACCGCAAGTAAGACAGTTTTATATACCGCAAGTAAGACAGTTTTTATATACCGCAAGTAAGACAGTTTTTATATACCGCAAGTAAGACAGTTTTTATATACCGTAAGTAAGACAGTTTTTATATACCGCAAGTAAGACAGTTTTTATATACCGCAAGTAAGACAGTTTTTATATACCGCAAGTAAGACAGTTTTTATATACCACAAGTAACACAGTTTTTATATACCGCTAGTAAGACAGTTTTTATATACCACAAGTAAGACAGTTTTTATATACCACAAGTAAGACAGTTTGTATATACCACAAGTAAGACAGTTTTTATATACCGCAAGTAAGACAATTTTTATATACCGCAAGTAAGACAGTTTTTATATACCGCAAGTAAGACAGTTTTTATATACCGCAAGTAAGACAGTTTTTATATACCGTAAGTAAGACAGTTTTTTATATACCACAAGAAAGACAGTTTTTATACACCGCAAGTAAGACAGTTTTTATATACCGCAAGTAAGACAGTTTTTATATACCGCAAGTAAGACCGTTTTTATATACCGCTAGTAAGACAGTTTTTGTATACCACAAGTAAGACAGTTTTTATATACCGCAAGTAAGACAGTTTTATATACCGCTAGTAAGACAGTTTTTATATACCGCAAGTAAGACAGTTTTTATATACCACAAGTAAGACAGTTTTTATATACCACAAGTAAGACAGTTTTTGTATACCACAAGTAAGACAGTTTTTATATACCGCTAGTAAGACAGTTTTTATATACCACAAGTAAGACAGTTTTTATATACCACAAGTAAGACAGTTTTTATATACCGCTAGTAGACAGTTTTTATATACCGCTAGTAAGACAGTTTTTATATACCACAAGTAAGACAGTTTTTATATACCACAAGTAAGACAGTTTTTGTATACCACAAGTAAGACAATTTTTATATACCGCTAGTAAGACAGTTTTTATATACCACAAGTAAGACAGTTTTTATATACCGCAAGTAAGACAGTTTTTATATACCACAAGTAAGACAGTTTTTATATACCACAAGTAAGACAGTTTTTATATACCACAAGTAAGACAGTTTTTATATACCCCAAGTAAGACAGTTTTTATATACCACAAGTAAGACAGTTATATATTTACCACAAGTAAGACAGTTTTTATATACCACAAGTAAGACAATTTTTATATACCACAAGTAAGACAGTTTTTATATACAGCAAGTAAGACAGTTTTTATATACCACAAGTAAGACAGTTTTTATATACCACAAGTAAGACAGTTTTTTATATACCACAAGTAAGACAGTTTTTATATACCACAAGTAAGACAGTTTTTATATACCACAAGTAAGACAGTATATATTATATTTTATAAACTCTGTTTATCCATTTCTGTCTCTGTTTGTATGTACGTCGTACCATATTTTGTAAACTCTGTTTATCCATTTCTTTCTCTGTTTGTATGTACGTCGTACCATATTTTATAAACTCTGTTTATCCATTTCTTTCTCTGTTTGTATGTACGTCGTACCATATTTTGTAAACTCTGTTTATCCATTTCTTTCTCTGTTTGTATGTACGTCGTATCATATTTTATAAACTCTGTTTATCCATTTCTTTCTCTTTTTAGTCTATACGCCCTACCATATTTTCAGTTTGTTGTAGGTTGTTTTTAGCCAGACATTAAGAGGACGTTGTATCTCTCCTATCGTTTCTGCATGGACTAGTAAGCAGATTAATTATACTTCACTTATTGGTTAGCTGACATGGACAGTCCTCACAGATTATTATACTTCACTTGTTGGTTAGCTGACAAGGACAGTCCAGGACTAAGCGCTAGTTAGCCACATTCTCGAGTCGACTATTTTCATAGGAAGTGTTAGACATAATTTTTCATGACAAATTTGTATCTAATGAAGAACATAATGTAATCTAGAAAAAAAAAAAAAGAGATTGATCGGACCTTGCCTGGCTGAGTTAAGGAAACAAGAGAAACAGCAACTCAACAAAATGGATATCGAAATGAAATGACTAAATGTCTGTTTTGGATTCACCACTGTTCCTCTTTGTTGGTTTAGTTGTCTAAGACACCATCGTTCTCGCGAAATCATCTCATCTCAAGAGCTTGGACATTATCAGCTGGCAAACTCTCTGTGTCATCGAACCAATAAGGTCGGCTTGTAGAGGACTGGGATCAACCTGACCTAATTTCGATGCTTCTATCTTTCCTGTGTTTTTTTTATTTTACTTAAAATTTTAAAACGATGACTTTTGCTAATTGTGTTCATATCTTGGTATGGCACATGATGATGAAAGTAGGTACAGCCAACCTCTGTGTAACTTAGTTCAGCAACTGTTTCTAGTTTATGCTCGTTATGTCCGCGCTAATTCTACTAGATGTCACCTGAATGTAGAAAGCCTATGACTTGTCTACCCCGCGGACACGTTGGGTGAAAGGAGAAGACTTGTAGAAATGCATCAACATTAATCGTAACGAATCGTAACATTGGTCTCTGAGTGTGTTGACACAGCTGAAGAAACTATTCAGCTACAGACATAGTACAGTTAATATAAAGAACAGAACATTCATGTTGAGACATTATGAAACTGGCCATACTGAAAGGAAATTTCAATTTACGACAACTTTCGGCCGTAGCGTGAGTACAGTTTATAAACACACTATAATCAACACAGCTGGGAAATGGATGGCAAGCCTCACAGTCGTTCGTTCATAAACAACCACAACAGTGCAGTTCAATACCCGACAAGTGACTTCATAAAGGATGTGCACTACTATGCCTTACGTTAGCGTTAGCAACCCGGCACTTTTTGTCCGTTTCACATTCTAATCTATAAATTGTAAATGCGCAAATGACTGCAGTGAAGTTGGATCTGTGAACGTGTGTGAGTATATACAATTGCAGACATAATACAATTAACACGTAATTAACGGTAACATTAATTTATAGAAATATAAGTATATATATATATATGTATGTGTGTGTGTGGTGTGTGTGTGTGCATGCGTGTGTTTGTTGTAGTATGAGGTTAAGTATGTCGGGTAGGAAAAAGTAAAAAAAAACTATCTTTACGACACTTTTACCATTGCTGGTGTATGTCGGGGGGGGGGGGGCTCACGATAGAACCAGAGGGATAAAGGCCGCTTGGTCAAAGCAGTCGCCACAACGTGTGAGACTCAGGATTTTTGTTTCACCCCCGATAGAAAAAAATCCCTTGTGCCTGTCTACCGATTCGAACACCGCACACCGGCCTTTCAGCCAACGAAACAGTGGTTTTAGCCGCACATCTAATAAACATCACCTCTAAGAAAATCGATTTAAGAAGGGTAGGAACGGTAGCTATTTATGTTATTGACGAAACAAACCTTTTATTTTGCTGAAAGAAAGAGCCGTATGAAAACATTTGTGCTCATGTACGACCCATGGGGTGTACTGGCATAAATCACATAGGACATTAATTAGGAGATCGCCTGATCCAAACTTTTCAAACGCTTGGTATTTAAATAACATACCTTTGATGTTGATTAGGACAAAACAGTATAAAACGTTTGCACAAGTTCAGCATTGATAGAACATTATTGTTGTAAATGAGCTATGACCTGTACTGTTAAGCTGTGCTGGATTCACTATTTAAGGAAGATGTGTTATGTCTTTGGAAAGAAAGATGGGATCATTCAGAGGAGATCACTCACAGAGAGCACAATGATTTGATGAAGATGATTCAGAAAGAGACTTTTCAGAGATATATTTAGAGACTTCAGAGATATATTTAGAGACTTCAGAGATATATTTAGAGACTTCAGAGATATATTTAGAGACTTCAGAGATATATTTAGAGACTTTTCAGAGATATATTTAGAGACTTCAGAGATATATTTAGAGACTTTTCAGAGATATATTTAGAGACATAGAGATATATTTAGAGACTTTTCAGAGATATATTTAGAGACTTCAGAGATATATTTAGAGACTTTTCAGAGATATATTTAGAGACTTCAGAGATATATTTAGAGACTTTTCAGAGATATATTTAGAGACTTCAGAGATATATTTAGAGACTTCAGAGATATATTTAGAGACTTTTCAGAGATATATTTAGAGACTTCAGAGATATATTTAGAGACTTTTCAGAGATATACATTTATTTAGAGACTTCAGAGATATATTTAGAGACTTCAGAGATATATTTAGAGACATAGAGATACTAGTACGAACGACTCTTGAACTACGAGTTTACAAGTTTCAGGGCTGAAAGAGCTGTTGGCTACAGTTTATGCAAAGAAATTATATTATCATATATCTGTTGTGTCACTAAAGGAGTTATATTATCATATATGTGCTTTGTGTCACAAGGAGTTATATTATCATATATCTGTTGTGTCACTAAAGGGTTATATTATCATATATGTGCTTTGTGTCACAATGAGTTATATTATCATATATGTGCTTTGTGTCACAATGAGTTATATTATCATATATGTGCTTTGTGTCACAATGAGTTATATTATCATATATGTGCTTTGTGTCACAATGAGTTATATTATCATATATCTGTTGTGTCACTAAAGGAGTTATATTATCATATATGTGCTTTGTGTCACTAAAGGAGTTATATTATCATATATGTGCTTTGTGTCACAAGGAGTTATATTATCATATATCTGTTGCGTCACTAAAGAAGTTATATTATCATATATATCATATATATCATATTTGTCTTTATTCCATCTAACCATCTTTTTCTTGGCCTCCCTCTTTAGCTCTGAATTGATGTTTTTTTGGCAGCAAGCTGTTGATGTTATTGTTTATAAATATATATATATATATATATATATATATATATATATATATATGCGCGTGTGCGTCTGTGCGTGTGTTTGTGTGTTCGTGTGTGTGCGTGCGTGTGTGTGTGTGTGTGTGTGTGTTTTCCATGCACTGATTCATTCCGATCTGTACCGGAACTCTGTGATCACATCCCATTAAACGAGAACCTCGCAACATGCAATGTCATTTAGGCTCATCTGTGTTTACATTCAAATTATCGTTGTCAGCGATACTATTTTACACAGCGGCAATGTCACACAGTGGCAATGTTACACAGTGACAATGTTACACAGTGGCAATGTTACACAGTGGCAATGTTACACAGTGGCAATGTTACACAGTGGCAATGTTACACAGTGGCAATGTTACACAGTGGCAATGTTACACAGCGGCAATGTTACACAGTGACAATGTTACACAGTGGCAATGTTACACAGTGGCAATGTTACACAGTGGCAATGTTACACAGTGGCAATGTTACACAGTGGCAATGTTACACAGTGGCAATGTTACACAGCGGCAATGTTACACACAGCGGCAATGTTACACGGTGACAATGTTACACAGTGGCAATGTTACACAGTGGCAATGTTACACAGTGGCAATGTTACACAGTGGCATTGTTACAAAGTGGCAATGTTACACAGCGGCAATGTTACACAGCGGCAATGTTACACAGTGGCAATGTTACACGGTGACAATGTTACACAGTGGCAATGTTACACAGTGGCAATGTTACACAGTGGCAATGTTACACAGTGGCATTGTTACAAAGTGGCAATGTTACACAGCGGCAATGTTACACAGCGGCAATGTTACACAGTGGCAATGTTACACAGCGGCAATGTTACACAACGGCAATGTTACACAGCGGCAATGTTACACAGCGGCAATGTTACACAGTGGCAATGTTACACAGTGGCAATGTTACACAGTGGCAATGTTACACAGTGGCAATTGTTACAAAGTGGCAATGTTACACAGCGGCAATGTTACACAGCGGCAATGTTACATAGCGGCAATGTTACACAGCGGCAATGTCACACAGTGGCAATGTTACACAGTGACAATGTTACACAGTGGCAATGTTACACAGTGGCAATGTTACACAGTGGCAATGTTACACAGTGGCAATGTTACACAGTGGCAATGTTACACATCGGCAATGTTACACAGTGACAATGTTACACAGTGGCAATTTTACACAGTGGCAATGTTACACAGTGGCAATGTTACACAGTGGCAATGTTACACAGTAGCAATGTTACACAGTGGCAATGTTACACAGTGGCAATGTTACACAGCGGCAATGTTACACAGCGGCAATGTTACACAGTGGCAATGTTACACAGTGGCAATGTTGCACAGTGGCAATGTTACACAGTGGCAATGTTACACAGTGGCAATGTTACACAGTGGCATTGTTACAAAGTGGCAATGTTACACAGCGGCAATGTTACACAGCGGCAATGTTACACAGTGGCAATGTTACATAGCGGCAATGTTACACAGCGACAATGTTACACAGCGGCAATGTTACACAGCGGCAATGTTACACAGTGGCAATGTTACACAGTGGCAATGTTACACAGCGGCAATGTTACACAGCGGCAATGTTACACAGCGGCAATGTTACACAGTGACAATGTTACACAGCGACAATGTTACACAGTGACAATGTTACACAGTGACAATGTTACACAGTGAAAATGTTACACAGTGACAATGTTACACAGCGACAATGTTACACAGCGACAATGTTACACAGCGGCAATGTTACACAGCGACAATGTTACACAGCGACAATGTTACACAGCGACAATGTTACACAGTGACAATGTTACACAGTGGCAATGTTACACAGTGGCAATGTTACACAGTGGCATTGTTACAAAGTGGCAATGTTACACAGCGGCAATGTTACACAGTGACAATGTTACACAGTGGCAATGTTACACAGTGGCAATGTTACACAGTGGCAATGTTACACAGTGGCAATGTTACACAGTGGCAATGTTACACAGTAGCAATGTTACACAGTGGCAATGTTACACAGTGGCAATGTTACCCAGCGGCAATGTTACACAGCGGCAATGTTACACAGTTACAATGTTACACAGTGGCAATGTTACACAGTGGCAATGTTACACAGTGGCAATGTTACACAGTGGCAATGTTACACAGTGGCATGTTACAAGTGGCAATGTTACACAGCGGCAATGTTACACAGCGGCAATGTTACACAGTGGCAATGTTACATAGCGGCAATGTTACACAGCGACAATGTTACACAGCGGCAATGTTACACAGCGGCAATGTTACACAGTGGCAATGTTACACAGTGGCAATGTTACACAGCGGCAATGTTACACAGCGGCAATGTTACACAGCGGCAATGTTACACAGTGACAATGTTACACAGCGACAATGTTACACAGTGACAATGTTACACAGTGACAATGTTACACAGTGACAATGTTACACAGTGACAATGTTACACAGCGACAATGTTACACAGCGACAATGTTACACAGCGGCAATGTTACACAGCGACAATGTTACACAGCGACAATGTTACACAGTGACAATGTTACACAGTGACAATGTTACACAGCGACAATGTTACACAGCGGCAATGTTACACAGCGACAATGTTACACAGCGGCAATGTTACACAGCGACAATGTTACACAGTGACAATGTTACACAGTGACAATGTTACACAGTGGCAATGTTACACAGTGGCAATGTTACACAGTGACAATGTTACACAGCGGCAATGTTACACACCGGCAATGTTACACAGTGACAATGTTACACAGTGACAATGTTACACAGCGACAATGTTACACAGCGACAATGTTACACAGTGACAATGTTACACAGTGGCAATGTTACACAGTGGCAATGTTACACAGTGAAAATGTTACACAGCGACAATGTTACACAGCGGCAATGTTACACAGCGGCAATGTTACACAGTGGCAATGTTACACAGCGGCAATGTTACACAGTGACAATTTTACACAGCGACAATGTTACACAGTGACAATGTTACACGGTAGCAATGTTACACCGCGGCAATGTTACACAGCGACAATGTTACACAGCGGCAATGTTACACAGCGGCAATGTTACACAGCGGCAATGTTACACAGTGACAATGTTACACAGTGACAATGTTACACAGCGGCAATGTTACACAGCGGCAATGTTACACAGTGACAATGTTACACAGCGGCAATGTTACACAGTGACAATGTTACACAGCGACAATGTTACACAGTTACAATGTTACACAGTGGCAATGTTACACAGCGACAATGTTACACAGTGGCAATGTTTACACAGCGGCAATGTTACACAGCGGCAATGTTACACAGCGGCAATGTTACACAGTGACAATGTTACACAGTGGAAATGTTACACAGCGGCAATGTTACACAGCGACAATGTTACACAACGACAATGTTACACAGGGGCAATGTTACACAGTGGCAATGTTACACAGTGGCAATGTTACACAGCGGCAATGTTACACAGTGACAATGTTACACAGTGGCAATGTTACACAGCGACAATGTTACACAGCGGCAATGTTACACAGTGACAATGTTACACAGTGACAATGTTACACAGTGGCAATGTTACACAGCGGCAATGTTACACAGTGACAATGTTACACAGCGGCAATGTTACACAGTGACAATGTTACACAGTGACAATGTTACACAGTGATAATGTTTCACAGTGACAATGTTACACAGCGACAATGTTACACAGCGACAATGTTACACAGTGACAATTTTACACAGTGACAATGTTACACAGCGACAATGTTACACAGCGACAATGTTGCACAGTGACAATGTTACACAGTGACAATGTTACACAGCGGCAATGTTACACAGCGGCAATGTTATACAGTGACAATGTTACACAGTGACAATGTTACACAGCGACAATGTTACACAGTGACAATGTTATACAGTGACAATGTTACACAGTGACAATGTTACACAGTGACAATGTTACACAGCGGCAATGTTACACAGCGACAATGTTACACAGTGACAATGTTACACAGTGACAATGTTACACAGTGACAATGTTACACAGCGACAATGTTACACAGTGACAATGTTACACAGTGACAATGTTACACAGCGGCAATGTTACACAGCGGCAATGTTACACAGCGGCAATGTTACACAGTGGCAATGTTACACAGCGGCAATGTTACACAGTGACAATGTTACACAGCGACAAATTTACACAGTGACAATGTTACACAGTGGCAATGTTACACAGCGGCAATGTTTCACAGCGGCAATGTTACACAGCGGCAATGTTACACAGCGGCAATGTTACACAGTGACAATGTTACACAGCGGCAATGTTACACATTGGCAATGTTACACAGCGGCAATGTTACACAGTGACAATGTTACACAGCGGCAATGTTACACAGTGACAATGTTACACAGCGACAATGTTACACAGTGACAATGTTACACAGTGACAATGTTACACAGCGACAATGTTACACAGCGGCAATGTTACACAGCGACAATGTTACACAGCGGCAATGTTATACAGTGACAATGTTACACAGTGGCAATGTTACACAGTGGCAATGTTACACAGGGACAATGTTACACAGCGGCAATGTTACACAGGGGCAATGTTACATGGTGGCAATGTTACGCAGCGTCAATGTTACGCAGTGACAATGTTACACAGTGACAATGTTACACAGTGACAATGTTACACAGCGGAAATGTTACACAGCGGCAATGTTACACAGCTACAATGTTACACAGTGACAATGTTACACTGTGACAATGTTACACAGTGGCAATGTTACACAGTGACAATGTTACACAGTGACAATGTTACACAGTGACAATGTTACACAGTGACAATGTTACTACAGCGGCAATGTTACACAGCTACAATGTTACACAGCGACAATGTTACACTATGACAATGTTACACAGTGGCAATGTTCACAGTGACAATGTTACACAGTGACAATGTTACACAGTGACAATGTTACACAGTGACAATGTTACACAGTGACAATGTTACACTGCGGCAATGTTACACAGCGACAATGTTACACAGTGACAATGTTACACAGTGGCAATGTTACACAGCGGCAATGTTACACAGTGACAATGTTACACAGTGACAATGTTACACAGCGACAATGTTACACAGCGACAATGTTACACAGTGTCAATGTTACACTGTGACAATGTTACACAGTGACAATGTTACACAGTGACAATGTTACACTGTGACAATGTTACACAGTGACAATGTTACACAGCGACAATGTTACACAGCGGCAATGTTACACAGTGACAATGTTACACAGTGGCAATGTTACACAGTGGCAATGTTACACAGCGGCAATGTTACACAGTGACAATGTTACACAGTGACAATGTTACACAGTGACAATGTTACACATTGACAATGTTACACAGCGACAATGTTACACAGTGGCAATGTTACACAGCGGCAATGTTACACAGGGGTAGAAAAAAAAGCAGTTGTCAGTAATTAAATGAAGAGGAGAGAAAGAAAAGGGGGTTTACAGTACAACAGGGATAAGTAGTGTAGAAAGAGATGTTCAAAATACGGACAGAATACTTGAGAGACATGAGAAGTAAAGTCAGATATAATGAATATATGACGCGTGTGTAAATAACAAGTTAGCTGTGCGGCGATTGGCTAGTCAGGAACGGTGACAGAAGAACACTAGAAAAACGAACAGACAAATAGAGGAAATATCACAGAAAGGTGTTTTGTTAGTAGAGACTGGCAGGTCTGGAGTTGGGGAGAGACGGAGTTAAGTGGGATAAACATGACGGTTGACATCAAAGTGGTCTTATGATTAGGGAGGGGGGGGGCTTGCTTTGATTAGGGAGGATTTGAGAGTAGTCATGGATTAGGAAGTAAACGATAGTTATGCTAAGAATTGTATATTGTTAGAAATATATTATAGACTCAATTGTATATTGTTAGTGATAGTATAGACTCAATTGTATATTGCTAGAAATCGTATACACTGAATTGTATATTGTTAGTGATAGTATAGACTCAATTGTATATTGCTAGAAAAGGTATACACTGAATTGTATATTGTTAGTGATAGTATAGACTCAATTGTATATTGCTAGAAATCGTATACACTGAATTGTATATTGTTAGTGATAGTATAGACTGAATTGTGTGGCAATGAAGACTGTAGAGTATAAACAAAAGGAGATGTAGACTTCTCAACGATTAGTATCTGGTTAAACCACTCTGTGTCTCCTGAAAGATGATTGATAGAATTAGCGCTGATGATCGGACACTGAGTGATAGTTATAGGTTGAATGGTAAAACTGATATTATTGAGAGATTTACTGAAGACATTGTGGGTCTGATAAGGATGAGAGACCGTAGGTTGAACAGTGAGAAGACTCACATTAAGAAACGGGTAGTGGTGTTTACACGACTGGTGTTCAGAAAGGTTTAGTGCAGCCAAACGATCACAATGTTATATCTAGCTTCCTAAAGTCTTGTCCTTTGAAGGAACGACTTCGATCACAGCCCGGAGTTGACAATACTACCACGACAATACAGGTGATCAACTCTACTAGTATTCTAGACAGCAACCGTCACCGTGATATCCAGACATCTGATTATGTTGACGGCCGAGATAATTAATTGATGAATTAGACAATTTCTAGCGAGCGTTTAATAACATGTATTATTACGGCGACTCTCTCGCGTTGCTGCCAATGGTAACATGATACACACGTCGTTTGATTAGAAACGCAACTCTGGAGCAACAATGACGGTTTCTAGTTACTTGTTAAATATGTATCTCGGCTTAGATAGGTTTAATAGAATGCTTTCAGGCCGTTCCAGCTGAATAAGTCTCGCATCTCTCTCTTTCGCTCTCTCTCTCTCTCTCTCTTTCCCTCTCTTTCTCTCTCTCTTTCTCTCTCTCTCTCTCTCTTTCTCTCTCTCTCTCTTTCCCTTTCTTTCTCTCTCTTTCTCTCTCTCTCTCTTTCTCTCTCTCTCTCTTTCTCTCTTCTCTTTCCCTTTCTTTCTCTCTCTTTCTCTCTCTCTCTTTCCCTTTCTTTCTCTCTCTCTCTCTTTCTCTCTCTCTCTCTTCTCTCTCTCTCTCTCTCTTTCCCTTTCTTCCTCTCTCTCTCTTTCTCTCTCTCTCTCTTTCTCTTTCTCTTTCTCTCTATCTCTTTCTCTGTCTCTTTCTCCCTCTCTCATTCTCTCTTTCTCTCTCTCTCTCACTCTCTTTCATTCTCTCTCTCTGTGCCTGTATAAGTGAAATGTACTTCTCATTAACTTATCAATTATCATCACTTCAACTAGACACTGATAGACGTCAGCTTTCTGTCAGTGTCATTTGACCATCTATGTGGTCATCTAAGTGGTCATATGTGGTCATCTATGTGGTCATCTATGTGGTCATCTAAGTGGTCATATGTGGTCATCTATGTGGTCATCTATGTGGTCATCTATGTGGTCATCTAAGTGGTCATATGTGGTCATCTATGTGGTCATCTATGTGGTCATCTAAGTGGTCATATGTGGTCATCTATGTGGTCATCTATGTGGTCATCTAAGTGGTCATATGTGGTCATCTATGTGGTCATCTATGTGGTCATCTATGTGGTCATCTATGTGGTCATCTATGTGGTCATCTATGTGGTCATCTAAGTGGTCATATGTGGTCATCTATGTGGTCATCTATGTGGTCATCTATGTGGTCATCTATGTGGTCATCTATGTGGTCATCTATGTGGTCATCTATGTGGTCATCTATGTGTCATCTATGTGGTCATCTAAGTGGTCATATGTGGTCATCTATGTGGTCATCTATGTGTCATCTAAGTGGCCATCTATGTGGTCATCTAAGTGATCATCTATGTGATCATCTATGTGGTCATCTAAGTGATCATCTAAGTGATCATCTATGTGGTCATCTATGTGGTCATCTAAGTGATCATCTAAGTGATCATCTATGTGGTCATCTATGTGGTCATCTAAGTGATCATCTAAGTGATCATCTATGTGGTCATCTATGTGGTCATCTAAGTGATCATCTAAGTGATCATCTATGTGGTCATCTATGTGGTCATCTAAGTGATCATCTAAGTGATCATCTAAGTGATCATCTATGTGGTCATCTATGTGGCCATCTAAGTGATCATCTATGTGGCCATCTATGTGGTCATCTATGTGGTCATCTATGTGGTCATCTATGTGGCCATCTAAGTGATCATCTATGTGGCATCTATGTGGTCATCTATGTGGTCATCTATGTGGCCATCTAAGTGATCATCTATGTGGTCATCTATGTGGTCATCTATGTGGCCATCTAAGTGATCATCTATGTGGCCATCTATGTGGTCATCTATGTGGTCATCTATATCAATTGCTGAGAGATATTTTTAAAATGGCAGCATGGAACATTTGTAAAGGCACTATAGATCTGGGATCTCCTATGAAGTAAACGTGTTTCCATTTTGTGATAGATTTGAATGGTGATTGTCTAGCAAGTTGTTTGTTCATGTATTTTTTGGTGCGCCAGCATGTGTTCACTCTCTTCGTTCACAAATGTGCTATTTGTAAAATATAGGTGACAGCCAAAGAAATGTAGATCATTATTAAGCATAACATCTATCTATCTATTGACCTTTCGAGCCGTAACCGGCCCATAGGGCGTAGACCAAGATACACCTTCTCCTATATGAATTTTTGTTCTAGCAGTTTTCTTTTAAAGATATTTTATCAAATCTCGCCATCTGTCTCTGTTCTGTGCAAGCAGTTCTATCTCATTGAGGGAGCCGATTCCTGCTGCTCTTGCCTCTCTCATCAATGTTCTTCTCAGTGTCTCCCTGGGTCTTCCTCTTTTTCTTTTACCTGTTGTTTCCCATATGAGGGCTTGCTTTGCTATTCGATTATTATCTCTTCTCATCACATGTCCAACGTATGACCATCGTCTTTTCTTTATTACTGAAGATATTAGTGGTTGATTGGCGATTTCTCTAATTTCCTCGTTTGTTTTGAATTCGTTCCATTCTATACCAAGTATTTTCCTTAGACATTTATTTTCGAATGCGTTCAACTTTGTTTCTATATCTCTTGTTGTTTTCCAGCTTTCACACGCATACGTAAGGGTTGATAGTACATTTGATTTGAATAGCCTAAGTTTTGTGTTTGTGCTAATGAGTTTTGATTTCCACAACATAACATGTATATCCTTTAATGTATAGAGCAGTGCTAAATGATATCCGATTGACTGGTACACAAGTTGTGAATTTCATTCTATTTTTAAATTAGGAGGGTTTTTACATTTTGGGGTTTTATTTTATTTTTGCTGGCTTGAACAACAATGTTGGAAGTTCATCGTCGTGTGTTCATACAACAATGTGCAATGTTGACTCAATTAATGAATTTTATTTCAAAGTATTTTATGTCAACTAAAATAAAGAATGAATGTTAAGCGGAAATGAAGCTTCAAACACATAATCTCACTTGCAAAAGGGACTAGTAGGCGAGCAGAGTTTCAGTGATTAAAGGTCTGTGTCGGGATCTTAGCCTCCATGGTCTCGGATTCGCTGATTAACCAGTTCTCTGACATGGACAGAGTAAGGCTCAACGTATTAACCAGTGCTCTGACATGGACAGAGTAAGGCTCAACGTATTAACCAGTGCTCTGACATGGACAGAGTAAGGCTCAACGGATTAACCAGTGCTCTGACGTGGACAGAGTAAGGTTCAACGGATTAACCAGTGCTCTGACATGGACAGAGTAAGGCTCAACGGATTAACCAGTGCTCTGACGTGGACAGAGTAAGGTTCAACGGATTAACCAGTGCTCTGACATGGACAGAGTAAGGTTCAACGGATTAACCAGTGCTCTGAGATGGACAGAGTAAGGCTCAACGGAGTGGCAGAACTCGACTGCCGTAGACAATGACACCAATTCTCGTTCCGTTCCCTAAAATTAAGAAAACAGAAAACCTTATAAAATATCCTTACCGAGCAAACAAAAGTGACTGTGACTGAGCGTGATTTCTGGCACGAGATGACATACAACTTTATACACAATATAGTTGAATACTGGATAATAGAGAGCAAGGGGTCACTCTGATTTGTGTGAAAGTGTCAGGAAAGGAAGGTAACACTAAAGTAAGTGTAGTAAGCAAACGAACAAAAAATGAAGTCCTGGTCTCAGTACCATGAACCTTCACCTTGAGCTGTGATAGCTTGACACCGCCTTCTCGTCGAGCCAACACCGCCTTCTCGTCGAGCCAACACCGCCTTCTCGTCGAGCCAACACCGCCTTCTCGTCGAGCCAACACCGCCTTCTCGTCGAGCCAACACCGCCTTCTCGTCGAGCCAACACCGCCTTCTCGTCGAGCCAACACCGCCTTCTCGTCGAGCCAACACCGCCTTCTCGTCGAGCCAACACCGCCTTCTCGTTGAGCGAACACCGCCTTCTCGTCGAGCCAACACCGCCTTCTCGTTGAGCCAACACCGCCTTCTCGTCGAGCCAACACCGCCTTCTCGTCGAGCCAACACCGCCTTCTCGTCGAGCCAACACCGCCTTCTCGTCGAGCCAACACCGCCTTCTCGTCGAGCCAACACCGCCTTCTCGTCGAGCCAACACCGCCTTCTCGTCGAGCCAACACCGCCTTCTCGTTGAGCGAACACCGCCTTCTCGTCGAGCCAACACCGCCTTCTCGTCGAGCCAACACCGCCTTCTCGTCGAGCCAACACCGCCTTCTCGTCGAGCCAACACCGCCTTCTCGTCGAGCCAACACCGCCTTCTCGTCGAGCCAACACCGCCTTCTCGTCGAGCCAACACCGCCTTCTCGTCGAGCCAACACCGCCTTCTCGTCGAGCCAACACCGCCTTCTCGTCGAGCCAACACCGCCTTCTCGTCGAGCCAACACCGCCTTCTCGTCGAGCCAATGAGACGTTAGACATCAGTTGTAGGGGCATGCTCTTCTTGTAACGCTTGTGCTTACTGGAGGATCTCAGCCTACGCTCCAGTTCGTCCCACACGTGCTCGATGGAGGGAGGTCAGGGGGCCATTTACGACTACGTTTTTGTTGAAAGTCGTCCATGATCGCACTTGCCATATGTTGACGAGCATTGTCTTGCTGCCAACTATCATGCCTGGGCCATTTGCATTGAGGATAGGCTCTAGGTATGGTATGATGATTTCACATGTAACCCGTCAGGTTGCTATTTCTGATGAAGAGCCACTCTTGCTGTGTAAGAAATTCCGCGCAAAACCATGACACTGCCGCCACTCATCCTGTTTCTGTGTGAACATCAGCATCATCGTCAGCAATACGACGCCTCCATCATTACCTTGCAAACACAATCTTGACGTGTCAGACCGCGTCTCCATTGATGAGGGTCACGCCTCGATGTCTGGCCCAGACCAGGCGCACCTGTCTATGGCTCACTGACACTCTAACTAGCTCGTGAGATAACACTTTTTGCCTCTGTGAGCCTGTTTCCTGTTCTTACAACACAAATCTGAAACCTGGAGTGTACAGTCCCTGTTGTCGGGATAAATCCGTTACGATGATGCAGTGGGCGCAGAACTCTCTTGTGCGGTGGTGGTAATATGTGGTCGACCTCTTCTGTGGCAATCAATAGTAACTCTCTTGTGCGGTGGTGGTAATATGTGGTCGACCTCTTCTGTGGCAATCAATAGTAACTCTTTTGTGCGGTGGTGGTAATATGTGGTCGACCTCTTCTGTGGCAATCAATAGTAGATCCAGTTTGATGGTAACGAGTTCGAATGCGTGCTAGTGTTCCAATGAGCAATGTTGCGATACAACAGATAAAGACTTCCCCAAAATTAACGTCCCTGTATCTCGCTGCTGTCGTTCAATCTTCGTATTGTGAACAAAGATGTTTCTGTTGGAATCTAATCTTCATTTCAACGATTATGCTTTCCCATTCCTGTGATTAGATCCACTCACTCACCTCCCATCTGCATCATTAGATCCACTCACTCACCACCCATCTGCATCATTAGATCCACTCACTTACTTCCCATTTGTATCATTAGATCCACTCACTTACTTTCCATCTGTATCATTAGATCCACTCACTTACTTTCCCTCTGTATCATTAGATCCACTCACTTACTTTCCATCTGTATCATTAGATCCACTCACTTACTTTCCATCTGTATCATTAGATCCACTCACTCACTTCCCATTTATCTGTGATACATTTTCCCTTACTGCACCGTTAACCTATTTAGGTTGTACCATGATTATCTCACCATTTGAATTGTGCGAGACACTTGCAAGTGTATACCACCTGCACTAAAAAGGTACCAAGTTATATTTATCATGTACAGTGACCTATATATTCTTGCATACTATTTTTTTCTGTGAATATATATATATATATATATATATATATATATATTAGAACATACATTTACATATATTTACATTAAAGATCTTTATAATGATGAACGAACAAAAGTAAATATTAAGGATAATGGAGAAGGACCAGAAATACTCAGAGAAGAAGTGGAAGATGCCTTGCGCAATATGAAAGCAGGAAAGCTTCTGGACCAGATAATATAACTAAAGAAGAGATTGAAGCCATGGGTGATTTTGGAATTGAAATAATAAAAAAAAATGTTGAATGATATCTACAGCAGCGGATATATACCAGACGACATGCTCAAATCAATATTCATAGCCCTACCAAAGAAATCGGGTGCGATTGAATGCGATGATCATCGCACAATAAGCCTTATGAGTCACATGACTAAGATATTACTAAGAATCATCATGCGAAGAGTGCGAAACAAAATCAGTTCAGAAATTAGCGATGAACAGTGTGGTTTTGTTGGAGGTAAAGAACGAGCAATGGCATATGTATATCATAAGATCTTTAGTAGAAAGAGCCATAGGGGTGAAAACAGATCTATACCTATGTTTCATAGATTACACCAAGGCATTTGACAAAGTAAAGCACAAGAAAATAATCACAATTTTAGAAAGCATAAACATAGACAGCAAAGATCTAAGAATAATAAAGAACATGTACTGGCAACAAACAGCGGCCATATGAATTGGAAACCAATTGGGATTGTTTCAAAAATAAAACAGGGTGTTAGGCAAGGTTGTGTGCTGTCACCAGATTTGTTTAATATTTATAGTGAGATTATTTTAAGATCCATAAGGGGCATGCCTGGAATAACAATTGGAGGTCATAATATAAATAATCTAAGGTATGCTGATGATAAAGTATTAATCGCTAAGAGTGAAAATGAGTTACAAGAAATGTTGGACCTTATAGTGAAAGAAAGCAGAGATAAAGGATTCAATCTTAATAACAAAAAGACAGAAGTAATGGTAACAACAAAGAAAAAGACATCACTTCTGTGCAAAATAAAGACAAGTGGAACAATATTAAAACAGGTAAATGAATTTAAATATTTGGTAACTTTGGTAACCTCAGACGGAAGATGTACAAAAGAGGTGAGATGCAGAATGGCTCAGGCAAAAGCAGATTTCCAAACAATGAGGAAGATAATATGCAATCCATTTTTAACAATAGAAACAAGAAAAAGAGTTCTTAAATGTTATGTAGAGCCAGTCTTAACATATTGATGTGAATCATGGACAATAGGACAACAGACAAGAAAATCACTGGAGTCTATAGAAATGTGGTTTTACAGAAGAATGTTGAGAATACCATGGACAGCTAAGAAGAGTAATGAACATGTTCTAAAAGAGATCAAAGCAAAAAGAGAGCTAGTTTTCAATATTAGGAAGAAACAATCATCAATTTTTTTGGCCATGTAATGAGAAGAGACCATCTGGAATATATTGTAACAACTGGAAAAATTGAGGGACGAAGAGATAGAGGGAAGGAAAAAGAAAAAATAACAGACAGCTTAAGAGAATGGTTTGGCAGAAGGTCAACAACAGAAATGATAAATAACTGCCGAGATCGAAAGTTGCGGAGAGACATGAACACCTACGCCAGCTGGCATGGTGTTTGTTGATGATGATATATATATATATATATATATATATATATATATATATATATATATATATGGCCTTTGGCGTCTTGACAGACGATTGGTGGGTTAAACAATCATGACTTGACAGACGGTTGGTGGGTTAAACAATCATGACTTGACAGACGGTTGGTGGGTTAAACAATCATGACTTGACAGACGGTTGGTGGGTTAAACAATCATGACTTGACAGACGGTTGGTGGGTTAAACAATCATGACTTGACAGACGGTTGGTGGGTTAAACAATCATGACTTGACAGACGGTTGGTGGGTTAAACAATCATGACTTGACAGACGGTTGGTGGGTTAAACAATCATGACTTGACAGACGGTTGGTGGGTTAAACAATCATGACTTGACAGACGATTGGTGGGTTAAACAATCATGACTTGACAGACGGTTGGTGGGTTAAACAATCATGACTTGACAGACGGTTGGTAGCAAGCAATCATGACTTGACAGACGGTTGGTAGCGAGCAATCATGACTTGACAGACGGTTGGTAGCAAGCAATCATGACTTGACAGACGGTTGGTAGCAAGCAATCATGACTTGACAGACGGTTGGTAGCAAGCAATCATGACTTGACAGACGGTTGATAGCAAGCAATCATGACTTGACAGACGGTTGGTAGCAAGCAATCATGACTTGACAGACGGTTGATAGCAAGCAATCATGACTTGACAGACGGTTGGTAGCAAGCAATCATGACTTGACAGACCGTTTGATAGCAAGCAATCATGATAACTCTGTAGTTTGGTAAAGCATTAGTGTCTCATACTGGTTGCTACTTTACTAAACAGCTTCTCTAGTGGCTGAATTTGCCAATCTTGGACAGACAGATCCATCCACAGAATGAACAAAGTGTTTTCGAGGTTCCTGGCCTTGTCTCTTTTCTTTTACGCCTTTTGTCTTCTGAATTTGATATCAGCACTGTCTCGAAAGTTGCTGTGCCATTTCTTATTGTTGCTCTCCATGTGCTACGATCTGCAGCCACATTTTCCCAGTCTCTTTCACTGATAGAAAATTCCTTCAAGGAAGCTCTGCAAACATCCTTATATCTCATCACTGGTCTGCCATTTGGTATCTTATATATAGATATATATGTATATATATGTATGTATGTATATATATGGGAGTCGCGATAGCTCATTGGTTAGTGAACTGGACTACAAAGGACAAGGGGTAGAGTTCGATCCCAACCGACGGCTTCCGGGTTCACCCAGTCTTAAATGGGTACCGGATTTTTTCTGGGAAAGTTAAGCTGCACGGGCGTAATGCCGACCACATTACCCCAAAAATCATGTGCTGAAGGTCTGTAAAATATAGGGTCACTAACACCATATTTCCCTATACGCGCCACTTGGTGTGACGGGGTACTTTACTTTACTTTACTATGTATATATATATATATGTAATGAAACAATTGTGTCATTTTAAAATGTATGGTTATACATATCAGACATTAGCAGGACATAGCCAAACATCTAGATATGGTATCTCAATGGGTAACAGTGATTGCAAAGACCAGGGTCTTGAATATTAAAAAAAGATACGAGAAAATACATTTACCATTATTATCTTATGAAGATTTGTTAATCTTCATAATACTAGACAACAGTGTAGGCGATACTCGTTTGAGAGGAATCTACAAACTATATTATACAGCAAGTATGTGTGGCCAGTGTGATGTGAGAACAGCTGGATCAACCAGTGCCCACAAATGAACAAATCCAACACAAAGTCGAAGCCTGCAACATAACCAGACCACATACTGGAACAAAGAACACAATTCGTTAACAGCAGATGGGCGCGATACAAGAATGACAAATTAAACATTTAACAATCAGATGAATTCATGGAAAAAGAGATAGTAGCAGAAAGAGGAAGCAACAGGCAGCACTTAAAGCATTTCCCAGTAGAGTGGACACAATCATTTACAATCAGAAGCCTCGAACCATCACATCTGATCCGGTGGAATGGCCGTCGACCGCAAACGATTCTGAGAGCAGACTCAACCGAGCCTACGAGTCTCTCCAGAGTATGCGAGGTGATTGTGCGTGAAAGAGGCTCTGATTTCATATGGAGTGCTCGTTCGTTATTTGTAAACAGCCCCCCCACCCCTCCTTTTTCATCTCAGGTCCGTGCATTCAATGAAGAAATAATATGCAGCTGTGCCTCGAGTATTCTGCACGGGAAATTTGGTGTTAGTTAGATTGTCCATCATCGACACAGTTGTCAGGTAATGAGATCAGTATTATGTTAATGTCGTTATTTTTTCATCAATGACACAGTTCTCAGGTAATGAGGTCAGTATTAGGTTAATGTCGTTATTTTCGATTATTGACACAGCTTTCAGGTAGTGAGGTCAGTATTAGGTTAGTGTCGTTATTTTTCATAATCGTCACAGTTTTCAGGTAATGAGGTCAGTATTAGGTTAGTGTCGTTATTTTTCATCATCGACACAGTTTTCAGGTAATGAGGTCAGTATTAGGTTAGTGTCGTTTTTTTTTCATCATGGACACAGTTTTCGGGTAATGAGGTCAGTATTAGGTTAGTGTGGTTATTGTCCATCATCTAAATAGTTCTCAGGTAATGAGGTCAGTATTAGGTTAGTGTGGTTATTGTCCATCATCAAAATAGTTCTCAGGTAATGAGGTCAGTATTAGGTTAGTGTCGTTATTTCCCATCATCGACACAGTTTTCAGGTAATGAGTTCACTATTAGACTAGTGTATTTCTTTCCCAGAAAAGTCTCTGTTATCTCCGGATGAATAGAAGCCGTCGATATGAGTCGAAGCCGCAAACATGTCCCCAGCAGATCTACGATCCCTTGCCCTAATGCAGTTCCTCACTCAAATTCATGTCCATATTTTCTATTTATCAACTGCAGTTTGGCTCAAACAAGATGACCACCAAGATGGCGATTGTTCTATTTTCGGAGTGTAGTTTATGTGATTAAAGTGATTGAATATAGTGTTTCCAAAGGATTATAATTTTCAAAAAGTTGTGTAAGGTTTTCTATCAAGGAGGAGGATAAGACCCGATAAGTACTTTTTTAAATGTTAACAGCTAAAGATTTATAGTTAGATTGTAAAAGATCGCATATGAGACTCTATGGTGCAGAAACATGGACATTAGACAACAAAGCAGAACAGAGAATTGAAGCCTTTGAAATGTGGATATATAGAAGAATAGGTAGAATTGGATGGAAGAAAAAGAAAACAAACGATGAAGTCTTAAAACAAATGCGATTGTTGGGCCATGTTAAAAGACACAATAGCCTACTAAAAGTAATCCTGGTGGGGAAAATACAAGGTAAAAGAGGCAGAGGCAGACCAAGACTAACATGGACGAGTAACATCAAAAAAGATTGACAAATCAGCCTATGACAACCTGCACCATCAAAGCAAGAGACAGAGCAGAATGGCGCTCCATAGTAGCCAAACTTCGTTGCGGAGACAGCACTTGATGATGATGATGATGAGACCTTAGCGATCAAACACGTTGGGGAAACATCAGCCGGGCTAAACCCCCAACTTGTGTTTTTCTTAAGTTAAGCCCTTAACTTACGACTGACTCAGCAGGTCGGTAAGGGATACATGTTTTATGCTCAGAGAAATACACAGAAGATGGAGATTAAAGTAGCAACGATAAATATATGCGGGATAAAAATAAAGAAATCGAACTTATAGAAGAAATGATAAAAAGGAAAATTAAAATACTAGGATTAGCAGACACCAGAGTAAAAGGACAACAGATAAAGAAAACACACATGAACTACACGATAATATTCTAAGCAGTCGACAACACAGAAAGAGCAACACATGGAGTAGGTTTTATCATCGACCCAGAACACGCAAAGAACATTCTAGAAATAAAATACCACTCAGAAAGAATTATCACAATTAAACTACTAGAAGACGATCGAAAACAAATTACATTCAAATCTATGCACCATGCAACAACAATGAAAGAGACAGCGAAGAATTCTACGACACATTGAGTGAAATTATTAACAAGATTGACGAAAGCGACGACCTGTTAGTGATGGGGAATTTTAATGGAAGGCTTGGGAAACGCAACAGTGAGAACAGAGATATCTTAGTACCCTTTGGCGATAAAACAGCTGAAATAAGTGAAAATGGAAGCAGACTGCTGGAACTATGCAATCAAAATGATTTATTTGTCACCAACACATTCTTCAAACACAAAGAGTCGCAATTATACACCTGGTACAAATGGAATGACACAACATGCAGAAGCCAGATAGATTTTATACTAACAAGACAACAGAACAAGAAAAGAGTAATCGACAGTAGAGCAATCCCTAATGTAACAGATAACACGGAACACACGATGGTTATGATCACACTAAGACAGCCAACAATGAAGAAAGTATACGAAGACAAACAAAAGAAGCGAAAAGAACAGCCAATAAAAATAAAACAATTAAAAGGTCAAGAATCAAGGAAAACCCTAGAAGAAAAACTAACAGAGGAATTCAAGAAACTCCCTAACGAAGTATGCACAGTAGAAGAAGAGTTGAAACAATTTAAGGAAACAGTAACCAACATCTCTAAAACAGTATGTGGAACAAAGCTAAGAACAAAAGAAGGGAAAAAGAGCACCCCGTGGTGGAACGAAACAATCAGAGAAGCAATTAAAGAAAAGAAGAAACTGTTTAAAAATTGGAGGGAGAACAAGAACCAAGAAAAATATTTAAAATATGCCTTAGTTCGAAAAAGAGTTAAAATTTTGAACAAAGAAGCTAAGAAAAAGATTTTGGACAGAATTCGGACAAAACAGGAGCAGGGACTTCAAGACAGCCACAAGGGATTTCTACAAAGCAGTAAAAGCCACAAGAGCGAGACAAGAAAACCATAATCCTATTGAGCTGATAAATGACAAAGACGGACAGCCAATGTCAAATAACCAATGTATGCAACAGAGATGGAAAGAGTATTTTGAAGACCTGTTAAACATACCAACTACCAATAAGACAATAAAAACCACGCTAGAACTCACAAATACTGAACCAAACATCATGAAAGAGGAAATCGAAGAAGTAATCAAATATGTACCAAGAAATAAAGCACTTGGGATAGATTACATACCAATAGAAATAATAGCAGCAGCAGGAGAAACAGGAGTGACATGGCTGCACAGAATATTTAATGCAGAATAGCACCAACAACAAACCCCAGAAGACTGGCAACAGGCAATCATGGAAATATATGGAAAAAAGAAAGGTAGCAAAAGAGACTGCAATCAATATAGAGGTATATCTCTTCTCAGCCATGTAGAAAAGCTATCCGCCAAAATCTTGGGAAAAAGGCTGAGACCAATAATAGAACTACAGCAAAGCGATTCTCAAATGGTAAAAAAAAAAAGTAAAGTACCCCCGTCACGCCAAGTGGCGTATAGGAAAATATGGTGTTAGTGACCCTATATTTTACAGACCTTCAGCACATGATTTTCGGGGTAATGTGGTCGGTATTACGCCCGTGCTGCTTTACTTTCCCAGAAAAAATCCGGTACCCATTTAAGGCTGGTGAACCCGAAAGCCGTCGGTTGGGATCGAACCCTACCACTTGTCCTTTGTGGTCCAGTTCACTAACCACTGAGCTATCGCGGCTGATTCTCAAATGGACTTCCGAAAAAAAAACAGAGAATGTACCGACGCACTATTCACATTAAAACATCTTGCAGAAAAAATGACAGAACACAATCAACATTTATACATAGCCTTCATTGACCAGGAAAAAGCATGCGACAGAGTAAACAGAGAACAACTGTGGGAGATACTAATAACTAACGGTGTAAGCCAACATCTAACCAACCTAATTAAAAGTCTCTACATCAACAGCAGCTGCAGTGTCCGAACAGCAGCAGGCTACACAGACCACTTTAAAGTTAGATCAGGTGTAAGACAGGGGTGCGTACTATCCCCCTACTGTTTATTACACACATGGACAATATATGCAAGCTAGCCAACCCATCAGAGACAGAGGAGATCAACGAGCTTCTATTTGCAGATGATCAGGCACTAATACATGAAACAATAGACGATCTACAAGAACACTTAAATAGACTCAACAGCTCAGGTACAAAATACAACATGAAAATCAACATCAACAAAACAGAAGTCATGAATGTCGCCAAAAATAAACAGAATATCAACATAACTATAGAAGGCAAGCAACTAAAACAAGTAGAGGAATTAAAATACATAAAAAGGTTAGTGACAAACGATAATTCTCAAATAGCAGAGATAGAATCAAGATGCAACAAGGTTTGCCAAATCATTGGACAGTTATCACCACTATTGTCCAACAAGGAAATAACTCTGGAGGTAAAACGAGCACTATACATTACAATCTTCATCTCAACGTTGTGCTACCAATGCCAGACCTGGACCCTAGATGCAAGAACAATAAGAAAAATAACCTCTTCTGGGATGAAATGTGTTAGACGAATGACAGGAAACAGTCTGAGAGATAAGATCAGAAATGAAGAACTAAGAAAAAAGCTAGGAATAGCCCCCGCCATAAAATGCATAAGGAAAACACATATAAAATGGTTTTGCCACGTGACAAGGCAGAAAGATCAAAACTCAAAACAACGAGCTTTCAACAAACGTTGTGAGAACATCAGACCCAAGGGTCGACAACGAAAAAGATGGATCGATGGAATATTAGAAGCACTAGGAAACATAACAGCAGCAGAGGCGAACAGAAGAGCAAAAGACCGCAAATTGTATCTCGACGCTGAAAGGCAGATGAGGAAGGAAGGAAAGAGAAGATCAACTGCACACGACCTCTCTAGTCATCCAGAAAGGGAGAACCATCGTCACAAAAGCCGAAGCATAACACTTTTACCTCAAGTATTAGAGCTGTGTCCTCAAACAAATTCAGCTACCGAACCGCTGTGTGACTTTAATGATGATGACAATGGAGCATTTTTTTTGGAGCAAGTTGCTCCTGTGATGTGTAAAGTCGATGCCTCGAAAAGTCAGCTTTAACAAAACTACGACATGGATGTTTAACAACATTGAGAAACGTATTCAGTTACACGTTAATGGAAATGCAAGAATCTTTTTTTTTAAATACGCGTAGTACCAAGAAAGGAAAATCGATAGTCACCCAAAGCCCCTTAGATACCTTTTCTTGTTTCATAAGCCATAGGCAGTCTCTCCATCCTTGTTCTTGGACATTTGCTAATTTCTCTTCAGTCCAGATCAATGTTCTTAAAGGTTTCAAAGACTTTTCTTCTCCATGTATCCCTCGGCCTTCCTCTACCATCTATGTTCAGTTGTGTTGTCCCTCATATGAGAGGCCATATTTTTACGTTGTGTATAGTTTTAGGTTTGTGATTATCTGTATTGTTTTCTATCTATATTTTACTGAGTTGGATGACAGCTTATCTTGCTTTATTTATTTTCTGTTTAATGTATGTCTCTACTTCACTTCCTTTGTCGAAAATTCAGCCCAAATCATGGCAGTAAGCACACATAAGTTGGGAATGATCAAAGTAAAAAGAAATGTATTGAGGAAAGAAATGGCCATGGTGACAATCGTTATCTATAACTACACTTATTCGCTCCACAACTTTGTTGACAATACACTGAATGTTGAACATTGTTTCATGAAGTACAGTAAAAATGTAGATCAGCACAGTAGTAAGACAGAGACTTAATCTAAAATTAACCCAAATAATATTCGGTACATGAGCCACAAGTGAAAGGGTTGGATAGATGTGCACGTAAGGGGTGGGCTGACCAGGGTTAAGCTTGGACTGGAAATAACTGTCCCAAGACGTGACAGTCCGAGGTCCAGGAGGTGCTGCAACTTCGTTCCCAGCCTCAAGACCTGATTATCTACACTGATAGCTCGGTCGGTGTGCGGGGCGGCTATTGTTTGGTTGCGCATTCTCATGGAAAGTTGATAGATAAAGGTGCATGAGCCTACAAGACTGCAATCTCCAACACTCGCAAGGTGATTGAACATGTGACAGAAGCTATCACATGACTGGTTCAGAGACCAACAACAGATGTGGTCATACTGACAAAGCAAACTTCACCAGATTGACAAGAACACACTCCGCAGGTGGTACGTGCATCTACTCCACGGTCTAACTTGAATATATTGTCCCAGACAGGCGGGAGTTTGTGGCCATGAGATAGATGACAGGCTGGCGGGGTCTGCCATTGCGCAGGAAACCTTAAAATTGGACACATATGACATTGCGAGTGTTTGAGAGAACACCTACCATAAGATGACGACAAGGAAGACGGGGATAACCCACGTGTGAAAGTAATGGTGGAACATGACATCACGTTACCTGCGACATCCCTTCATAAGAGTCACGTTACCTGCGACATCCTTTTATAAGAGTCACGTTACCTGCAACATCCTTTTATAAGAGTCACCTTACCTGCGACATCCTTTTTATAAGAGTCACGTTACCTGCGACATCCTTTTTTAAGAGTCACCTTACCTGCGACATCCTTTTATAAGAGTCACGTTACCAGCGACATCCTTTTATAAGAGTCACCTTACCTGCGACATCCTTTTATAAGAGTCACGTTACCTGCGACATCCTTTTATAAGAGTCACCTTACCTGCGACATCCTTTTATAAGAGTCACGTTACCTGCAACATCCTTTTATAAGAGTCACGTTACCTGCGACATCCTTTTATAAGAGTCACGTTACCTGCGACATCCTTTTATAAAAGTCACGTTACCTGCGACATCCTTTTATAAGAGTCACCTTACCTGCGACATCCTTTTATATGAGTCACATTACCTGCGACATCCTTTTATAAGAGTCACGTTACCTGCAACCCTCCCCTTCTCGTTTTTATTACAGGTCAAAGTTAAATACATCCCCTTATTCCTCCGGCAGCCAATAACTTGTTAAAATCCCCCCCACCCCCGCCCTCTTTCAAACAGCGATCTAACCTTTGACTCACTTTTATCCAAATCTGAAATGAAAGAACTATAGTAGAACTATAGTAGAACTATAGTAGAACTATAGTTTTATAGTAACTTTTCCTGTACAAGTAGCTGTAATGATTTCCTCCCCTTAGCAACCTCTCACCACTCCAGAAAACACTTTTCTTCCCTTCGAGGTTACGACCCTGATGAATGGAGCTAGAATGTGACGTAACTACTTGCAAGTCCTCAAACACACAGTTAAACTGTGGCACGAGCAACAATTTGTTTGCGCGCTTTAGAAGAAAAGGTAAAGCAAAAATGAGGATCGGTGGACTGGCGTTTGTAAAAGAGGTCGATGACTTTCTGGTAATCACAAGGGGTTTGTTGACTGAATAAATGTGTGTGGGTCTACTGGGTTCACTCAACAGGGGGAATATAACCTGTTATGATGCTATTATTCTAATCAAGGCTGCAGAGACATTGAAACAAGATGCCAGAAAGTCAACGCATTGGCGTATCGACTTTTGCAATTGACCAAAACATAGGAACATTAGTTCAACAGAAAAACAACTCACGAATATTTTCATTGTTACTGCTCTCTCTTTCTCCCTCTACCTCTGTATGTGTGTGTGTGTGTGAGAGAGAGAGAAAGAGTGATAAATATCAAACATAATCCTTATCCAAGACGCAATTTAAAAACAAAACAGTAAAACAACAAACGGAGATGAGATGTTTGGAAAAAAAGCCATTCAGACAAAAACAAATTGAGAAATGTTAAAAACAAAAGTTAAAACTAGAACCATCATCATAAACTAGGAAACAAAAGACACAAATTGAGCTTTTGTCATCTTATTTAACGCTCCTACAAAATGTCGAAAAGACAAGGTTCTTTATTCATCATCATCCCCATCATCATCATCCTCTTGTCTCCATTCCGCATTAAAGGTTATTTGCCAGGTATTTCATCCTTTCTGTTGTCTACGTCATAAGTTTCATTGTTTACCTCTTCATCATGTCTGTTCACTCCAGCTTATCTGCCTAAACCACATTTACCCGCATTTTCCCTACCAATTTATTTTATTTTAGTTTAGTTTAGTTTAGTTCTGGTTAGTATAGTTTAGTTTAGCTTAGTTTAGTTCTGGTTAGTATAGTTTAGTTTAGTTATGTTTAGTTTAGTTCTGTTTAGTATAGTTTAGTGTACTTCAGTTTAGTGTAGCTTAGTGTACTTCAGTTTAGTGTACTTCAGTTTAGTGTATTTTAGTGTAGTTTAGTTTAGTATAGTTTAGTTTAGTGTTGTTTAGTTTATTGTAGTTTAGTTTAGTGTAATTTTGTTTAGTTTAGTGCAGTTTAGTTTAGTGCAGTTTAATTTAGTGTAGATTAGTTTAGAGTAGTTTAGTTTAGTGTATGTTTAGTTTAGTATAGTTTAGTTTAGTTTATTTATTTAAGTGTAGTTTAGTTTAGTGTAGTTTAGTTTAGTGTAGTTTAGTTTAGTGTATTTTATTGTAGTTCAATTTAGTGTAGTTTAGTATAGTGTAGTTTTGTGTACATCAGTTTAGTGTAGTTTAGTGTAGTTCAATTTAGTGTAGTTTAGTTTAGTGTAATTTAGCTACACGTTGCTCTCAAGCTGCTTCGATAATTTAAACAAAATAATATGGTATCGAGAAAACGTTCTCAGATGCAGAATTCATCGTGTGCTTTATTTGGAATGATGGCTTCGCGGTGCCTGTGTAACCAATCTGATCAAGTGGTTAGGGATTGAAGAAGGTAAGCAACCCGCTACTATAAAATGCCACGCTGAAGTCGGATGCATTTGACCGAAAGGCATAAAAAATCGCAACCTGCTGTAAACGACAACAGCACATCATCAGCGCACATTTGTTTATGATTACAGTTTTAGTATTTTAATATTCATAACTAACCCATATTTTTGGCTTGTCATGTTTATTTTATTAATTAATTAAAATTAATTAGATTAGAATAGAAATGAAATTAAGATTTTCTGCTAGTAGTACAATATCATCAGCATATCTTAGGTTATTGATTATCTTTCCATTAATGTTTAGGCCTGGCATCTCAATGATGTTTTTAACGATTTGCTCGGTGTATAGTTTGAACAAGCTTGGTGATAGGATGTACCCCTCTATTACTCCTCTCTTTATATCAATAGGTATTGAGTTCTCTTTGTGTTTTTTTATTATTGCTGTTTGCTCCCAGTATAAATTACATATTAGTCGTATGTCTGTGTCATCTACATGTATATCTTTCAGGCATTCTATAAGTTGTTTATTGTGTATTCTATCAAAAGCTTTGGTGTAGTCTATGAAGCAGGCATATATTGGTTTGTTTACTTCTGTGTATTTTTCGATTAATGTTCTCATGCAGAATATGGCTTCTTTTGTCCCGCTATTTTTCCTAAATCCAAATTGTTCTTCTTCTAATTCCATTTTTTAAGGGGTGAGGGGGGGGGGATTTCATATAGATTTGATTGTGAATCCTTCCATGTGTAACTTTTAGCAGGCTTTTGGTTACCTGGCTCATTAGAGTTAGTGTTCTAAAATCACAGCATCTTTCTTATTAGGCAATGAAAGTTGATGTCTTTAGTTCACATGGTCTCAAGTATAAGGTCAATTATAAAGCGTGAATTATTATGAGTTATTTATTTATTTATTTATTTTTAGGGGGGGGGGTTAGTGTGGGGGGGATTCGCCAGCTTTCAATTTTAGAGAAGTCTCTAGAGATAAGAAAGTGAAATTTGCGTGTTAATCCGGTTTTTTTTTTCCCTGGCAGCCGTGTCGACAGGAGTCCCTTGCCGCACAGGCAGATAACTCCGTCTTTGGAGGTACTGTACTCACTTTTATTTTCGTCGATGAGTAATTGACGTTTCAAACCAGGCCTCGCTGTTGAAAGTAGAGTAGTTGTCACAGACAGAAAGCACAAAGAAAAATCCAAATCGGTGTACCCGGGATTTGAACTCACAACCTCTCTGTCTCGAGACCGGCGTCTTGCCTCGAGACCAACCAGTCCCCCCCCCCCCCCCAAATTGCTCGATTTGAACATATCTTTTTATACATCATCATCATTTAAATTTTAAACGAAAAAAAAAGAAAATAATGGCCATTTAGAGTAGCGGAACCTTACAGCAAACACTGAGGGCAATATATCATGCTGACCTTTGCCGTTTTTTCTCCCAGGTCGTCAACATGTCATTTCCATCACTTCCTGTGTTTGACCAACCTTTAACAACGTTTTTGTATCCACGTGTTCATATAGTAAGCTAACCTTTCTTCTGCGTCACCTTCCCTGTACCCCATTAACCATATTCTATTATATTCTAAATGTTCACACATTTATTTATGCCATCTCTTCTTGATTCACCTCATCAATAAAACACACAATTCGAGCTTCTACACCTGCTGCTAGTTATTTCGCTATGTTGTTTTCTCTACTTTTACTCGACGTTAATTTAATTCCGATGCTATTATACTGATGGAAGCGTTGATATGTAAATATATTGAGAATTGCATAGCTTGCCAGTATGATCAACTATTGATCTGTCTGTTCGCCAGTAATCGGCAAATATCGTGACGTCGAATTTTCAACGGAAGCGATCGGTCTTATTTGAATACATGTTTCTATGGTTGGTAATGGTGGAAGAGTTTCGTTTTTATTAGAGAAGTTAAAGAGAGAAGGTGGTCGTACTCAGGCAGGCCATGGCATGTGATTTACAAATCAATAAAAGTTCATTTAAAAACAGTATGTGGACTCGTGTGTATGTAGACTAGTAGTATGATAATAATGAGATAGCGTTGTTAATAATTGCAGAAAATAATTATAAAGAGACAAAAATAATAGACCTTAAAATCTACATACTACATTGACCCAAAAATATTGTATAGCCTTAACAAACACACACTCGCACACTTGCACAAAGAGAGAGAGAGAGAGTGTGAGAGAGATAGAGAGAGATTCTTGCCTACATGTAATACCATTGTCATATACTTATACTTTGGAATGTTTTATGGAATTTTGTTTGCAGAACTGACTTTATTACCCTCAGAGCTACAGTAACACGAGCAAATATAAAATAAATCGGATCCCAGACCGGATTTATGCCGGACCCAGTTCGTAGTGTTATGGCATGAATGGGATAGAAGTCAAAAGTGTGGTAAAGGGAGAAGGTTTATGTAGCAGTTGTGAGCGAACCAAAACTGATCGTGACAAACTATTTTTTAGCTTTTTGTTGTATTTTATTATGGTCTAAGTTATTTTAGGGGCGGATTGGTGTTTGAAGGTAATTCGGTGAGGTAACGATAGATGTTGAATGTAATAGTGGTGGTCAAACCAAAATTGACCGTGAAAAAGACGATTTTCTTAGCTTTTTACTGTATTTTACTGCATGTGGAAATAATCAATATGCTGGAAAAATTAAAATTTGTTGGCAAATATCTGCGAATAAAAATAAAACATGTATTGGCAACAAACAGCAGCTATACGAATAAGCAAACAAACAGGGCAATTCCAATATATAAAACAGGTAGTCAGACAAGGTTGTGTTCTGTCGCCGGTTTTGTTTTAACTTTACAACGAACATATTAAATCAATAGTAGACAAGAAAAAGGAATTGAAGTCAACGGTCACAACATAAATAATTTGCGATATGCGGATGACACAGTCTTAATAGCAGAGACAGAGAATGAACTACACGAAACGATGGATATAATAGTAAGAGAAAGCAACAAACAAGGTTTAAGTCTGAATAGTAAGAAAACAGAAATAATGGTCGTATCAAAGAAACAATCATCACCATCATGCAGCATAAAAATGAGCAGGACAAATCTGAAACAAGTGCAACGTTTCAGATACTTGGGCACAATAATAACTCCAGAGGAAAGATGTACCACAGAAATAAAAAGCAGAATAGCTCAGGCCAAAATAGCATTTCAGAAAATGAAAAACATCTTATGCAACAAATCTATAACATTAGAAATGAGAAAGAGAGTTCATCGGTGCTATATAGAACCAATTCTGACATATGGAAGAGAATCATGGAGAGTAGACAAACAAATGAAAACACGATTAGAGGCCACAGAGATGGGATTTCTCAGAAGAATGTAGAAAGTTCCATGGACAGCTAAACGACCAATGAGGAAATTCTCAAAGAGGCCAACACAAAAAGGGAGCTCCTAAAAAACATCAGAAAGAAACAATCAACATTTTTCGGGCTCATCATGAGAAGAGGAAAGTTGGAATACTTGGTTACAATTGGAAAAATAAAAGGAAAGAGAGATCGCGGACGACAAAGAGAGAAAATACTAGATAGCTTGGTGTCATGGCATGGAAAACAGCCAACAACAGAACTGATGCGATGTACTGACTGTGGATAGAAGATTGTAGAAGGACATGATTGCCTACGCCAACCGGTATGGCACATGATGATGATGCTGGATTTTTTGTGATTTTAGTAGAGGTCTGTTTTGTTGTTGAAAGGGGGGGGGGGGGGGGGAAGGGTGATAAGATAGAAGCTTCGTGTAATTGTGGTGGGCGAAACACAACTGACTTCTAGAAATTTGACTTCGATTGTGTTGACTTGTTGTTGTATTGTATTGGATTCTTAGTGATTTTAAGGACTAATTGATATGTAAGGGGTAGAGGCGATGTGGTAACGATATAAGGTAGATGTAGTAATGGTGGGGGAATCAAATCTCACAGCGAAAAAGTTTAAACTGTTAGCTTTTTGCTTTATTTTAATGGATTCTTAGTCATTTTAGGGACGGATTGGTATGTGCAGGGTGTGGGCGGTGAAGTGCAGATAGATGATGGATATAATATTGGTGGGTGAACCAAAGCTGACAAAGGAGAAAGATGGGGTGAATGCGCGTCTTGTATGTATTCCAAGATGTGCCTTTTACATAGAGGTTATTATTAGTACAACAAGGCCATATTTTAATAAATTTGTAATTATTTTAACTTTGGCAGAATAAATTGACAGTTGACATTGCTTTTTGCTGCAGGGCAATTCTTCAGAGTTTACATCTTGCTTAAAACCGTGCATGGTGTCTCCCTGTCAGACAAGGTTTATATCTTGCTTAAAACCGTGCATGGTGTCTCCCTGTCAGACAAGGTTTATATCTTGTTTAAAACCGTGCATGGTGTCTCCCTGTCAGACAAGGTTTATATCTTGCTTAAAACCGTGCATGGTGTCTCCCTGTCAGACAAGGTTTATATCTTGTTTAAACCCGTGCATGGTGTCTCCCTGTCAGACAAGGTTTATATCTTGTTTAAACCCGTGCATGGTGTCTCCCTGTCAGACAAGGTTTATATCTTGTTTAAACCCGTGCATGGTGTCTCCCTGTCAGACAAGGTTTATATCTTGCTTAAACCGTGCATGGTGTCTCCCTGTCAGACAAGGTTTATATCTTGTTTAAAACCGTGCATGGTGTCTCCCTGTCAGACAAGGTTTATATCTTGCTTAAAACCGTGCATGGTGTCTCCCTGTCAGACAAGGTTTATATCTTGCTTAAAACCGTGCATGGTGTCTCCCTGTCAGACAAGGTTTATATCTTGTTTAAAACCGTGCATGGTGTCTCCCTGTCAGACAAGGTTTATATCTTGTTTAAAACCGTGCATGGTGTCTCCCTGTCAGACAAGGTTTATATCTTGTTTAAAACCGTGCATGGTGTCTCCCTGTCAGACAAGGTTTATATCTTGTTTAAAACCGTGCATGGTGTCTCCCTGTCAGACAAGGTTTATATCTTGTTTAAAACCGTGCATGGTGTCTCCCTGTCAGACAAGGTTTATATCTTGTTTAAAACCGTGCATGGTGTCTCCCTGTCAGACAAGGTTTATATCTTGTTTAAAACCGTGCATGGTGTCTCCCTGTCAGACAAGGTTTATATCTTGTTTAAAACCGTGCATGGTGTCTCCCTGTCAGACAAGGTTTATATCTTGTTTAAACCCGTGCATGGTGTCTCCCTGTCAGACAAGGTTTATATCTTGTTTAAAACCGTGCATGGTGTCTCCCTGTCAGACAAGGTTTATATCTTGCTTAAAACCGTGCATGGTGTCTCCCTGTCAGACAAGGTTTATATCTTGTTTAAAACCGTGCATGGTGTCTCCCTGTCAGACAAGGTTTATATCTTGCTTAAAACCGTGCATGGTGTCTCCCTGTCAGACAAGGTTTATATCTTGCTTAAAACCGTGCATGGTGTCTCCCTGTCAGACAAGGTTTATATCTTGCTTAAAACCGTGCATGGTGTCTCCCTGTCAGACAAGGTTTATATCTTGCTTAAAACCGTGCATGGTGTCTCCCTGTCAGACAAGGTTTATATCTTGTTTAAAACCGTGCATGGTGTCTCCCTGTCAGACAAGGTTTATATCTTGCTTAAAACCGTGCATGGTGTCTCCCTGTCAGACAAGGTTATACATCTTGCTTAAAACCGTGCATGGTGTCTCCCTGTCAGACAAGGTTTATATCTTGTTTAAACCCGTGCATGGTGTCTCCCTGTCAGACAAGGTTTACATCTTGCTTAAAACCGTGCATGGTGTCTCCCTGTCAGACAAGGTTTATATCTTGTTTAAAACCGTGCATGGTGTCTCCCTGTCAGACAAGGTTTACATCTTGTTTAAACCCGTGCATGGTGTCTCCCTGTCAGACAAGGTTTACATCTTGCTTAAAACCGTGCATGGTGTCTCCCTGTCAGACAAGGTTTACATCTTGTTTAAACCCGTGCATGGTGTCTCCCTGTCAGACAAGGTTTATATCTTGCTTAAAACCGTGCATGGTGTCTCCCTGTCAGACAAGGTTTATATCTTGTTTAAAACCGTGCATGGTGTCTCCCTGTCAGACAAGGTTTATATCTTGTTAAAACCGTGCATGGTGTCTCCCTGTCAGACAAGGTTTATATCTTGTTTAAAACCGTGCATGGTGTCTCCCTGTCAGACAAGGTTTATATCTTGTTTAAACCCGTGCATGGTGTCTCCCTGTCAGACAAGGTTTATATCTTGTTTAAAACCGTGCATGGTGTCTCCCTGTCAGACAAGGTTTATATCTTGTTTAAAACCGTGCATGGTGTCTCCCTGTCAGACAAGGTTTATATCTTGTTTAAAACCGTGCATGGTGTCTCCCTGTCAGACAAGGTTTATATCTTGTTTAAACCCGTGCATGGTGTCTCCCTGTCAGACAAGGTTTATATCTTGTTTAAAACCGTGCATGGTGTCTCCCTGTCAGACAAGGTTTATATCTTGTTTAAAACCGTGCATGGTGTCTCCCTGTCAGACAAGGTTTATATCTTGTTTAAACCCGTGCATGGTGTCTCCCTGTCAGACAAGGTTTATATCTTGTTTAAAACCGTGCATGGTGTCTCCCTGTCAGACAAGGTTTATATCTTGTTTAAACCCGTGCATGGTGTCTCCCTGTCAGACAAGGTTTACATCTTGTTTAAACCCGTGCATGGTGTCTCCCTGTCAGACAAGGTTTATATCTTGTTTAAAACCGTGCATGGTGTCTCCCTGTCAGACAAGGTTTATATCTTGTTTAAAACCGTGCATGGTGTCTCCCTGTCAGACAAGGTTTATATCTTGTTTAAAACCGTGCATGGTGTCTCCCTGTCAGACAAGGTTTATATCTTGTTTAAAACCGTGCATGGTGTCTCCCTGTCAGACAAGGTTTATATCTTGTTTAAAACCGTGCATGGTGTCTCCCTGTCAGACAAGGTTTATATCTTGTTTAAAACCGTGCATGGTGTCTCCCTGTCAGACAAGGTTTATATCTTGTTTAAACCCGTGCATGGTGTCTCCCTGTCAGACAAGGTTTATATCTTGCTTAAAACCGTGCATGGTGTCTCCCTGTCAGACAAGGTTTATATCTTGCTTAAAACCGTGCATGGTGTCTCCCTGTCAGACAAGGTTTATATCTTGCTTAAAACCGTGCATGGTGTCTCCCTGTCAGACAAGGTTTATATCTTGCTTAAAACCGTGCATGGTGTCTCCCTGTCAGACAAGGTTTATATCTTGTTTAAAACCGTGCATGGTGTCTCCCTGTCAGACAAGGTTTATATCTTGCTTAAAACCGTGCATGGTGTCTCCCTGTCAGACAAGGTTTATATCTTGCTTAAAACCGTGCATGGTGTCTCCCTGTCAGACAAGGTTTATATCTTGTTTAAAACCGTGCATGGTGTCTCCCTGTCAGACAAGGTTTATATCTTGTTTAAACCCGTGCATGGTGTCTCCCTGTCAGACAAGGTTTATATCTTGTTTAAACCCGTGCATGGTGTCTCCCTGTCAGACAAGGTTTATATCTTGTTTAAAACCGTGCATGGTGTCTCCCTGTCAGACAAGGTTTATATCTTGTTTAAAACCGTGCATGGTGTCTCCCTGTCAGACAAGGTTTATATCTTGTTTAAAACCGTGCATGGTGTCTCCCTGTCAGACAAGGTTTATATCTTGTTTAAAACCGTGCATGGTGTCTCCCTGTCAGACAAGGTTTATATCTTGTTTAAAACCGTGCATGGTGTCTCCCTGTCAGACAAGGTTTATATCTTGCTTAAAACCGTGCATGGTGTCTCCCTGTCAGACAAGGTTTATATCTTGTTTAAAACCGTGCATGGTGTCTCCCTGTCAGACAAGGTTTATATCTTGCTTAAAACCGTGCATGGTGTCTCCCTGTCAGACAAGGTTTATATCTTGTTTAAAACCGTGCATGGTGTCTCCCTGTCAGACAAGGTTTATATCTTGTTTAAAACCGTGCATGGTGTCTCCCTGTCAGACAAGGTTTATATCTTGCTTAAAACCGTGCATGGTGTCTCCCTGTCAGACAAGGTTTATATCTTGCTTAAAACCGTGCATGGTGTCTCCCTGTCAGACAAGGTTTATATCTTGTTTAAAACCGTGCATGGTGTCTCCCTGTCAGACAAGGTTTATATCTTGTTTAAAACCGTGCATGGTGTCTCCCTGTCAGACAAGGGTTATATCTTGCTTAAAACCGTGCATGGTGTCTTCCTGCCAGACAAGGTTTTTAACTTGTCTCTGCTACTTAGTTTGCAAAATCTCGCGCTGATGTTGATTAAAATCCATAATTTTTTTCTTTTAGATACATCAGTTAGTGACATCAGTTACTCATTTTCATCGTGACATCATTAATTAAAGCCAGTCTTTAAGATTGTTTCAGCGCCATCTGAAACTTGCTTAACTGTCCTACTATATCAGTACAATGCTCTTAAATATCACATATGCCTTCACATAGCCAGCTGACCTCAACTGGAACTTGTTTTGCAAGCACGTAGATTGCCCGGCGGCGTCTTGCCCCGGACAGCTCACTTGATACAGGCCGGTTCCCGCTCCGTACGGGTTGACCTATTCGTGGACTCGATGTTGATTGCACTTGGAGACCGCCTTGCCTGGATACTGCCCTGGCACTGCACTGCCCTGGCACTGCACTGCCCTGGCACTGCACTGCCCTCACAGTACTGGCACCCGTCAGCTCGGCTAAGGGCTGGACTGCTGCTTGCCCCCACCCCCCCTTTGATCGATGTGGTTGTAGAATCTGGTACTTCGCGCTGTTCGATGTGACGACTGCTTCTGCTTCACGGGCCCGTGCTTGGTGGCCCCTCGCTGTTTCGTTCTTCGCTAGGCACAGACATATACATATTTCATTATAGGAAGTAGTCAATGAACACCAGGTAACATATACATGCAAGGTTTATTTGCAAGAACTTCCACCTTGCATCACACTACACAAACACATCCACAGCATGTGTGTCAGAGGCCCTTCTCGCATTGCATGGGCACCACAAGGCGCCCACATGCCCCGCCTCTTACTCCCCAGACACTAAAATACAACTGACCCCTTCACTTAGTAGGCCACTGGTCGATGCTGCTGACTCCCCCACTGTTGTCTACTCGTGCCTTTGCCAGTAACCACGTTGTTTGCGCCTTGAGCGGCGCTAACTAGTTCGTTGACTTGACCTGACTGGGTCGTCGCTTCTTACATTCACTCCTAACTTAGAACATCACACTCTTTGCTCAGCCCTCTCTCGGCGACGGCTGACCCGCTCGCCATTCATTTACACTTGTCGTTTTTTTCGGACTCTACAACTACACTTAGATTGTTGTACAGACTTGCTAAAGTTGTCTCTCTTTCTGTCACCTACTTTGTTCGTTGCGTCAGAATGTCGCAACTACATTATGATCTTGTACTCGTCATTGAGGATGAGTTTGGGGAAGCCTTCTCGCTCCCTGTCAAGTAAATTGTTCGTTGCTACTGTATTTCATAACTACACTCTCAGCTCACACTCATCACTGAGCCTGAACTCTACTAAAGCTGTCTCTCTTCCTGCCACCTACTCAAACAGGTCTGTGGGCTTACCAATATCAGCGATGGTGAGGAGTGGATACCGGTGCCTACGTCATTCAAGGGGACTTTCTCGTGTATTGTCACACTCAACAGGAAAAGTAGGGAACAGAACCCGGTCGTGGTTAATGCTGAGGTCAACGGTCTCATCTGCGATAACACCGATGAGAAAGATGCAGTCATCTATACAGACGGATCTGTAATACGACACCAAAGAAGTGCATGGGCATTTACAGCACGCTCGGCAGGCAGAATAGTCTACGAAGACAGTGGTGCATACATCATGACCACGAGTAGCATGACAATGGAGGCGATGGCAGTGACCAAGGCATTCAGACGGTTAGAGTCACAAGACTACACCCACGCATGTATACTGAGTGATTCGATGAGCATGATTAAAAAAGTGGAGGCGGGCTCTGTACGCATGCAATGGGTAGAGTCGTTGCAGAAATCCAAAATACGTAAGGTCACCTTTGTCTATGTCCCTGGACATGCGGGAGTACGAGGAAATGAAAGAGCGGACAGGTTGGCTAGCTGCGCTGTCGTTGAAGACGGGCAACCAATGGATCGGGGGGACATCATCAATGCCCTCCAAGATGTGGGAAGAGCACAGGACTTCGACAAACACAGATCCACGTCACTTCTTTGGATGATGGAAATGGGAGTTAAGATGGGCACAGCCAGAAATGAGAAACTTGGTGGCCGTGTAAGAAGACTTATCAACCAACATAGAACTGGAGTCGTCAGTCGCTGGACACTGAAGGAATTGCTGAGGAGGGGATCAGAGCACCTATGGACATGTTCGGAGTGCAATGATGATGATCCGTAAATAACTCAATAACTCAATTCTACGTTATAACATTGTATTCATCATTGAGCATGAATTTATGAAGCTGTCTAGCTACCTGTCACGTACATTGTCCGTTGTCTTAGAGTTTCATAACTCCTGACACTAACACAATTCTGATTGCCCGCAAATCTGCGAACTCTATAAATACTTACACTAATACAATTCTGACTGTCCATACATCTGTGAACTCTCTCTAGCTGACTAACCCTACACTGTTCGTTAGCTTAGAGTTTCATAACTTCTGATTCTAACACACTTCTAACTGTCCATGAATCTGTGAAATCTATATAGCTCACTAGCCCTACACTGTTCGTTGGCTTTGAGTTTCATAACTCCTTATTCTAACACAAGTCTAACTGTCCATGAATCTGTGACTTCTGTCTGACTCACTAGCCCTACACTGTACGTTGGCTTTGAGTTTCATAACTCCTTATTCTAACACAAGTCTAACTGTCCATGAATCTGCAGCACGGTCCGTGTTACTCGACCGCCGTATACCAACTGACTGACCCTAACCCCTAATGGGCACCACAACTAAAACCATGCTCACGGTACGGGTTTGCCAAACAACAACAAAACCGTCCGCACTGAGCACTCGCTTTATCTCGACTGACCTTCTAACTTATTCTTTTCTCTAACTTTTCTCCTTCCGACCAATCATCTGCCTTTTTATATTTCTCCTCCTCCTAATTGCGTCTTATACTCCCCGTGCAACACGATGTCCCTAAATTGTGTACCACTAATCACTTTTCCCCGTGGACTTGCTGATTCTCTTTTTAGTTAAACCTTCTTGCTTCTCCCTCAACTTCTCCCATACACTCCCATTTGTCCCCCACCTTATACTCACTGCTTCACTACAGTATTCAGATCCACACTGAAATACTGAAGTTCACAGTTCACAGTATATCCTTAGTTTAAGGAAAATAGAGTGATAGTGTTACGTCCACACTTTAAGGCGTATGGTGATATAGTGTTAGCGTCCACATTTGTTAACGTTATACTGTGATCACCATCACTGCACATCGAACTAATTTTAGGTGTTTCGATTTTACCATTAAAATATTGAGAGTATCTGAGGGGAATCCTGATCCACGTGTACGATGTGCAATAGGACTCCTATGATCCACGATGTGGGTACATTTTTACTGACAAATTTGCCCGGCCAGGACTTCTTTGTTCTACTCTTTTAGATTTTAACTGCCAATGGCTTTTAACGTGCGAAAGTGTACACCGGGCCTCCTGTTTATTTATGTTATCCGAGCGTGCTAGACATCGGATCTGACTATCCAGCGACTTGGAGAGGGTAAAGCCCCGAAGAAACCACGGATTCAATTTTTCTTTATTTAAATAAAAAAAATATTCCTTCTGATGGATTTGAATCCGGGACTTTCCGGTTTCTTACCTCGGCCGACGTCTTCTAGACCACTCGGCTGCCAAATGTTTCATTGACAAACAGTATATGATATGGGTGCTATGGTCGTATGCCTGGCCCATATCAGTATGGCTATATGCACTTTCATAATACAAATTACTACACATTACTAACAACCAGTACAACACGTTACCACAGGTATTTATTTAAACTTTCTACACATCCATTTAATTGATAGGAGATATTTTAGTTCGACAGATCTCTCTCTGCGATCAGGACCCAATCAGAGTAGGATTCAAGCTCCTCACATGAACTCAGCTGTCAGGTTATGTGTGTTACAAACAGAACATCACAATTAGAGTCTGCCAGATCCACTCTGATTGAACACCCGTTAAAAACGTTGCACTGTGTTCTGCGCCAGTGGTCCAGTGCATCCGATTTCAACCAGCATTTCATTAAGGTTTGCTTTCCCTAGCCTTTGATTGTCCCCAGTCTTCCTGCAAGGCAGCAGGTGATCTTTTCTGTAGGGGGATTCTGCCCTTAGTTGGTCGGCCCTCCCAGGTTTACGAGCACCATCTGCCCGAGTCACTAGAGGTGACTAACACAGACATACACACACAAAGATATGAGATGTGACAAACACAGACATGCACATAGCGATACGAGGCATGACTAACACTGACATACATCAAGATATATGACACATGACTAACATAAACATGCACATAAATATATGAGATATGACTGACATAGACATGCACCCACAAAGAAATTACACATGTCTAACATGGACATGCACACAAAGATATGAGATATGACCAACATAGATAGGCACACACAATGATATGAGATGTAACTGGCATAGCCATGCAAACACAAGGATATGCGATGTGACATACACAGACATGCACACACAAAGATATGAGATATAACTAACATAAACATACACACAGAGATATGAGATATCACTAGCTCAAACATGCACACACAAAGATATGACACATGACTAACACAGATACACACTAAGATATGAGATATGACTAAACACATACACACACACTAAGATATGAGATATGATTAAACACATACACACTTAAAGATATGAGACATGATTAACACGGACACTCCAAGATATGAGATATGACTAACATGACACACACCAAGATATGAGCCATGGCCAGCACACACACACACACACACACACACACACACACACACAAGCCAAGATATGAGCCTTGGCTAGCAATGAAACGCACCAAGAAATGAACCATGTCCAGCACAGAAAGAAAATATCCAGTACACATTAAGGTATCCATATGCGTGGGTTTGGTGTAGTCGGCAGACTCTTCTTAACGTGGGAATGAATCATCGACATACGAGACGCCGGCCCCCATGAACTGTTAACAGATATCGTCCAAACAGTTGTACGGAGATTTGAGAGTGCAGTCTGACCCGTAGAACGTTCCCTTGCATGAACAGATCCCGGTTGACTGTTCACGGGTGTCGTTGAAACAGTGGTCAGGACATTTGAGAGTGCAGTCTGGCCCGTAGTACGCTTCCTTGCGCGTACAGTCTGCTCTTTCTGTGTCACATATGATGTCACAGCCATCAGAACACGTCTTTTCGCACTGTAGCCTAAAATTTCCATCAGGACAAGCGTCATCACAGGTATAGCCAGGATGTTTGCAATGTTGGCATTTTCTGGATTTTCCTCACATAAAGAACTGACACTAAGACAAGACCCGGAGCAGTCGTGTCCATAGATCCCATGTGAACAGTTGCCGTGACACGTACCGATGATGACAGTGCAGCCTTTGCTACTCCCACCACACACTGTACAAAACGACCAAGAATGCCCGTCCAGACAATAGGTGTCTGTAAATGTTTGCACCACAAACACCGTCAGTGCACTCTCGTCCTGCGAAAAGGTCGGTGAGAACTCAAACTTACTGTGTGTCATTATCGCTTGTATGGTGACTACAATAGTGTTCACAGAAATATTTGGGTATGATATATCATTATACTGGAACACTATGCCGCCACTGTCAGAGAAAGCCTTTGGAGTGTCATTCTTTACCCGAATCATAGTGCTAGCTCGATGATAAATTCGAATGGTGTGAGTCTTCTGGGACGTATCAAAGTTCAGATACCAGTAAACAGAATTGGTTCCACTTCTCAATTGTGTGTGTGTGCAGTCATTGTCATAAAGATTGGTCTTTTGGTCTTTGTTTTGCCATTAACTTCGGCCTCTGGTCCACATCCGTCCACTGTATATGAAGCATTAAATGTGTCGGTCTGGTTTGCGTTCTGTTTGAGAGCCACATTCCGACCCCCGCCAATGTAGATGGAGCAGATATTTGCAACTATCGCCCCTTCAATCCGTAACATGTTGATTAGACCATGAAACTGTCCGGATCTGTAGGTCCAGATCCCTAGGAGTATTTGAAAACTAGATCAAAGTACTGACACTGGGGTCCGAAACGCTCTCACCGACAACTGTCACCGTTTGTGCATGTCCCTGTAGCCCTGCCACAAACTGAGCGATTTTAGCAGTGACACTGCAACGCACAATTTGCCCCGAACCAACCGTCTACACAAGTTAGGCAGTTAGGTCATTAGCTCCAATGTCGCAAACAAAGCCAGCAGAATAAAGACTTGATCCACAGCGGTGGTTAACGAAATGTGCACAAACAATTATTTCAAACCCGTGGTTACAATTCTAACAATCCGCCAACTCGCTGTGACAACAGACAGCGCGATGTTCAAGATCAGCATTGTATACACCACGGCTAGAACTCGGACGAACTTCCATCTTGGAGCGTCCCATCAGTTCGACAGATCATCTTCATTCCACAACGAGCAGCTTCATAGTGTTCCGTTTCGTTTTCACACGTTTCCAAGTAGAGGCATACCCGTCACTCAAGAGTTAATAAAATAGAAACTATTGAAGATGGCTTCAGCTCAATCAAAGAACCTCCATAAACAGGCTTCTTATAACATGTATGACAGTGACTCTATTTTTTTTTTACCTGATCGTGGTTAGGGCCCCGGTAGCCACACAGGTGATTGTAGAGATGCTCTATCTAGCAACCTCACACGCTGCCGTTGTTCATGTGCTCCATATGGTGAGTGAGAAAGAAAACTGCTGGAGTTGGAGCAATACTTTGTGCATGAACGAAGCCGTCTAGTATCTGGCATTTTGATGCCCACGCAGCATTGGTAGGAACAGCATCCCTACCGTGAAACAAGAGTGCAGACTCACCCAACTCTAGTTTCTGTAAACACAAATAGGTAGACCTCGTACTAACGGATGAAACTGATTGACAATTACTTGTTTTAGTATAATATCCAAAGTGTCGTCCGGGTTGTGAACACAATACATGATGGAATTACACAAGAGCAATGGTAGTAATGGAGTGTCAGATCGAAAACTAAAGTGGATGACCCAGAACAGAAAGAAGTCGGCATCCAATGAACAGTGAAGACTAGAATAGAAAAAGGTCAAGATACAAAAACTGTGAAAACTAGAGAATAAATTAGATGATATTTATGGATAGAGATGATTGGCAGCGTCCTAGGTTACGACATATGATGATTAAGGCAAACAATTATTTAAAAAGTCAGCAGTTAATATCGTAATTATTTCGATTGGCTTTCGGTTGCTGCAGCTTGCGAGACTTAAGGGTGTGAATATTATTTGGAATAATTGTTGTGAACATGGCGGAGGTGTCAACATTTGACGTGAATGCATGCAATCAATTAGGCTATGTCCACATAAAGAGACGAATAAACTGGTCTTAAACAGAATTTATATTGATTTCTTTCTGACACTTTCTTCTTTCTCACATTTTATTTAATTAGTTTGTTCAGAGTGGTAGCACTGTGATCAATTGTGCATGCTCGTAATGTTATTGGTAAACATATCACGTGACACAGGCAATCTAGCTGAGTCAACCAAATGCAGTTTGTGTTCCATTCAGAACTGACAATGCTCTGTCCTAACTTTCTTTTCATCTCTCTCTGCTGCAAGTGTTTATGTGTGTATTTAACAAACTCTAGTGGCATATATAAATGGTACAATTTTTTTTATTTAGAATTTAGCCAATTTCATGAAACAGAACTACGCAAAAATATGTGTCTGTGGAACAACCAAAAAAACACAGAAAATAAGACAAGAAAAAAGATTCTATAATTAGCCAGTACTATATATTAATTGGGAGCCGCGATAGCTCAGTGGTTAGTGAACTGGACTACCACGGACAAGGGGTAGGGTTCGATCCCAACCGACGGCTTCTGGGTTCACCCAGCCTTAAATGGGTACCGGATTTTTTTCTGGGAAAGTAAAGCAGCACGGGCGTAATACCGACCACATTACCCCAAAAATCATGTGCTGAAGGTCTGTAAAATATAGGGTCACTAACACCATATTTCCCTATACGCCACTTGGCGTGACGGGGTACTTTACTTTTACTTTACTTATATATTAATTACCGGCTAGACGTATTCAAGTTCACATGTGTAAACATTTAGTATCCAGTATCCATTTCTATTGATTGTATTCTTAACGCGCATTTGGTTTGACTTATTTGTAACATCCTCTGCCACACCTAATCACGTGACCGACAAGTGTCTGATGAAAGATCTGAACATCAGAGAATCATCATCATCATCGAGTGCCGTCTGCGCAACGAAGGTTGGCTACCATGGAGCGCCATTCTGCTCTTTCTATTGCTTTGATAGTGCAGGTTGTCATAGGCTGATTTGTTGATCTTTTGATGTTACTCGTCCATGATAGTCTTGGTCTGCCTCTGCCTCTTTTACCGTGAATTCTCCCCTCCAGGATTACTTTTAGTAGGCTGTTGTGTCTTATAACATGGCCCAAAAATCGCATTTGTCTTGTTTGAATTGTGTTTAGTAGTTCTCTTTTCATTTTTAGTTGTTTTACGACTTCGTCGTTTGTTTTCTTTTCTTTCCATCTAATTCTACCTATTCTTCTATATATCCACATTTCAAAGGCTTCAATTCTCTGTTCTGTTTTCTTGGCTAATGTCCATGTTTCTGCACCATATAGGACTATTGAGGAAGATGTAACATATTGCTATTCTTAGTTTTAGCCCTGGTGTTATTTGTTTTGATGTTAGTATGTTCTTCATGGTATTAAAATTACATTTTACCATTCCTATTCTTTTGCATATTTCAGTTGTACATTTTCCATCACTGGTTATAGTATGTCCAAGGTAGTTGTAGTTCTGAACTGTCTCCAGGTCTATTCCTTCAATTTTGATATCCATTTGTGGGTTTTGAGTATTTCCTTTGTTTGTGATCATAGTTTTAGTCTTTTTGATATTCATATCTAGTCCATATTTTTTGCTTATCATTTTTATTTCATTAAGTAATTGTTGTAGATCTTTAGGATTTTCTGCTAGTAGTACAGTATCGTCAGCATATCTTAGGTTATTGATTATCTTTCCATTAATTTGTAGGCCTGGTATCTCTATGATTTTTTAAAGATTTGCTCAGTGTATAGATTGAACAAGCTTGGTGATAAGATGCATACCTGTCTTGCTCCTCTTTTTATATCAATGAGTGTAGAGTTCTCTTTGTTATATTTTATTATTGCTGTTTGCTCCCAGTATAGATTACATATTAGTCGTATGTCCATGTCATCTAGATGTATCTCTTTTAGGCATTCTACAAGTTGTTTGTGGTGTACTCTATCAAAAGCTTTGGTGTAGTCTATGAAGCAGGCATATATTGGTTTGTTTACTTCTGTGTACTTTTCAATTAATGTTCTCATGCAGAATATGGCTTCTTTTGTCCCGCTATTTTTTCTAAATCCAAATTGCTGCTCATCTAATTCAGTATTGATTTTATTCTGAATCCTTCCTTGTATAACTTTTAGCAAGATTTTTGTAACATGGCTCATTAGGCTTATTGTTCTAAAGTCACTGCACTCAACTACACCATCCTTTTTAGGCAATGCAATTAAATTTGATGTTTTTAGTTTATTTGGTATGTATCATGTGTGGTATATGTCGTTGCATATGTCTGTAATCACTTCAATGCCAAAATCCTCTAGTGCAAGTATCATCTCTACCTGTATGCTGTCAGGTCCTGCTGTTTTTCCCTTTTTCATTGTTTCTATAGCTTTTTCCACCTCAGATTTTAAGATTTTATAACCGGTTTCTTGTCCCTTTGATCATGAAATAGTTATGTTATATATCTATCTATAATATCTTTATTTTATGTTAGCATTTTTCCTTTTTTGTCTGCAATGCATCCACCTTCTGTGGCTTTTTATTTTTATTAGTCATTCGCTTTATTTCTGTGTGCATTCCTCTTAAGTCTTGTTTGCTTTCCATAGTTCTCATAAGAGAATAGAAGGAGATAAGATATAAAAATAGAAATTTTAAAGTCAGTGTTTCTTCATTCTATGAAACAGCTTTAAGTTATTTGAAGAAATGGGCTGCAAATAATTTTGAAAACCTTGAGGCCTACAGCTGGGTAATATTGAACAGAACACTAACTTGGGAAGATATTCAGAAATCTTCATCATTAGTGAGTCAGACAGTACCTTCAGTCGACTCTCCATAAAATGAAATGTATGACGAATACGTTTACATGAAGCAGTTTGTTACTTCTCAGAAAATTATTGATAATTATTAGTATATATATAGTAGATAATACTATATAATAATATAGATAAATATTAGTATTAATAAAACATTACCAGGGCAGCGTTGGATTGAAATGGCTTCCCACTTCAAAAACAAGCATGTGCCAATTTCATATATTCTGAAGCTGGCAGTTCTTTTTGTGTCTACCGGGAACAAATGCTGCAACGTAAAGATTGTTTTCACTCATGAACAGCTTGTGGACAAATGATAAAACATGTCTAAGTGTGGATACCTTAAAGGCCATGTTGATCACCAAAGTGAACAATGAGCAAAGATGTGTTGCATTTTTTAAGATGCTCCAAACAAAGAAAGATCTTTTTAAAAAAAATCCACTCATCAAAAAAGTACAGCAACTCTTCTTCACCTTCCATTTAAGTGAGTGTCACTTATATTTATTTTAGCTCCTAATAACGTTTTGTAAGCTTAACTTGTTAGGTGTTTTCATTAGTTTTAAAATGTATGTATTATTCATTTGAAAAATAAAATGAAATTTAATTGATGGAAAATTTAAGTCAAATTATTCCGTCCCGGATTATGGTTTCAAAAATATGGTCACCTTAATTAAAATGGCCTTTGTCACGGAACCCGCAGTGTTAGAGATAACAGGACAGGCCTAGAATACACGGAGAAAATAAAAATAAATGAAAATAAAATAAAGAAATAAAATAAGCAATATGGTTGGATAAAAACACCTCCATTTGCTTCCAAAAACGACCTAATGAAGTTTCATTTGACTTGATTGATTGACCTACGTGTTATGATATCCCAAACTTGTTTGACTAACGATTTTCCGTTAGACGGTTCAATATCATATCTTAATTGTTTATGTTTCTTTCTACTTGATAGACGCGTGTTCCGAGTGTTGATTCAATGGTTTACTCTGTTTCCATATCCATTCTATGTCCTCCTAGCTTCGTTTATTCTCACTCAAATATTATTCACAATTGGACCAATCAACCAGACTTTCAATATTCAAAGTTTTTTTGTTTAATTCACAAAACGCTAATACGTAGGGAGGTCAAAAAGTAATGCACACCAATTTTTTTCTCGGCTTATAATAAATATAGGAATATGAAATTTTGCACACTTGGAATATGACATGTTCCAATTATGTGCACCAAATTGCACAGCATTCTGATAAATATTACGCAATCTATGAACCGTTAAAATGGAGCTTGTCAACAATGTCCGTTACAAACAGCGAATTGTCATAGAATTTCTGGTTGCGGAAAAAGAAACTGTGGCAAACATTCATAAACGACTGTGTGCAGTGTACAAATGTTCTGCAGTCGATAGGAGCACAGTTAGTCGCTGGGTTCAGAGAATTAAAGCTGCAGAAAGTGTACGAGTGGAGCTGCATGATTTACCGCGTTCTGGACGTGTTGCCTCGGCTACCAGCACAGACATGTTAAACCGGGCTGATGCCATTATTCGTAAGGATATGCGTATCACTAGTCAGCAATTGGCATTGCAGCTTACAGTCAGCAAGGGAAGTGCAATCGCAATTTTTAAAACTCTCGGATATTCAAAAATTTGCGCTCGATGGGTTCCTCGGTGCCTAACAAATGATCACAGAGTTCAAAGGAAAACATTCTGTTCTGAATTGTTGGAGCGTTTCGGTGTTGAAGGAGAAATGTTTTTGTCAAAAATTGTTACCGGTGACGAAACGTGGGCACATTATTATGAGCCTGAAACAAAAATGCAGTCAATGGAATGGCATCATCCGCAGCCACCAAAAAGAAAAAAATTCAAAACATCTCCATCAGCCGGAAAGGTGAGGATCACTGCCTTCTGGGACATTGATGGTGTGATTCTTGTTGATGTAATGACAAGAGGTGAGACAATCAACTCGACAGCTTACATCAATACACTGACAAAACTCAAAAATCGGTTCAAAAGAGTTCGGCCTAATAAGCCATCTGCAGATTTGTTGCTTTAACATGACAATGCACGCCCTCACACAAGTCCGGGAAGCAATCAACAAATTTGGTTGGACTGTACTGCCCCATCCTCCTTACAGCCCTGATCTGGCTCCCTCAGATTTCCATCTGTTTGAACCACTCAAAAAATTCCTGCGTGGGACACACTGACAATGATGAGGATGTGATCCGTGCAGTTAAAAAATGGCTACGCGAGCAGGACAAAACTTGGTACAAACGAGGCATTCATGACCTAGTTTCGCGTTGGCGTAAGGCAATACGCTTGGACGGAGATTATGTTGAAAAATAGGTAGTGTAAAGGGGATGTTCAGCTACAATCTGTGAAAATTTCACACATTTTGCCCGAATAGTTTCCGAGAAAAAAATTGGTGTGCATTACTTTTTGACCTTCCTTCAGTAGTTTATAGATGCTAAGTTTAGCGACGTTAACACATCTTATAAATGTTATACTTTCAAAAACATGTTTCTTAAAGAAGAGAAATCACCGTCCCGCCTGCAAACACTAGAAATGAAACCACCGCCTGCGCCCCCACACACCCCAAAAATGGGTACAGCTCATCACATATTTGCTCATAGCTAATTTATTTCTTATATTTATGTTTGCTTTTTAAATTTAAAAATACATTTTCTTTGTTTAAAACTATCATCATAAAAAATTAATGGTTGCGTCGCTATCTTTCCATTTACTCCCCACAGAATTTTCAGATGAGCTCTAATTAGAAATGTCGGTGGCAATTTAGAGTATTTTATTGGACATTTCAGTATAAACATGTTTTCTAACAGTTATTTTCTCACCATTCTAGCAGGGTCATTTCTGACATGGCGCCACATTTTTCACTTATACAATTAGGTATAAAATAAAAGATTCAAACATTTTCTTACAAGACAATTAGGCAACATAATTTGCTGTTGAAACAGGAAATAATGTATACACCAGTCCAGCAGATAGAGATGTATGACATCATTTAGTATGATTGTGGCTACATTTTGCTGGACGACGTCACTAGAGTATTGATTTGAACATTTAGCAAACTCTTCGTGTTGGTTCCAAAGGTTCGTCGCTTGTGTTGAATCAAATCGACAAGAAAACACAGCAAACAATAGTTGTATATGATGATATTTTGATTACTGTGAAGAAATGCAGACAAATACTACATATACAGACTATATAGCTGGCAGGGACAATGATAGAAGAAACTATGAAAGGGGGAAGAAGGAGAAGAAGTTCGGAAAAAGAGAAGGGAAGATAACATCAAAGAACGAATAAGCGTCGACTTCACAGAGTCCAGAAAGAGTGACAATAGATGAGAGACCAAAACGTTGATCATCAACGACGTGTAACGGGATGAGGAAGGGAGGAAGGAAGGAAGGACTATAATAATTACTGGGACTTTCTGCTGTAAAGTTATTACCCCATCAAACAATATATCACTATATCCTCCATTATCGGAGAGCCTGCCCAGAGTAGGACGTATCATTTTTGACAGAGAAAAGGAAAGAGAGAGAGAGAGAGAGAGAGAGAGAGAGAGAGAGAGAGAAATGGGAGAAAGAGGGGGAGAGTTAGGATATTACGTGAAGGGAAATGGATAGAGAGCCTTTTGAAAGATAATACATATACCCAGACTTAGGGAAATGGATAGAGAGCCTTTTGAAAGATAATACATATACCCAGACTTAGGAACATGGATAGAGAGCCTTTTGAAAGATTATACATATACCCAGACTTAGGAACATGGATAGAGAGCCTTTTGAAAGATAATACATATACCCAGACTTAGGAACATGGAAATGATGTTAGATTGAGTTATTTGTGGGTCATTATCATTCCACTCCAAACATGTCCATAAGGGGGCCTTTTGGGGGCCTCGGTAACCTAGTTGGCAAAACCACCCGACTGGGCTACCGACGTTCGGACAACCCGTGTTTGATTCCACCGCCAACTGGGCTACCGACGTTCGGACAACCCGTGTTTGATTCCACCACCCGACTGGGCTACCGACGTTCGGACAACCCGTGTTTAATTCCACCACCCGACTGGGCTACCGACGTTCGGACAACCCGTGTTTAATTCCACCACCCGACTGGGCTACCGACGTTCGGACAACCCCTGTTTGATTCCACCACCCAACTGGGCTACCGACGTTCGGACAACCCGTGTTTGATTCCACCACCGACTAGGCTACCCACTTTCGGACAACCCGTGTTTGATTCCACCACCCAACTGGGCTACCGACGTTCGGACAACCCGTGTTTGATTCCACTACCCAACTGGGCTACCGATTTTCGGACAACGCGTGTTTGATTCCACCACCCAACTGGGCTACCGACGTTCGGACAACCCGTGTTTGATTCCACCACCCAACTGGGCTACCGACGTTAGGACAACCCGTGTTTGACTCCACCACCCTACTGGGCTACCGACGTTCGGATAACCCGTGTTTGATTCCCGCTGGAAGCAGTGTGAGTTATACTCGTGGTTAAAAAAAAATTACCCCTGCGGTCGGCCCAGCCGCTGGCAGAAATGGGTACCAGGGTAGTACTCTGGGAAGGTGAGGAATGCCGCCTCGCATCTTCAATTTCGATGCTTGAAGCGACACTATCCAGAAGTCTCTGAACACTTCTGGATAGGTGGCCGAGCACATATGGGTGAAAGCTCTCGTGCTAAGACACCGGTTTTAGTACTTATAGATGCAGACGTCCTGTACTCTTCCTGCATCTCGGAAGGCCTTTATGATCTATTGGTTGACCGGTTTCAACAACAGCACAGCTAGCCAGCCTGTCCGCTCTTTCCTATCCCGCACGTTTAGGGCCGCAGACAAAGGTGACCCTACGTATCGTTGATTTCTGTAATGACTTGACCCATTGCCTATGTCCAGAACCTGCCTCCACTTTCCTTATCATGGTCAACGAATCATGTAGTATACAGGCGTCAATCAGATGATGCTCTGGTCACCTCCATCCACATTAAAATTACATTTTCAGCTTATTAATTGTATAAGTAACTGCGATCTCACCATACATATATCTCACCATACATGTATCTCACCATATAAATATCTGATGAGACAACATACATTTACCTAAAACATTGTTTTATTTGTTGAATCATCCTTGATTTCCATTTCTAGTGACTGTTTTCTATTGCCGGTATATCATATACACTTTTCTTAATTTTTTTCCTACTCACGTTTTAAATGTTGATTATTTCTTCATGATCTTGTTTTGTGAAATAAGGACTTCCGGCCAATATGGCGGATAGGCGACAGGAACGGTTGAGGCTCTGTCTGATTAAAGTGTTCCTTGTTGCAGTTTTCTCATATCCCAAGTCCGCGGGCTGACGGGACTGAGTTCAGTGCTCTGTGCACACCATGAGGTGTATTTTTTCCGGATCGTGTTTAGATATTCCGATTGGTTACGTTTAATGATGATATCACATGACGAAGAACAGTTCGACTGCTTACACTTTCAGTGCGGCTGCGCCTTATGTCTTTTGGCGCGTGCTGTTGTTGGTATGGTGAGGACTGCAGCTACCTTTCTTTGTTTGAATACTTCAATGAGATGAGAAGTTAATTCTGGTGATTCCACTAGCACGGGTGGTTGAGTAATTATGGATTCTAATTCGTTTGCAGTGATACCGGGGCCTTCGACTAACTACAACTACCTCCATCGTCATGCTACTTGTGATCATAACGTATGCACAACAATCTTCTTTGACAGTTCTTCCTGCAGAGCGTGCTGTAAATGTCCTTACGCTGTCGTATTATAAATCCGACTGTATTGATGACTGCATATTCCCAGTCTGTGTAGTCAAAGATGAGGGTGTTACCACTGCATTCCCTACATTTCCTATCGAGCACAATACACATGAATGGTGCAGGCACCGGTAGCCACTCCTTGCCGGTGTTAATATTGGTTTTGACCTGTTAAATGACACCTTCCTTCTGTGTGGAAATGTTAGTTTTTTGTTGTTGTTGCGTTCGCCAGCTTTGACCTCTGACGAAGTCCCTAGAGACTAGGAACAGAATCTGTTACTCCGTGTTTCTCTTGCAGCCGTGTGCACAGGGGTCCCGCACATGCAAATAACTCGGTCTTCGGAGGTACTCATATTTTTTTCCATCCATGAGTAATTGACGTTTCAAGCCGGGCCTCGCTGCTGAAACCAGGGGTGGTTGCCGCAGAGAGAAATAAAAATAAAATAAACATAAATAAAAATCCCTACTGGTACAGCCGAGATTTGAACCCACATCCTCTCTGTCTCAGGGACAACCAATATCTCTGAAATGTTAAATGACAAGAAGCAAGTACGTTCATGGCGAGTTAATGGTAGAATAAACAAAAACGAAATCGTTAGGGAAGAGAAAAAATAATAGAGATTTAATTTACTAACGAAATATTTATATCGGTAAGTCAATGATAGATTATAATCATTTCCAAACTACAATTCGTTGTTTCAGTGACAGAATACAGTAACATTAACATTGATTTTTTTATGGACAATATATTTTAAATATGCGGTACGGTTTAGCGAATTTCTGAGATGATCAGTGCAATGTTACTGTTTTCAAAACACAGTTTTAAATTCTAAGAGCAAAAAAACAAAATCAGTTATTAAATTCACAGAATATTTCTGGTAATTTATAAACTCTGTCCTTGTATTATTCTTTGAAATTATTAGAGTGTATCCGTCTTATTTGTTACGCAAAGGATTAGAGTGTATCATTCTTATTATTGGCCTGAATGATTAGAGTATATCATTCTTATTATTGGCGTGAGTGATTAGAGTATATTATTCTTATTATTGGCGTGAGTGATTAGAGTATATTATTCTTATTATTGGCGTGAGTGATTAGAGTATATCATTCTTATTATTGGCGTGAGTGATTAGAGTACATTATTCTTATTATTGGCGTGAGTGATTAGAGTATATAATTCTTCTGGGGCTTTTTTTGTGCCATGCTGCATTGAATATTCTGTGCAGTCATGTAACTCCTGTTTTTCCTGCTGTTGCTATTATTGCTGCTGGTATGTTATCTGCCCTGGGTGCTTAATTTCTTGGTGCATAATTGATTACTTCATCGATTTTCTCTGTCATAATGTTGGGTTCAGTATTTGTGCGTTCTTGCGTGGTAATATTTTTTCCATCTCTGTTGCATACGTTGGTTATTTCATATTATCTGTCCGTCTTTGTCATTTTTTATGAGCTCAGTAGAATCATGGTTTACTTTTTTCACTCTTGTGGTTTTTACTGCTTTTTTTTTTACAAATCTCTTGTGGCTGTCTTGAAGTCCCTGTTCATATTGTGTCCGAATTCTGTCCTTTTGTTTTGCTTAGCTTGTTTGATCAAAATTTTAACTTGTTTCCGAACAAAGGCATATTTTTCATATTCTTCTAGGTTCTTATTCTCTCTCCAATTTTTAAACAGTTTCTTATTTTTTAAAATTGCTTCTCCTTTCCATCATGTGGTGCTATATTCCCTTTCTAGTGTCCTTATTTGTGTTCCACATACTGTTTTTGAGATATTGATTACTGAGATATTGATTCATCATCATCATCATCATGTGCCATATCGGTTGGTCTAGGCGATTATGTCCTTCCACAATCTTCTATCTACAGTGCATCGTATCAGTTCTGTTGCTGACTGTTTTCCATGCCATGACAGCAAGCTATCCAGTATTTTCTCTCTTTGTCGTCCGCGATCTCTCTTTCCTTGTATTTTGCCAGTTGTAACCAAGTATTCCAACTTTCCTCTTCTCATGATGTGCTCGAAAAATGTCGATTGTTTCTTTCTGATGTTTTTTAGGAGCTCCCTTTTTGTTTTGACCACTTTAAGAATGTCCTCGTTGGTCTTTTTTAGCTGTCCAGGAAACTTTCAACATTCTTCTGTGAAATCCGATCTCTGTGGCCTCTAACTGTCTTTTCATTTGTTTGTCTACTGTCCATTTTGAGATATTGATTACTGTTTTCTTAAACTGTTTCCACTCTTCTTCTACCGTGCTTACTTCGTGAAGGAGTTTTTTTTAATATATCTGTTATTTTTTCTTCGTGGATGTTCCTTGATTCTTGATCTTCTAATTGTTTTATTTTTATTATCTATTCGTTTTGCTTCTTTTGTTTTGTTTTTTGTGTGCATATCATCTCTTTGTTTGTGATTGTCCGAGTGTAATCATAACCATTTCGTGGTCCGTGTCGTCTGTGATATTAGGGATAACTCTACTGTCAATTACTCTTTTCTTGTTCTATTTTCTTGTTAGTATAAAATCTATGTGGCTTCTGCATGTTGTGTCATTCTACTTGTACCAGGTTTATTTTCGACTCTCTGTGTTTGAAAAATGTGTTGGTGATAAAAGAATCATGTTGATTACATAATTCCAGCAGTCTGCTTCCATTTTCTTTTGTTTCAGCTGCTTTATTGCCAAAGGGTACTAAGATATCTCTTATATCGACCACGTATTTATTGATGGTCCCAATGAAATAAAAGAAAATCTTTTATTTGCAATCTCATTGGTTGTAGCAGACAATCGTGATCAAATCTACATTGTATAATCCTTGTCGCAAAACTGATCAGTCAAAGAGTATCGATATATACTTAACCAAGCTTAACGTGAAGCTCTTAATCTAGTTGTTTTTTTCCCTCTCTCATTTAAAACCAAACTAAGATTTCGTAAAATATAAGAAATAAGAGGAGAAATAGGAAAGTCGCCAGACAGTTTAATAGCATAGCCGGAACGGTAGGCGTCTCCGTTAAAATGATTGATAAGTCGGGAGCAGGGACTTCCGGTAAACATTATGCTTGCTCACGTAATAATTGCGTCATTAAAAACAGTTATTGCATCTATTGCAACTTTACTGGATAGGCTAGGTTTCTTGGGTGCTCACCGGAACCATACTTCATGAACGATAAGACAAAAATGTGGATTATTCATTTAGTCCAGCCTTGATACCACTAGTCAAGTATTGTTAACACTGTGGCTTTCTGCTCCACACCCTGTCACTGTTTTATTTCTCTGTCAATAACGAACAGCCACAGACATAAGATTATTGAATTGGTACCTGGAAAGAAACACGCATCGGAAAACAGACAAGATAGAATAGCGTTGCTTTATAACTAATCTACACAGTGATTTGGGTGCTCTAGAGGTAAGATGTCGGTCTCTGGACAAGATTGTCACGGGTTCAAATCCTATCACAGGTTATGGTTATGGAAGACCCCGGTATCAAACGAATTAAAATCCATAATTAACACAAGTTTAGGAGGTCTAACCTCCTACGATCTATGTCTGAGATTTCGTGTCTAGCCTTCTCGGATAACGGCAAAAACCATGAGGTTCAGTGAGCATTCGGCGCATGTTAAAGATCCCTTGGCAGATGGACATTGAAAAAGTAGGACAAAAATGTCTGCTGGCCGGGCAAAATTGTAAATCCCAAAATCTACCCAAAACGTGAAAACTATCGACGATAAAAGTATTGTTAAATGTATCCCTGAAGGCTGATAGTTCGCCTGTATGGCCAGGGGCACCTGAGCTCACGCCTGTATGGCCAGGGGCACCTGAGCACACGCCTGTGATGGAAGTAGAACCCGAGTCCTTCTGGTCCAGAATTCGACGTCCTACATCTACACCAAGAAGCGACCCGTTGGGGATTTTAATGCTCTCCCCTGTTTGCTATGAACCCAGCTCACGTTTACCGCTTTCATTCTTCACGAGAATTTCCATTTTGTTAGTTCACCTCAATAGCCCATACTACAACCTTTCTCTTTCATTGCTTCCACAGTGCTCGTGCATACAGTTAGTATGCAATGGTAACAGACATACCAACAATACAACAGAAAAAACACTGGAAGCACATTCACATTTAACCGCAAACTCTTGCTCTTGCTCTCTCTCTCTCTCTCTCTCTTTCTCTCTCTCCACGAAGCTGAAAGGAAAGTGAGCAAGGATAGAATAATGACCATTTGGGGATGGTTCGCTATGAAATAGGCATTACCTATGATAATGTAGCAGAGGCTATGCAGCGGACTAATGGATTGTCCTGGTTGAATAAGACTTGATTGTAGATTTCGTCTGACTCACAAGCTCGACAACTTGTGTAAACGAATGTTGATCGACTTTACGCTCATGTGTTTGGTTTGTGTCTGGAACGCGGGGATGTTATCAAGGGATATCTCTGTGGGGTGTTTAAAATGAATGCCGTAGTCTTGCATTGTGAGTCGTATTATTAATTACTGTTTATATATGTCACGTTTGTATGTGTGAGTGGACATACGGATGTTATGTGAGATTTTTCGAGATCAAAGAGTCCTCAAGAAACATTTTTTTTTCATATGCAGATGAGATACTTTAAAAGATATTAATTTTTAAAATGTTAATTTTATGTTGTTGTTACAACACGGCGGCATAACCACTATGTTAAAACACTTTTGGTCGCCACTGATAACAACAGACATTTGTTGCAAACATACACATTCTACTAGTTCCCATCAACACACGGGGTTATGGGTTTCGTGTAGGTGAGTACTGGGGTAGAGTGTGCGTGTTGTCTTGGTGTACGCAGCTGTACATGTGTGTATATGTTTGTATAATATGTATTATGTTTATATATGTATGGCCTTTGGTGTCTTGACAGATGGTTGGTATCAAGCAATCATGATAAGTCAGTAGTTTGGTAAAGCATTAGTGTCTCATCCTGGGTGCTGCTTTACTGAACATCTTTTCTCGTGGCTCAATTTGCCAATCCTGGATAGACAGATCCATCCACAGAACGAGCAAGGTGTACCCTCGGTACCCACCTTGTCTCTTTTCTCTTGCGCCTTTTGTCTTCTGAATTTGACATCAGCACTGTCTCGAAAGTTGCTGTGCATTTTTTTATGTTTGCTCTACATGTGCTACGATCAGCAGCCACACTTTCCCAGTTACTTTCACTTATAGACACTTCCCTCAAGGAAGCCCTGCAAACATCATTATATCTCAGCACTGGTCTGCCCTTTGGTCTCTTTCCGTCATTAAGTTGTATTTTTCTCCCCTAACTGAACCACAATCTGCAAGCCTTGTTTCTTGAAGGACTGCAATATCAACATGTAGTCTCTGCAGCTCCATGTCGATGATGGCTGTTTTCCTTATGTTTTCTACATTCGTGAGGTTGGTGTTATATACCCAGGAACATAGTTCTAACGTTCCATGTGCCGAGTATGAGAGATGGTGTCTTCCTTCTGCTGTGTTCTAACGTTCCATGGCCGAGTATGAGAGATTGTATCTTCCTTCTGCTGTGTTCTAACGTTCCATGGCCGAGTATGAGAGATTGTATCTTCCTTCTGCTGTGTTCTAACGTTCCATGGCCGAGTATGAGAGATTGTATCTTCCTTCTGCTGTGTTCTAAGGAGGATGGAACTGACATTTCAACTTGCTTGCTATGCCTGGGCCACTAATATGGAGATAATGCTTTGCCCAAAACGGAACTACCCCCCTCTCGTCTCCTCTTTCAAGCCTTCCGAAGGAGGGACTAGGTTCTTACTCTATACCATGCCATTTTAGAAAGGAAATTGTGACTCTGACTTTATTCTGATGGAGAGGTATCCTTTCACGCATCCTGATCTTATTCTGAACGAGAAGAGACCAATGTATATTACTGATCTTATTATGATGAGACCTCTGACTCTAACTGACCTTATTCTGATGAGACCTCTGACTCTAACTGACCTTATTCTGATGAGACCACTGACTCTAACTGACCTTATTCTGATGAGACCACTGACTCTAACTGACCTTATTCTGATGAGATCACTGACTCTAACTGACCTTATTCTGATGAGACCACTGACTCTAACTGACCTTATTCTGATGAGACCTCTGACTCTAACTGACCTTATTCTGATGAGACCTCTGACTCTAACTGACCTTATTCTGATGAGACCTCTGACTCTAACTGACCTTATTCTGATGAGACCTCTGACTCTAACTGACCTTATTCTGATGAGACCACTGACTCTAACTGACCTTATTCTGATGAGACCACTGACTCTAATTGATCTTATTCTGATGAGATCACTGACTCTAACTGACCTTATTCTGATGAGACCTCTGACTCTAACTGATCTTATTCTGATGAGACCACTGACTCTAACTGACCTTATTCTGATGAGACCTCAGAATCTAACTGATCATATTCTGATGAGACCACAGACTCTAACTGAACTTATTCTGATGAGACCACTGACTCTAACTGACCTTATTCTGATGATACCTCTGACTCTAACTGACCTTATTCTGATGAGACTACTGACTCTAACTGACCTTATTCTGATGAGACTTCTGACTCTAACTGACATTATTCTGATGAGACCTCTGACTCTAACTGACCTTATTCTGATGAGACCACTGACTCTAAATGACCTTATTCTGATGAGACCTCTGACTCTAAATAACCTTATTCTGATGAGACCTCTGACTCTAACTGAACTTATTCTGATGAGACCACTGACTCTAAATTACCTTATTCTGATGAGACCTCAGACTCTAACTGACCTTATTCTGATGAGACCACTGACTCTAACTGACCTTATTCTGACGAGACCACTGACTCTAAATGACCTTATTCTGATGAGACCTCTGACTCTAACTGACCTTATTCTGATGAGACCACTGACTCTAACTGACCTTATTCTGATGAGATCACTGACTCTAACTGACCTTATTCTGATGAGACCACTGACTCTAACTGACCTTATTCTGATGAGACTACTGACTCTAACTGACCTTATTCTGATGAGACCTCTGACTCTAACTGATCTTATTCTGATGAGACCACTGACTCTAACTGACCTTATTCTGATGAAACCTCTGAATCTAACTGATCATATTCTGATGAGACCACAGACTCTAACTGACCTTATTCTGATGAGACTACTGACTCTAACTGACCTTTTTCGGATGATACCTCAGACTCTAACTGACCTTATTCTGATGAGACTACTGACTCTAACTGACCTTATTCTGATGAGACTTCTGACTCTAACTGACCTTATTCTGATGAGACCTCTGACTCTAACTGAACTTATTCTGGTGAGACCACTTACTCTAACTGACCTTATTCTGATGAGACCACTGACTCTGAATGACCTTATACTGATGAGACCACTGACTCTAACTGACCTTATTCTGATGAGACCACTGACTCTAAATAACCTTATTCTGATGAGACCTCTGACTCTAACTGACCTTATTCTGATGAGATCACTGACTCTAAACGATCTTATTCTGATGAGACCACTGACTCTAACTGACCTTATTCTTAGGAGACCACTGACTCTAACTGACCTTATTCTGATGAGACCACTGACTCTAAATGACCTTATTCTGATGAGACCTCTGACTCTAACTGACCTTATTCTGATGAGATCACTGACTCTAAATGACCTTATTCTGATGAGACCACTGACTCTAAAAGACCTTATTCTGATGAGACCACTGACTCTAACTGACCTTATTCTGATGAGACCACTGACTCTAACTGACCTTATTCTGATGAGAACTCTGACTCTAACTGACCTTATTCTGATGAGACCTCTGACTCTAACTGACCTTATTCTGATGAGACCACTGACTCTAACTGACCTTATTCTGATGGAGAGAAGACTTATGACTTTAAGTTAGTAACTTCATTAAGAGAGGAAGTAGACAAAACTAATAAAATAAATTATGTTCTCAGTTGCCATTCATTTTCAAGCGTAGCCTCTCTAGCGAGCGGTCTAAGATGAACACTCAGTTTCAAGCGTAGCCTCTCTAGCGAGCAGTCTAAGATAATCATTCAGTTTCAAGCGTAGCCTCTCTAGCGAGCAGTCTAAGATGAACATTCAGTTTCAAACGTAGCCTCTCTAGCGAGCAGTCTAAGATTAACATTCAGTTTCAAGCGTAGCCTCTCTAGCGAGCAGTCTAAGATGAACATTCAGTTTCAAGCGTAGCCTCTCTAGCGAGCAGTCTAAGATTAACATTCAGTTTCAAGCGTAGCCTCTCTAGCGAGCAGTCTAAGATGAACATTCAGTTTCAAGCGTAGCCTCCCTAGCGAGCGGTCTAAGATGAACATTCAGTTTCAAGCGTAGCCTCTAAAGCGAGCAGTCTAAGATGAACATTCAGTTTCAAACGTAGCCTCTAAAGCGAGCAGACTAAGATGAACAGTTTCTCTTTCTCTCTCTCTCTCAGATTTAGTCAGAAGCTTTTCCCAGCAGTAGGTTTGTCTATATTTAGTCAGAAGCTTTTCCCAGCAGTAGGTTTGTCTATATTTAGTCAGGAGCTATTCCCAGCAGTAGGTTTGTCTATATTTAGTCAGGAGCTATTCCCAGCAGTAGGTTTGTCTATATTTAGTCAGAAGCTTTTCCCAGCAGTAGGTTTGTCTATATTTAGTCAGAAGCTTTTCCCAGCAGTAGGTTTGTCTATATTTAGTCAGAAGCTTTTCCCAGCAGTAGGTTTGTCTATATTTAGTCACAAGCTTTTCCCAGCAGTAGGTTTGTCTATATTTAGTCAGGAGCTATTCCCAGCAGTAGGTTTGTCTATATTTAGTCAGAAGCTTTTCCAAGCTGTAGGTTTGTCTATATTTAGTCAGGAGCTATTCCCAGCAGTAGGTTTGTCTATATTTAGTCAGAAGCTATTCCCAGCAGTAGGTTTGTCTATATTTAGTCAGAAGCTATTCCCAGCAGTAGGTTTGTCTATATTTAGTCAGAAGCTATTCCCAGCAGTAGGTTTGTCTATATGTAGTCAGGAGCTATTCCCAGCAGTAGGTTTGTCTATATTTAGTCAGAAGCTATTCCTAGCAGTAGATTGTCTATATTTAGTCGAAGCTTTTCCAAGTAGTAGGTTTGTCTATACGTAGTCAGAAGCTTTTCCAAGCAGTAGGTTTGTCTATATTTAGTCAGGAGCATTTCCCAGCAGTAGGTTTGTCTATATTTAGTCAGGAGCTTTTCCCAGCAGTAGGTTTGTTTATATTTAGTCAGGAGCTTTTCCCAGCAGCAGGTTTGTCTATATTTAATCAGAAGCTATTCCCAGCAGTAGGTTTGTCTATATTTAGTCAGAAGCTATTCCTAGCAGTAGGTTTGTCTATATTTAGTCAGGAGCTTTTCCCAGCAGTAGATTTGTCTATATGTAGTCAGAAGCTATTCCCAGCAGTAGGTTTGTCTATATTTAGTCAGGAGCTTTTCCCAGCAGTAGGTTTGTCTATATTTAGTCAGGAGCTTTTCCCAGCAGTAGGTTTGTCTATATTTAGTCAGAAGCTTTTCCCAGGAGTAGGTTTGTCTATATTTAGTCAGAAGCTTTTCCCAGCAGCAGGTTTGTCTATATTTAGTCGAAGCTTTTCCACGCAGTAGGTTTGTCTATATTTAGTCAGGAGCTTTTCCCAGCGGTAGGTTTGTCTATATTTAGTCAGAAGCTTTTCCCAGCAGTAGGTTTGTCTATATGTAGTCAGAAGCTTTTCCCAGCAGTAGGTTTGTCTATATTTAGTCAGGAGCTTTTCCCAGCAGTAGGTTTGTCTATATTTAGTCAGAAGCTTTTCCCAGCAGTAGGTTTGTCTATATTTAGTCAGGAGCTTTTCCCAGCAGTAGGTTTGTTTATATTTAGTCAGGAGCTTTTCCCAGCAGCAATTTTGTCTATATTTAGTCAGGAGCTATTCCCAGCAGTAGGTTTGTTTATATTTAGTCTGGAGCTTTTCCCAGCAGCAGGTTTGTCTATATTTAGTCAGAAGCTATTCCCAGCAGTAGTTTTGTTTATATTTAGTCAGGAGCTTTTCCCAGCAGCAATTTTGTCTATATTTAGTCAGGAGCTATTCCCAGCAGTAGGTTTGTTTATATTTAGTCTGGAGCTTTTCCCAGCAGCAGGTTTGTCTATATTTAGTCAGAAGCTATTCCCAGCAGTAGGTTTGTCTATATTTAGTCAGAAGCTATTCCCAGCAGTAGGTTTTTGTCTATATTTAGTCAGAAGCTATTCCCAGCAGTAGGTTTGTCTATATTTAGTCAGGAGCTTTTCCCAGCAGTAGGTTTGTCTATATTTAGTCAGAAGCTATTCCCAGCAGTAGGTTTGTTTATATTTAGTCAGGAGCTTTTCCCAGCAGCAGGTTTGTCTATATTTAGTCAGGAGCTATTCCCAGCAGTAGGTTTGTTTGTATTTAGTGAGGAGCTTTTCCCAGCAGCAGGTTTGTCTATATTTAGTCAGAAGCTATTCCCAGCAGTAGGTTTGTCTATATTTAGTCAGAAGCTATTCCCAGCAGTAGGTTTGTCTATATTTAGTCAGGAGCTTTTCCCAGCAGTAGGTTTGTCTATATGTAGTCAGGAGATTTTTCCCAGCAGTAGGTTTGTCTATATTTAGTCAGAAGCTTTTCCCAGCAGTAGGTTTGTCTATATGTAGTCAGGAGCTTTTCCCAGGAGCAGGTTTGTCTATATTTAGTCAGAAGCTATTCCCAGCAGTAGGTTTGTTTATATTTAGTCAGGAGCTTTTCCCAGCAGTAGGTTTGTCTATATTTAGTCAGAAGCTATTCCCAGCAGTAGGTTTGTTTATATTTAGTCAGGAGCTTTTCCCAGCAGCAGGTTTGTCTATATTTAGTCAGAAGCTATTCCCAGCTGTAGGTTTGTCTATATTTAGTCAGAAGCTATTCCCAGCAGTAGGTTTGTCTATATTTAGTCAGAAGCTTTTCCCAGGAGTAGGTTTGTCTATATTTAGTCAGAAGCTTTTCCCAGCAGCAGGTTTGTCTATATTTAGTCGAAGCTTTTCCAAGCAGTAGGTTTGTCTATATTTAGTCAGGAGCTTTTCTCAGCAGTAGGTTTGTCTATATTTAGTCAGAAGCTTTTCCCAGCAGTAGGTTTGTCTATATGTAGTCAGAAGCTTTTCCCAGCAGTAGGTTTGTCTATATTTAGTCAGGAGCTTTTCCCAGCAGTAGGTTTGTCTATATTTAGTCAGAAGCTTTTCCCAGCAGTAGGTTTGTCTATATTTAGTCAGGAGCTTTTCCCAGCAGTAGGTTTGTCTATATTTAGTCAGGAGCTTTTCCCAGCAGTAGGTTTGTCTATATTTAGTCAGGAGCTTTTTTCCAGCAGTAGGTTTGTCTATATTTAGTCAGGAGCTTTTCCCAGCAGTAGGTTTGTCTATATTTAGTCAGGAGCTTTTCCCAGCAGTAGGTTTGTCTATATTTAGTCAGGAGCTTTTCCCAGCAGTAGGTTTGTCTATATTTAGTCAGGAGCTTTTCCCAGCAGTAGGTTTGTCTATATTTAGTCAGGAGCTTTTCCCAGCAGTAGGTTTGTCCGTATTATTATTCAGGAGCTTTTCCCAGCAGCAGGTTTGTCTGTATTTAGTCAGGAGCTTTCCCAGCAGTAGGTTTGTCTATATTTAGTCAGAAGCTATTCCCAGCAGTAGGTTTGTCTATATTTAGTCAGGAGCTTTTCCCAGCAGTAGGTTTGTCTATATGTAGTCAGAAGCTATTCCCAGCAGTAGGTTTGTCTATATTTATTCAGGAGCTTTTCCCAGCAGTAGGGTTGTCAATATTTAGTCAGAACCTTTCCCAGCAGTAGGTTTGTCTATATTTAGTCTGGAGCTTTTCCCAGCAGTAGGTTTGTCTATATTTAGTCGAAGCTTTTCCAAGCAGTAGGTTTGTCTATATTTAGTCAGGAGCTTTTCCCAGCAGTAGGTTTGTCTATATTTAGTCAGAAGCTTTTCCCAGCAGTAGGTTTGTCTATATGTAGTCAGAAGCTTTTCCCAGCAGTAGGTTTGTCTATATTTAGTCAGGAGCTTTTCCCAGCAGTAGGTTTGTCTATATTTAGTCAGAAGCTTTTCCCAGCAGTAGGTTTGTCTATATGTAGTTAGGAGCTTTTCCCAGCAGTAGGTTTGTCTATATTTAGTCAGGAGCTTTTCCCAGCAGTAGGTTTGTCTATATTTAGTCAGGAGCTTTTCCCAGCAGTAGGTTTGTCTATATTTAGTCAGAAGCTTTTCCAAGCAGTAGGTTTGTCTATATTTAGTCAGGAGCTTTTCCCAGCAGTAGGTTTGTCCTTATTATTATTCAGGAGCTTTTCCCAGCAGCAGGTTTGTCTGCATTTAGTCAGGAGCTTTCCCAGCAGTAGGTTTGTCTATATTTAGTCAGAAGCTATTCCCAGCAGTAGGTTTGTCTATATTTAGTCAGGAGCTTTTCCCAGCAGTAGGTTTGTCTATATGTAGTCAGAAGCTATTCCCAGCAGTAGTTTTGTCTATATTTATTCAGGAGCTTTTCCCAGCAGTAGGGTTGTCAATATTTAGTCAGAAGCTTTTCCCAGCAGTAGGTTTGTCTATATTTAGTCTGGAGCTTTTCCCAGCAGTAGGTTTGTCTATATTTAGTCAGAAGCTTTTCCCAGCAGCAGGTTTGTCTATATTTAGTCGAAGCTTTTCCAAGCAGTAGGTTTGCCTATATTTAGTCAGGAGCTTTTCCCAGCAGTAGGTTTGTCTATATTTAGTCAGAAGCTTTTCCCAGCAGTAGGTTTGTCTATATGTAGTCAGAAGCTTTTCCCAGCAGTAGGTTTGTCTATATTTAGTCAGAAGCTATTCCCAGCAGTAGGTTTGTCTATATTTAGTCAGGAGCTTTTCCCAGCAGTAGGTTTGTCTATATGTAGTCAGAAGCTATTCCCAGCAGTAGGTTTGTCTATATTTATTCAGGAGCTTTTCCCAGCAGTAGGGTTGTCAATATTTAGTCAGAAGCTTTTCCCAGCAGTAGGTTTGTCTATATTTAGTCTGGAGCTTTTCCCAGCAGTAGGTTTGTCTATATTTAGTCAGAAGCTTTTCCCAGCAGCAGGTTTGTCTATATTTAGTCGAAGCTTTTCCAAGCAGTAGGTTTGTCTATATTTAGTCAGGAGCTTTTCCAAGCAGTAGGTTTGCCTATATTTAGTCAGGAGCTTTTCCCAGCAGTAGGTTTGTCTATATTTAGTCAGAAGCTTTTCCCAGCAGTAGGTTTGTCTATATGTAGTCAGAAGCTTTTCCCAGCAGTAGGTTTGTCTATATTTAGTCAGAAGCTATTCCCAGCAGTAGGTTTGTCTATATTTAGTCAGGAGCTTTTCCCAGCAGTAGGTTTGTCTATATGTAGTCAGAAGCTATTCCCAGCAGTAGGTTTGTCTATATTTATTCAGGAGCTTTTCCCAGCAGTAGGGTTGTCAATATTTAGTCAGAAGCTTTTCCCAGCAGTAGGTTTGTCTATATTTAGTCTGGAGCTTTTCCCAGCAGTAGGTTTGTCTATATTTAGTCAGAAGCTTTTCCCAGCAGCAGGTTTGTCTATATTTAGTCGAAGCTTTTCCAAGCAGTAGGTTTGTCTATATTTAGTCAGGAGCTTTTCCCAGCAGTAGGTTTGTCTATATTTAGTCAGAAGCTTTTCCCAGCAGTAGGTTTGTCTATATGTAGTCAGAAGCTTTTCCCAGCAGTAGGTTTATCTATATGTAGTTAGGAGCTTTTCCCAGCAGTAGGTTTGTCTATATTTAGTCAGGAGCTTTTCCCAGCAGCAGTAGGTTTGTCTATATTTAGTCAGGAGCTTTTCCCAGCAGTAGGTTTGTCTATATTTAGTCAGGAGCTTTTCCCAGCAGTAGGTTTGTCTATATTTAGTCAGGAGCTTTTCCCAGCAGTAGGTTTGTCTATATTTAGTCAGGAGCTTTTCCCAGCAGTAGGTTTGTCTATATTTAGTCAGAAGCTTTTCCCAGCAGTAGGTTTGTCTATATTTAGTCAGGAGCTTTTCCCAGCAGTAGGTTTGTCCTTATTATTATTCAGGAGCTTTTCCGAGCAGCAGGTTTGTCTGTATTTAGTCAGGAGCTTTCCCAGCAGTAGATTTGTCTATGTTTAGCCAAAAGCTTACAATTATTATTAATGGTTATGCCATCTATTTGTTTTTAATTCAAGCAACTTTGCTATTCAGCGTGATCCCTTTTGTTGCTACATGTGAAGAATATTTGTTGTGCGTGTGTACGTACGTGTGTACGTGCGTGTTGACAAGGCGTTTATTGATCATTAGCGTTTATTTAGGACAATAAAGATAGACATATCCGAAAAGGCTGTTAGGATTCTTGTATAATGATGTAATCCAAATTCCTCCTTGAGTTGACATTATTGCATTTAGACATCATCGAAAATAATTGCGTCTTTGACTCAAAAGAGTTGACAAGTGGTTTAAAAGCAAATTTTATTTTAGTTCTAGTCTTGTCTATTCTCAAACTGTTATTTTAGCTCTAGTCTTGTATATTCTCAAACTGTTATTTTAGTTCTAGTCTTGTATATTCTCAAACTGTTATTTTAGTTATTGTAATGTCTATTCTCAAACTGTTATTTTAGCTCTAGTCTTGTCTATTCTCAAACTGTTATTTTAGCTCTAGTCTTGTCTATTCTCAAACTGTTATTTTAGCTTTAGTCTTGTATATTCTCAAACTGTTATTTTAGTTCTAATCTTGTATATTCTCAAACTGTTATTTTAGCTCTAGTCTTGTATATTCTCAAACTGTCATTTTAGCTCTAGTCTTGTCTATTCTCAAACTGTTATTTTAGCTCTAGTCTTGTCTATTCTCAAACTGTTATTTTAGCTCTAGTCTTGTATATTCTCAAACTGTCATTTTAGCTCTAGTCTTGTCTATTCTCAAACTGTTATTTTAGCTTTAGTCTTGTCTATTCTCAAACTGTTATTTTAGTTCTAGTCTTGTATATTCTCAAACTGTTATTTTAGTTCTAGTCTTGTATATTCTCAAACTGTTATTTTACTTCTAGTCTTGTCTATTCTCAAACTGTTATTAGTGAAGATGTCCTGAATCTATCCTCTTTCATAAAATTGATCTTTATGTAAACAACTCTAACTCGTAACATCACACATCAACCTCAATTTTCTATACAAATTATTATGTATTGGGGTGACCTTTTATTAGAGTAATGCTTTTAAAAAGAAATGTTTACAAATTGAAATAATGTGACACTTACTAGCGTGAAGTTGACATTCTCAATCACTAATTGTTAGAATTTCAGCTGCACCTTCTTCTATTCAAAATGAATGTGCCACACACAAATCACATAGAGAGATTATTTCGAGGGTGATCAAACAACTCAAATATCAATGGCAGAGAACTCTATTGCGATCCACAACCGTTACGTTATTTACTATTTGACAGTGTTTACCACAATGTTAATTCTTCAGATTACCAGTTGCAACTAATTAAATGTCAAGTGTAGCTTACATGTAATTGAACGCAGTTTACCCGCATCAAATATGATAACATACATCGTGAGTCATTGAACTCTTGCACGTGATAGCCGCCAGAACAAGACCAGTTGACTCAGTGGATCAGGTTTGAAATCATGTAGCCTAACTTAATAAAGTCCTTGTATGTTCAGTTCTATCAAATAATTGTATTTACTGTTGCTAGTTCTTACAGCACATTGTGTCAATATATGCACTTGTCGGCTTCTGTGTTTTCCAGCCCTTTATTCCTTCTCCCTTGATACCTGCAATCTGTTATAGAAACCAGCAAGGGCACTAAACATGAATTTAGTGAGTCAGCATAAACCAGCTGAAACAACATTTAGTGAACTGATTTAAATAAAAATTGCATAAATTACAATGAAAATATAAGCATAGACAAAACATAAGTTATGAATATAACAAGAACAAAAACATAATCTTCAATAAGAACCAATTAAGGGAACAATGTACATCAAGTGTTAGAAATTACAACTTTATCCAATGAAGAAAAATCCTAGCTACTGACTGACGACAGATGTTGTAATCCAACCAGATGGTTTGATATTTGACTCTATCATTACAGGACAAACACGTAACATCAATTACTAGGACAGCACTACTCGAACTATTACCGTATTCCTTCAAACATTCTGCTAGCAGTGCCAAACGTGTGTGTTAACAGTGGGACTGGGGGCGGAGAGTTAAATAATCGTCGTAACGGGAATATGATAGCTGAGAAGAATACTGAGTTGTGATAAGAGGAGACAGAGTGGCTGAGAAAAATACTGAGTTGTGATAAGAGGAGGCAGGGTGGCTGAGAAGAATATTGAGTTGTGATAAGAGGAGACAGAGTGGCTGAGAAAAATACTGAGTTGTGATAAGAGGAGGCAGAGTGGCTGAGAAGAATACTGAGTTGTGATAAGAGGAGACAGAGTGGCTGAGAAGAATACTGAGTTGTGATAAGAGGAGACAGAGTGGCTGAGAAGAATACTGAGTTGTGATAAGAGGAGACAGAGTGGCTGAGAAGAATACTGAGTTGTGATAAGAGGAGGCAGAGTGGCTGAGAAGAATACTGAGTTGTGATAAGAGGAGACAGAGTGGCTGAGAAGAATACTGAGTTGTGATAAGAGGAGACAGAGTGGCTGAGAAGAATACTGAGTTGTGATAAGAGGAGGCAGAGTGGCTGAGAAGAATACTGAGTTGTGATAAGAGGAGACAGAGTGGCTGAGAAGAATACTGAGTTGTGATAAGAGGAGGCAGAGTGGCTGAGAAGAATACTGAGTTGTGATAAGAGGAGGCAGAGTGGCTGAGAAGAATACTGAGTTGTGATAAGAGGAGACAATACACATACATGACAAAGAGAAAGAGTTATGGCAAGAGCAGTACTGAATCATATAACGAAACAAAAGCTTTCATTATTTGAACACGACCACCACCAGATAACTTCAAATAACATAACGTCTACAGGAGAAGCGGTAAAGGCAAACCTAAAAGATGAGGAATCAATGAAATAATAGACATTAAGATGAGCAACATGAAGAAGACACATTACAAATGATTATTAGGTCGATCACTTCATATATTCCATCGCCATTAAAAGACAACAGAAGCGAGTACACACAACATACCCGTACACATTTAGCTTATTGTTGTTTGTACTACACGCTGCAGAGAATTCATATTTTTGGCCGGTATTTATATGAGAACAAAAAATATAAAACGAGGGATAATAAACTTGAGATGCATGAACAGAATCCTGATGATATTGACAACAGATGTTGCAGGTTGTACCAAACGCTTGGACAGTTTGGCTTGATGTTCCACAACGAACGTCTAACATTAGATATCATATAGGGATTTATAAAACAATGCTTCTTCTAGCATCCATTTAACAACGACACATTTGAAGATTAACAGAGAAAAGAAGGGAAATAACAATTGAAAAGAGATGTGGATGGAGAAGAACGTGACAATTAAAAATATGTGGAAACCTTGATGTAAGGAAAATAGTTATATTTGTGTTGGCTTACACTAAGAAAGAAACAAAATCAAATATTGGCAACACGATCACCAGACCTCAGCGTCTCTGAGCGAGAATTATTGAGCTATTTGCAGGTCATCATCACTGCACTCCGAACATATCCATAGGTGCACAGAACCCATCCTCAGCGAGTCCTGCAGCGTTAGGCGACTGACGACTCCAGTTCTGTGTTGGTTGATAAGTCTTCTTATACGGCCACTAAGTTTCTCGTTTCTGGCTTTGCTCATATTAACTCCCATCTCCTTCATCCAAAGGAGCGACGTGGATTCATGTTTGTTGATGTCATGTGCCCTTCCCACATCTCGTAGGGCATTGATGATGCCCACACGAATCCATTGGTTGACAGTCTTCAACGACAGCACAGTTAGTCAACCAGTCCGCTCTGTTATTTCCCAGTACTCTCGCATGTCTAGGGACGTAGACAAAGGTGACTTTACGTATTTTTAACTTCTGCAATGACTCTACCCATTGCATGCGTACAGAGCCCACCTCCACTTTTTTTTATCATGCTCATCGAATCACTCAGTATACATGCGTGGGTGTAGTCTTGTGACTCTAACCAGACGAATGCCTTAGTCACTGCCATCACCTCCATCGTCATGCTACTCGGGGTCATAACATATGCAGCACCGTCTTCTTTAACTATTCTGCCTGCCGAGCTTGCTATAAATGCCAATGTACTCCTTTTGTGTCGTATTACGGATCCGTCTGTATAGATGGCTGCATCATTCCCAGTATCACTGCATCTTCATCATCGGTGTTATCCGAGATCAGACCGTTGACCTCCGCATTGACCACCACTGAGTTGTTTCCCCTACATTTCCTGTTTAGTGTGACAATACACGAGAATGTGCCCTTGAGTGACATAGCACCGTTACTCCTCGCCAGCGTTGATAAGCATTGGTAAGTCCACAGACCTATTTGATGATATCTTCTGCTCGACAACTTTCCCTTTGTGTAATTCGTAGTCAAATGGATGTTGTTTATCTGTGCTTATATTCAGGTATGATCGTACCTTCCAGATCTTGATTCTGTCATCCATGGTTGAAAAGTCAAGAAGATACCTCATTGCTACACAGGGAGTGTCCCTCGTACACCCAAAGATAATAGGCATAGTTTCAATCTATATTTTATATAGCCTGTCAATTTAAAAGGTAGCAAACGATAAAGTTTTAAAACAACTGAAAATAAAAAGAGAACTGGTAAATACAATTAAGACAAGACAAATGAAATTTTTGGGGCATGTTAAAAGACACAACAGCCTACTAAAAGTAATATTGGAAGGAAAAATGAAAGGTAAAAGATTCAGAGGCAGACCAAGACTAACATGGACGCGTAACATCAATAGATGGACAAGTCAATCTATGACAACCTGCACCATCAAAGCAAGAAACAGAGTAGAATGGCGATCCATGGTAGCCAACCTTCGTTGCGGAGAAGGCACTTGATGATGATGATGATGTCAATTTACGTCGTACTGACGATTCCAGTGCGACCCAAGATGGTGGTGTGTTTTCAACGGTTGGTTGGCCAGGAAGTGACATTTCCTTGATGTGTGCTTCTAAATGTAGAAAGAGAACGGCTCACGGTTTATCCAAGTGCCGAAGAGCTGAATGACTGGAGTTGGCCAGTGTATGACTTATATGAGGTTTTTGACCGCGCGTCTGATTGAGTGCACATGAGTCTAGACCATCTACAGCATCGACTTTCTGAGCGAGAATTAGCGCGAGCAATCAATGGACGGACATCAAACACTATTGATTTATTTAAATGTCATAAATCTTGCTAGAGCCTTAACAGAAAACATTGGAGCTACAATTCATTTTCTCTCGACGCTACAAGGCAACTGAGTCGGATGAATGTAAGAAGAGTAAGGGAGGTGGTGTGGAAACACATAACCTGGGATGACACAACGGCTAGAGCTTCCGCACACCAGCTACACCAGCCAGAGAAGTAGCGGAAATAGATTCAAGAAGTCTATGTCAGACTATCGTACAAAGCGCACCTTTATTGACAAACAAATCAATCACATTAGAGACAAAACACAACTCTTCTAACGCAGTCTTCACCCTGACTCTGTGCTTTCAATGTCAGAATTTGACGTTACATTTTAAAACAATCAGTATATTACATTTTAAAACAATCAGTATATTACATTTTAAAACAATCAGTATATTACATTTTAAAACAATCAGTATATTACATTTTAAAACAATCAGTATATTACATTTTAAAACAATCAGTATATTACATTTTAAAACAATCAATATATTACATTTAAAACAATCAATATATTACATCTAAAATCAATCAATATATTACATTTTAGAACAATCAATATATTACATTTTAAAACTATCAATATGTTACATTTTAAAACAATCAATAATTTACATTTTAAAACAATCAATATATTATATTTTAAAACAGTTAAGTACAGACAGCATAGATGAAATGTGTCAGACCAATGATGTCAGCTATAACCTGAGTGACAACCTTAGAAGTCAGTTAGGGGTCACCTCTGCAGTAGAATACAAATAGAAACAATATATTACATTGTTTAGTCACGTGACAGGGCAGTTACAAAACAAATGTGTATATAGTTATCAAGAAATATTTTGAAGATAGACCAAGAGAATGTCTTTGAAAAATATGGCTAAACGAAATACTGGAAATACACAAACACGTGACAGCAGAAGTGACCAACCAAAAACGGAAAAGATCGCAGACAATCTTACACTTCACTGAAATGGGAAATGAAGATAATGACGTCACAGAGTCCAGACATGTCCATTTCAAACGCCTGGTCAATAGTTCAATGACTGGGCATGGTTTTGTGAAGTAGAGCTAGTGTGTTTGACATGACAAGAAATCAAATACTTACTACTTGGGCAGCTTGAAGGAATGTACCGCTGAAAACGTTTACCACAGAGATGCTCTCTATATAGGTGGGGATTTATCAATAGGGGTTTGTTGTCTACATTATTTGTAGTAGCGGAAATGTATTCCAGAACTACAATTACTTTAGAAAAATGTAATCCACATTTCTCCTGTCTCTCCTTTATCTCTCACTCTCTGTCTCTGTCTCTCTCTCTCTCTCTCCTTCTCTTCCCTTATTCTCGAAGTCTTACCTTTTTTGTTCAGGTCGTGTTCAGTCTTAATAATAAAATGAGTCAAGACGCTGCAGGCATTGAATGAAAATGGTATGAGACTCATAGCTGACTGCGCGTAACAGAATCAGTTAGCCAAAAATGATGAAGAATTCAACTCCTTCTCTCTACGGTGGCCTCAGGAAACAGACATGCCAGGCATGTAGTGGCCAAATCTGGGCAGTAAACTGTTGTGTTGAAGTAGAATGGGTTGTGTTGAAGTAGAATGGGTTGTGTTGAAGTAGAATGGGTTGTGTTGAAGTAGAATGGGTTGTGTTGAAGTAGAATGGGTTGTGTTGAAGTAGAATGGGTTGTGTTGAAGTAGAATGGGTTGTGTTGAAGTAGAATGGGTTGTGTTGAAGTAGAATGGGTTGTGTTGAAGTAGAATGGGTTGTGTTGAAGTAGAATGGGTTGTGTTGAAGTAGAATGGGTTGTGTTGTAGTAGAATGGGTTGTGTTGAAGTAGAATGGGTTGTGTTGAAGTAGAATGGGTTGTGTTGAAGTAGAATGGGTTGTGTTGAAGTAGAATGGGTTGTGTTGAAGTAGAATGGGTTGTGTTGAAGTAGAATGGGTTGTGTTGAAGTAGAATGGGTTGTGTTGACGTAGAATGGGTTGAGTCGAACGTCACAGATATCGCAGCTCACTGTAATCGTCAACATGACAAAACAACGCCCACCTAAAGCCTTTTAAGATATGATGGACATGAAAGAGGAGAAATCATCAGCGAATGTGGTAGAAGGAGAAGAGGACGAAAAGGAAGAAGATTTTCTCTTGTTGACAAATAATAATGGTTAATGAGCTTTTCGGCAGACACTATTTATATGGTAGAGTCTATTTGTATGAGACATCTGGTATGAATTACTCCATAAATAGCTGGTCATTTGATTGAGGCCAATTGCGGATATTTGATTTGTCTTCGGTCTGCATCATCACATAGACACCACGTTTACAAACTGCTTCAAATTGTTAGTTACTTTAAGCAGTCATTCTTGTGTCTACAAATATAAAGAATGCTAGCGCCAGTATAAAGATTCATGGCCAGGCAAAGACTATTGTACAGAACACAATGACATTCGGAAGAGAAGGAAAGATAGAGAGAAAAGAACATGTACTGAGGATGTAACAGACAGTGGCGAACAAGTGGAGGTGGCCAGGGTATGAGACTGATCTGTTAGGTTGACCTTGAACCTGATCACTTGCGATATAAGATGACTACAGTTTACGCTATGTATACTAGTTCCCTTAACTATTGCCCCTAATTGTCATAATTATACTAATATCTTAGTTATCTGCATTGTAAGCTATTGAAAAAAACATAGATTTGCTGTTAATTAATATTTCTTATCGCTTTTTTCAAGATTTTTTTTAAAAAATAAAGACGCAGTGCAGCAATTTAAGAGTGTGTTACTAAAACTGAGCTCTTGTCAGTCTATACTTCTATACATTACGATCAAGAAAGAAAAAGTCTCCTTATTAGTTGAACCACTGTTGTCTTGGCAACCAGGGAGGTGATTGCTAGAATGTCCGACTGGTTCTCATACATATTGCAATGTCGATAGATATTGTTGTGTTATAGTAGTCATGATCTCCATGGATATTCAAGCCTATCTGTTAGTAACGGCTCCAATTACTCTAACTATCATCATCATCAAGTACCGGGCCTGCTGGCGTAGGTGGTTATGTCTCTCCACAATTTTCGATCTCGACAGTTATTTATCATTTCTGTTGTTGACCTTCTGCCAAGCCATTCTCTTAAGCTGTCTGTTTGTTTAACTATATTATGTCTATATTAGGAAATACGATGTCTGGTAGTACACTGACGTTTAGATCTCCGAGCTGTCATGTGACTGTGTTATGTATTGAGATAAAATATTAAAGCAGTCGTTGCTCCTTCCGTTGTCTCATCTGAATACCCGCCGCTAATTACAGAGTCTACAGTAAATTCATTGATTGATACACACAACCGGGTAGGCGAACATGTCGACACACAACCTGGTAGGTGAACATGTCGACACACAACCTGGTAGGTGAACATGTCGACACACAACCTGGTAGGTGAACATGTCGACACACAACCTGGTAGGTGAACATGTCGACACACAAACGGGTAGGTGAACATGTCGACACACAATCGGGTAGGTGAACATGTCGACACACAACCTGGTAGGTGAACATGTCGACACACAATCGAGTAGGTGAACATGTCGACACACAACCTGGTAGGTGAACATGTCGACACACAACCTGGTAGGTGAACATGTCGACACACAACCTGGTAGGTGAACATGTCGACACACAATCGGGTAGGTGAACATGTCGACACACAATCGGGTAGGTGAACATGTCGACACACAACCTGGTAGGTGAACATGTCGACACACAACCTGGTAGGTGAACATGTCGACACACAATCGAGTAGGTGAACATGTCGACACACAATCGGGTAGGTGAACATGTCGACACACAACCTGGTAGGTGAACATGTCGACACACAACCGGGTAGGCGAACATGTCGACACACAACCTGGTAGGGGAACATGTCGACACACAATCGGGTAGGTGAACATGTCGACACACAACCTGGTAGGTGAAAATGTCGACACACAATCGGGTAGGCGAACATGTCGACACACAGCTTGGTAGGTGAACATGTCGACACACAACCTAGTAGGTGAACATGTCGACACACAACCTGGTAGGTGAACATATCGACACACAGCCTGGTAGGTGAACATGTCGATACACAGCCTGGTAGGTGAACATGTCGACACACAACCTGGTAGGTGAACATGTCGACACACAACCGGGTAGGTGAACATGTCGACACACAATCGGGTAGGTGAACATGTCGACACACAATCGGGTAGGTGAACATGTCGACACACAATCGGGTAGGTGAACATGTCGACACACAACCGGGTAGGTGAACATGTCGACACACAATCGGGTAGGTGAATATGTCGACACACAACCGGGTAGGTGAACATATCGACACACAATCTGGTAGGCGAACATGTCGACACACAGCCTGGTAGGTGAACATGTCGACACACAACCGAGTAGGCGAACATGTCGACACACAACCGGGTAGGTGAACATGTCGACACACAACCTGGTAGGCGAACATGTCGACACACAACCGGGTAGGTGAACATGTCGACACACAACCGGGTAGGCGAACATGTCGACACACAACCGGGTAGGTGAACATGTCGACACACAACCGGGTATGCGAACATGTCGACACACAACCGGGTAGGTGAACATGTCGACACACAACCGGGTAGGCGAACATGTCGACACACAACCGGGTAGGCGAACATGTCGACGCACAACCGGGTAGGTGAACATGTCGACACACAACCTGGTAGGTGAACATGTCCACACACAACCGGGTAGGCGAACATGTCGACACACAACCGGGTAGGTGAACATGTCGACACACAACCGGGTAGGCGAACATGTCGACACACAACCGGGTAGGCGAACATGTCGACACACAACCGGGTAGGCGAACATGTCGACACACAACCTGGTAGGTGAACATGTCGACACACAACCGGGTAGGCGAACATGTCCACACACAACCGGGTAGGCGAACATGTCGACACACAACCGGGTAGACGAACATGTCGACACACAACCGGGTAGGTGAACATGTCGACACACAACCGGGTAGACGAACATGTCGACACACAACCGGGTAGACGAACATGTCGACACACAACCGGGTAGACGAACATGTCGACACACAACCGGGTAGACGAACATGTCCACACACAACCGGGTAGGTGAACATGTCGACACACAACCGGGTAGACGAACATGTCGACACACAACCGGGTAGACGAACATGTCGACACACAACCGGGTAGACGAACATGTCGACACACAACCGGGTAGACGAACATGTCGACACACAACCGGGTAGACGAACATGTCGACACACAACCGGGTAGACGAACATGTCGACACACAACCGGGTAGACGAACATGTCGACACACAACCGGGTAGACGAACATGTCGACACACAACCGGGTAGACGAACATGTCGACACACAACCTGGTAGACGAACATATCGACACACAACCTGGTAGGCGAACATGTCGACAAATTGGGAAGATCGCGTTTGTGTTAGCGCCGTAAAAGCTTCCATTAAAGCAAGATGATCACACAGAACTTCTCAGTTTAAGCTCTACTTTCTCTCTCATTCTTAGTTCCCACATTGCTCTCTTAATAACGTTCACTCTATGTCTAAATCCTCTACACTCTCTTTTCTTTGACACAGATACGCACATACATACATACTCTCACATATACATACATTCATAAACGAGTACCCAAAATTTACAATAAACATACATACATACTTACATATACACACATACATACATATATGCAGAAATGTATACACCTATTCATACATACATACATACACAAATATATACATATATACATATGTGTACACAATTATACATATACATACATACATGTATAGATACATACACACATATACATACACACATATACATACGAGATACACATCATCGCTACCTGCACATCCCCTGCCCAGCAAATAAACAACAATTAATGTCTGTTAGCAGGAAGGAGACAAAGCAGCCTGGAATATCGGTCCATGAAACGTTACGACCTTGTGCCCCAGCTTTTACAGCTCATATGTTGAAGCGATGGTCGAACACCAGACAATAAAAGTGAATCTGCTGAATTACATATGTAAATATACATAGGTACATACATACATACACACATACATTAATACAAATACACACACATAGACAGACAGACAAGCAGAAACACACACACACATATACATATACACACACATACGCGCATACAGGCACGCACGCACATACGCATGCATGCATGCAAACACACACGCACGTACGTAAACACACGCGCACAATTACATACATACACACATACATAGACGCATAAACACAAACATACACATTCTCTTGCTACTTTTTCATGGATACGGGTCACTGTAATGGACGTCTATGGCTGTGTTGTGTCTAATGTTATAGTGATTTATTCTCCGACATCTTTGCTCATTATCTCTGTAATTTGAAATGAGAACGGTCGCTTACATAAACGCACGTCTGGTAGTTAAATAACAACATGCATTTGGAATATGATCATCTCTACTGTCAGGAGAACTGGTAACAAGAGGCAATCAAAATCAGTAGAAAAATAAATATTAATATCAATAGAACACATTTGTGCGCATGCGTAACTCTGGTCTTGTGACAATCTAGGAAATTGTTTCCTGAAACGTCCAGCACCACAAGCGTATCACTGACAACATTTAACACATATTGTGTCATCACTGACAACATTTAACACATATTGTGTCATCACTGACAACATTTAACACATATTGTGTCATCACTGACAATATTTAACACATATTGTGTCATCACTGACAACATTTAACATATATTGTGTTGTCACTGACAACATTTAACACATATTGTGTCATCACTGACAACATTTTCCCACATCGACCAACTTCTAACTTCTAAACAAATTGAGACTTTCCCATACCTCCGACCTTCAAAATTACCTTTTTCGACGGAAATCTGTCAATTTCCATCAATGTATATATACATATGAAATTAGATATTGGGTAACTATTACAAAATGTCTGCATGTCACCCCTTTTTTTTATTTTTTGCAAAGACTAACGTAGTCGCTTAAACCGTGTCTATTGTTTTGTTTGTTTTAAATGTGTATTTTAGAAATAACTAGAGTGAGGGAAGTGACTGTGCCTTCTCTCTATTCGACGGAATTAGTTTGGAATCGTCGTCTGTGCTGCCGATTAGGGCTGCGAGGTAGTGGATCTTGGCAACAGACTTTACCAACGTCAACGCGCTTTAGAGGAATCTGTTAATATGAGTGAAGTGGATATGTCGTGTACAGTGAAACTGATTCCATGAACAGAAGTAAACATTAAATCAGTGTCCTCAAGATGTTAACCGTGTGTGATAACTTGACCTTTAGTTGTATTAAATTAAAGATCAAGTTAAATAGCAAGTATTTCAACGTGTAGAAACAAAACTGTAGGAAGGCATTTTCATTGCAGGCACATAGAGATTGTCGTGAGAAGTGTATATAGAGAAGATAATGAAGCTAATGATAATAGAATTATTGTGTTTCTACCAGCTTCAAGCGTTAATCTGTTCTATCAGCTACAAGCGTTAATCTGTTCTACCAGCATCAAGCGTTAATCTGTTCTACCAGCTTCAATCGTTAATCTGTTCTAGCAGCTACAAGCGTTAATCTGTTCTACCAGCTTCAAGCATTAATCTGTTCTACTAGCTTCAATCGTTAATCTGTTCTACCAGCTTCAAGCATTAATCTGTTCTACCAGCTTCAAGCGTTATTCTGTTCTACCAGCTTCAAGCGTTAATCTGTTCTAGCAGCTTCAAGCTTTAATCTGTTCTACTAACTTCAAGCGTTAATCTGTTCTACCAGCTTCAAGCCTTACTCTGTTCTACCAGCTTCAAGCATCAATCTGTTCTACCAGCTTCAATCGTTAACCTGTTCTACCAGCTTCAATCATTAATCTGTTCTACCAGCTTCAAGCGTTAATCTGTTCTACCAGTTTCAAGCATTAATCTGTTCTACCAGCTTGAAGAGTTAATCTGTTCTACCAGTTTCAAGCATTAATCTGTTCTACCAGCTTCAAGCCTTACTCTGTTCTACCAGCTTCAAGGATTAATCTGTTCTACCAGCTTCAAGCGTTAATCTGTTCTACCAGCTTCAAGCATTAATCTGTTCTACCCAGCTTTCAGCATTAATCTGTTCTACCCAGCTTTAAGCATTAATCTGTTCTACTAGCTTCAAGCGTTATTCTGTTCTACCAGCTTCAAGCATTAATATGTTGTACCAGCTTCAAGCGTTAATCTTTTCTACCAGCTTCAAGCATTAATCTGTTCTACTAGCTTCAATCGTTAATCTGTTCTACCAGCTTCAAGCGTTAATCTTTTCTTCCAGCTTCAAGCATTAATCTGTTCTACCAGCTTCAAGCATTAATCTGTTCTACCAGCTTCAAGTGTTAATCTGTTCTACCAGCTTCAAGCATTAATCTGTTCTACCAACTTCAAGTGTTAATCCGTTCTACCAGCTTCAAGCATTAATCTGTTCTACTAGCTTCAAGCGTTGATCTGTTCTACCAGCTTCAAGTGTTAATCTGTTCTACCAGCTTCAAGTGTTAATCTGTTCTACCAGCTTCAAGCATTAATCTGTTCTACCAACTTCAAGCATTAATCTGTTCTACCAGCTTCAAGCATTAATCTGTTCTACCAACTTCAAGCATTAATCTGTTCTACCAGCTTCAAGCGTTATTCTGTTCTACCAGTTTCAATCGTTAATCTGTTCTACTAGCTTCAAGCGTTAATCTGTTCTACTAGCCAAAACAGGGCCTCGTGTTCACTCTGCACACTGTAATGAACCATTGTCAGTGAAACGTAAAAAGAGAGTAGGCTAGAATGACCGCTGTCCGGTATCATTGTTTAGCAATTAAACATCTACTTATGTGGAAAACGGATATATCGGCCTTTTCGCGCTTGCTGTAAATTAGCGATACAGAACACACATGCCCTCAGTGAACTCAGAAGAAGTAGAGCGGTAATAATCTTTCTTTTCTGTTAAATATTAAGAGCTTACTTAATAGATTTTGTAACACTATATATATATATATAAATATAAATATGAATGTGCAAAATAATGCACATCAAATGGCAAGACAAAATAACCAACTTAACTGTCCTGCAACGTGCTAAGACCCTAACAATCATGTCGATGCTCAGAAGTCGAAGGCTAAGATGGCTGGGGCATGTCCAACGGATGGAAGAAAAACGCATTCCTAGGCAAATACTATATGGTGAGCTAAAACACGGAAAAAGACAAATCGGCAGACCTAAACTACGATATAGAGATATCTGCAAATCATCTCTGAAAGACTTCTCCATCTGTGAAAACGACTGGCAACATCTGGCAAGTGATCGCACATCATGGAGAGCATGTATAAGGAACGGTATAACAACATTTGAGACTGTGCTAAGACAGGACTTAGAAGAGAAGAGACTCATGAAAAAGGATGGCAAACCCTGTGGATCAGCGAGCCTGACCTGTTCATTATGTGACCGCGTGTGTTTGTCAAACATTGGTAGAATTAGCCACGAGAGAAGCTGTTCGGCAAAAACAATACCTCAAAAAATACGCAATAGCCTCCACTAGACCGTCTGACAAGACGAAAAGGGCCATATATATAATATATATATATATATATATATATATTATTTTTGTCTAATTACAGGAAACATTGCATTAAATTATGAAATAAATAAACTAATTATGATGTGATAAAAATATGTCATTAAAGAGTGCCTTCCTCTTCTTGTTGAAACGACGAGCTGTCTTACACATCATTCTGCAGCTCAGTGCACCCACAATGATATATATGATCGGTTAGAATGAAATTAACAACAACAAAATGAATTAATTACAACCATGATTAAGGATTTAATGGGTACCGGATTTTTTTCTGGGAAAGTAAAGCGGCACGGGCGTAAAACCGACCACATTACCCCAAAAATCATGTGCCGCAGGTCTGTAAAATTTATGGTCACTAACACAATATTCCCTATACCCCACTTGGTGTGACGGGGGCTCTTTACTTTTTTTATGATTAAGAATATTCAGAAATTGAAAGAAAGGATTCTAATGAACTCAATAAGCGTGAAATGATGTAGCAAACATGTTCCTAAGTTTTTGGCAATTAAGTGAGACGAGAACAACCGCAGACAAAGGCTAGATAAAACAGTGTCCAGATGTTTTAGAAGCTGAGATATGCCTGATTTAGAAGAAATTATAATTTAGTTGTCAGCTGAGACAAAAGGTAATTTATTCATGATAATGTGAATAGATAATGTGAATAAATGGTGTCACTAGGGAGTAATAATCAACGTTATATGATCAATGTTTCATAGTGTTGGAACCCAGGCGGGACAACTCTAACAAGCAATATCTATCATGGAGTCGTCACAGCTGGAGAACGTGACTGGTAGTGACGACAACATGTCAAGCATCGATAAATCGCCGAATGTGATGTGCCAGAACGAGACGTTATCGAAATCTCCTACTTGTGATCTCAAGTCCCAGGGGATTAGCCTGTCGACACCCATCGTCATGACAACGTTTGGCGTCCTTGGTAACGTTCTGGCTCTGATCGTCCTATACTCGTCGAGGAGAGAGGTAAGTAACAATTTGTCATGAAATGGCGGATGATCCGTTACTAGTTTGTGTGAGGCTTGATGTTATTTGGATTCAATGTTCACCTACATAGTTTGTGTGAGGCTTGATGTGTATTTGTGTTACAGTGTTCACATACATAGTTTGCTTGAGGCTTGATGTGTATGTGGGTTCCAGTGCTCACCTACATAGTTTGTATAAGGCTTGATGTGTATGTGGGTTCCAGTATTCACCTACATAGTTTGTTTGAGGCTTGATGTGTATGTGGGTTCCAGTGTTCACCTACATAGTTTGTTTGAGGCTTGATGTGTATGTGGGTTCCAATGTTCACCTACATAGTTTGTTTGAGGCTTGATGTGTATGTGGGTTCCAGTGTTCACCTACATAGTTTGTTTGAGGCTTGATGTGTATGTGGGTTTCAGTGTTCACCTACGTAGGTTGTCTCTCTCTCTCTGCGATCAAGACTCAATCAGTGTAGGATTCCAGACTCTCTCATGAAGTCAGCTGTCTGATTAAGCGAATCGATTGCCCCATATAGTTTCTTTTCCAGGGAGGTGGGTGTGGACCACATTGCTCTTCTCTGTGTACTGGAGGCAATCCTGTAGAACATATTTTGTAGTCATATTGTCCATAATTTGTTTAAGGCTTGATGTGTATTTGGGTTCCAGTGTTCACTTACATAGTTTGTTGGAGGCTTGATGTGTATTTGTGTTACAGTGTTCACCTACATATTTTGTATGAGGCTTTATGTGTACGTGGGTTCCAGTGTTCAAATTTTGTGTGAAGCTTGATGTGTATTTGTGCAACAGTGTTCACCTACATAGTTTGTTTAAGGCTTGATGTGTGTTTGTACTGCAGTGTTCACCTACATAGTTTGTGTGAGGCTTGATGTGTATTTGTGCTACAGTGTTCACCTACATAGTTTGTGTGAGTCTTGATGTGTATTTGTGCTACAGTGTTCACCTACATAGTTTGTTTAAGGCTTGATGTGTATTTGTGCTACAGTGTTCACATACATAGTTTGTGTGAGGTTTGATGTGTATTTGTGCTACAGTGTTCACCTACATAGTTTGTGTGAGGTTTGATGTGTATTTGTGCTACAGTGTTCACCTACATATTTTGTGTGAGGCTTGATGTGTATTTGTGCTACAGTGTTCACCTACATATTTTGTGTGAGGCTTGATGTGTATTTGTGCTACAGTGTTCACCTACATATTTTGTGTGAGGCTTGATGTGTATTTGTGCTACAGTGTTCACCTACATATTTTGTGTGAGGCTTGATGTGTATTTGTGCTACAGTGTTCACCTAAATATTTTGTGTGAGGCTTGATGTGTATTTGTGCTACAGTGTTCGCCTACATATTTTGTGTGAGGCTTGATGTGTATTTGTGCTACAGTGTTCGCCTACATATTTTGTGTGAGGCTTGATGTGTATTTGTGCTACAGTGTTCACCTACATATTTTGTGTGAGGATTGATGTGTATTTGTGCTACAGTGTTCGCCTACATATTTTGTGTGAGGCTTGATGTGTATTTGTGCTACAGTGTTCGCCTACATAGTTTGTGTGAGTCTTGATGTGTATTTGTGCTACAGTGTTCACCTACATAGTTTGTGTGAGGCTTGATGTGTATTTGTGCTACAGTGTTCACCTACATAGTTTGTGTGAGGCTTGATGTGTATTTGTGCTACAGTGTTCACCTACATAGTTTGTGTGAGTCTTGATGTGTATTTGTGCTACAGTGTTCACCTACATATTTTGTGTCAGGCTTGATGTGTATTTGTGCTACAGTGTTCACCTACATATTTTGTGTCAGGCTTGATGTGTATTTGTGCTACAGTGTTCACCTACATATTTTGTGTCAGGCTTGATGTGTATTTGTGCTACAGTGTTCACCTACATATTTTGTGTCAGGCTTGATGTGTATTTGTGCTACAGTGTTCACCTACATATTTTGTGTGAGGCTTGATGTGTATTTGTGCTACAGTGTTCACCTACATATTTTGTGTGAGGCTTGATGTGTATTTGTGCTACAGTGTTCACCTAAATATTTTGTGTGAGGCTTGATGTGTATTTGTGCTACAGTGTTCGCCTACATATTTTGTGTGAGGCTTGATGTGTATTTGTGCTACAGTGTTCGCCTACATATTTTGTGTGAGGCTTGATGTGTATTTGTGCTACAGTGTTCACCTACATATTTTGTGTGAGGATTGATGTGTATTTGTGCTACAGTGTTCGCCTACATATTTTGTGTGAGGCTTGATGTGTATTTGTGCTACAGTGTTCACCTACATAGTTTGTGTGAGTCTTGATGTGTATTTGTGCTACAGTGTTCACCTACATAGTTTGTGTGAGGCTTGATGTGTATTTGTGCTACAGTGTTCACCTACATAGTTTGTGTGAGGCTTGATGTGTATTTGTGCTACAGTGTTCACCTACATAGTTTGTGTGAGTCTTGATGTGTATTTGTGCTACAGTGTTCACCTACATATTTTGTGTCAGGCTTGATGTGTATTTGTGCTACAGTGTTCACCTACATATTTTGTGTCAGGCTTGATGTGTATTTGTGCTACAGTGTTCACCTACATATTTTGTGTGAGGCTTGATGTGTATTTGTGCTACAGTGTTCACCTACATATTTTGTGTGAGGATTGATGTGTATTTGTGCTACAGTGTTCGCCTACATATTTTGTGTGAGGCTTGATGTGTATTTGTGCTACAGTGTTCACCTACATAGTTTGTGTGAGTCTTGATGTGTATTTGTGCTACAGTGTTCACCTACATAGTTTGTGTGAGGCTTGATGTGTATTTGTGCTACAGTGTTCACCTACATAGTTTGTGTGAGGCTTGATGTGTATTTGTGCTACAGTGTTCACCTACATAGTTTGTGTGAGTCTTGATGTGTATTTGTGCTACAGTGTTCACCTACATATTTTGTGTCAGGCTTGATGTGTGTTTGTGCTACAGTGTTCACCTACATATTTTGTGTCAGGCTTGATGTGTATTTGTGCTACAGTGTTCACCTACATATTTTGTGTCAGGCTTGATGTGTATTTGTGCTACAGTGTTCACCTACATATTTTGTGTCAGGCTTGATGTGTATTTGTACTGCAGTGTTCACCTACAGCCGGACAGATTGTTTGTCCTCAGAGACCCAGATCACAAAGTAGATGGGATCGAGTGCCCAGTGGATACGGATGATAAATGGAAGGTACCATGCTCAAGTTAAGCTCTTGTCTGTTGAACAATTGGTTGTTGATAAGTGACAAGAGTAGGATGTATGTCACTGCCCGGAGCAAACTTTTACAAAGATTCTACCATTCTTCTTGGCAGCTTTCTAATAACTTGTATGGGAGCTCACGCAGCCCATGCCCACTCGGCTGAGATCTTGTGTTACGAAGAGAAATGTTGAAATGTTTACATATAGCGACCTTCATCCTAAAACAAAGACAAAGAAAATATATCAATTTTAAGACACTCAAGGTAGTCCTAAAGTGTTTAAGTACCTCACAATAGATGGTACACAAACGATTTACTCATGGTTTCGGTAGTTAGCCAGTAGTGCACATTTGTTGGGATCCTCTTCTCAGTGGCCTAGTTCTACCAGCGCCCAGCGTGACATTCCATCTTCGGTGTGGCATGGCATATTTCACATCCCCATCCATTGATTCAATAAACAGTCATCACGAGACTTCCAACATTGGCCCTGAAGTCCTGCTCCAATTAATGCTCTTCAAGTAATCCTGCCGGCACCCGCCCTACAATGGACTCCTGTGGCATCATGACTATATATCTGCACGTGGAATATTATTTTAAATATTACATTTGTGACCCACTTTCGCAATCGCCTTAATCATCTTTCTTTTTCAGATCTTTTTATAAAGAGTAGAATGTATTTTTGGCGATGTCCGTTACCTCTGCTGTTATATATTTCTATCTTTACTTGCCATTAAATGTTGAAGATATAAGGAACAATTTACTATTGCTTGTTGTTATGTCTGTCAAACATATGCCAACTGTATCACCGTTTAATGGTTTAGGTTGCTGTCATTATGTTTGTACACATTGCTATAATGATCACATATTCACTGGCTCAATCACATTGCATTGTTACATTTAAAAAGATTTCAAGATTATGATATAGAGCAAACAAGTTAAGCAGACAGAATATTTCAAACACATCAGGAACATATTCACACTATATAGATTGCATATTAATGTGATATTTTTGTGTTTAACAAACTAGTTATAAGTGTCAAATTGTAGGCTCTTTTAAACGCTTGACAAAGTCACGGCTGAACGAGCCTGTTTCTTTCAGTTGAAATGTTCAACCTGTGACACCTGCTATGATTTTCTCTGCTACTCTTTTCATTTGTCAATGAAGTCTCACATATCTTTCAGAAACGATTACACGTTTGACTAAAATAATCTAAAAAAAAACATGCGTACAATGAATGTGGCATTAGAAACGTGCTGTTATGAATAAGCAAAGATAAAATTACCAACTAAATATTGATGTATTTTTCACTTACCGCTTCAATTCAAAGAATTCTACAACAAAAACATATAATAAAGTAAAATAAAGAGCCCCCGTCACGCCAAGTGGCGTATAGGGAATATGGTGTTAGGGACCGTAAATGTTACAGACCTTCAGCACATGATTTTTGGTGTAATGTGGTCAGTATTACGTCCATGCCGCTTTACTTTCACAGAAAAAATCCGGTACCTATTTAAGGCTGGGTATTACGCCCATGCCGCTTTACTTTCCCAGAAAAAATCCGGTACCCATTTAAGGCTGGGTGAACCCGGAAGCCGTAGGTTGGGACCGAACCCTACCTCTTGTCCTTTGTAGTCCAGTTCACTAACCACTGAGTTATCGCGGCTCCCTACAAACATATAATTCTCATTTCAATTGATTGCACATCCATGCTAACACAATTTTGGTAAACTTCGTCGCTTTAACATCAGAAAAAAAACGTGTTTTGACCACACATTGGAAATCTTTAAGACTTCAAACAAAAAAGATTAATAGTTGATTTTATTTTTTGACTGAATTTAAAGGCATAGAATCAATGAAAGTAACAATAGACTGGTCAAAGTGTTCAGAAACAAAAGTTAACTCACACATTATGATTTGGAATGGATTGGATTAAACATAGAATTCAACTCTTGTCAAATATTAAGAACATTACAACATTGTGCTAACATCATAGTCCGCACATGAAGCGACGCAGAGACTACTAAGATCTAACCGAATTGTTCCATTCATGTTCTCTGGGATTCAACATTTACAATAGATGCCAGTCAGGCATATGTGTAGCTTATCTTTCCCCTCCTTTTTCCCACTATAATTTTTTTTTACGGATTGTCTCTCCTCTCAACATCTCTGTTCATGTACGTGTTTCTCTCTTCCTTCCTTCTTCCAAAACCAGATCTGAAGTTGAAATTCTTCCTGCACCTTCGTCATTTTTAAACTCAAATTCTCATAATAACATTATGTGTCTATGTCCCTGAAACACCGCCCACAGTGACGGAACCATGTTTCAATTATTGCTGCAGAAGATAATCTGGTCAACAGTGTCTGAGCTGACTTGTCTTGCTTCCGCTAACTTGTAAACATTATTTAATCAAATAGGTAAGAAGAGAAAAGGGCGAGTGATCATCCATGTCATACTTTGCAAATATATTTTCTTTCGGTTTTATTTCACTTCAAAGTTACTGTAGGTAAGGAATAAAGTTTGTATCTCACTTGACAGTTTAATGTAGGCAAGGAATAAAGTTTGTATCTCACTTGACAGTTTAATGTAGGTAAGGAATAAAGTTTGTATCTCACTTGACAGTTTAATGTAGGTAAGGAATAAAGTTTGTATCTCACTTGACAGTTTAATGTAGGTAAGGAATAAAGTTTGTATCTCACTTGACAGTTTAATGTAGGTAAGGAATAAAGTTTGTATCTCACTTGACAGTTTAATGTAGGTAAGGAATAAAGTTTGTATCTCACTTGACAGTTTAATGTAGGCAAGGAATAAAGTTTGTATCTCACTTGACAGTTTAATATAGGTAAGGAATAAAGTTTGTATCTCACTTGACAGTTTAATGTAGGTAAGGAATAAAGTTTGTATCTCACTTGACAGTTTAATGTAGGTAAGGAATAAAGTTTGTATCTCACTTGACAGTTTAATGTAGGCAAGGAATAATGTTTGTATCTCACTTGACAGTTTAATGTAGGTAAGGAATAAAGTTTGTATCTCACTTGACAGTTTAATGTAGGTAAGGAATAAAGTTTGTATCTCACTTGACAGTTTAATGTAGGTAAGGAATAAAGTTTGTATCTCACTTGACAGTTTAATGTAGGTAAGGAATAAAGTTTGTATCTCACTTGACAGTTTAATGTAGGTAAGGAATAAAGTTTGTATCTCACTTGACAGTTTAATGTAGGTAAGGAATAAAGTTTGCATCTCACTTGACAGTTTAATGTAGGTAAGGAATAAAGTTTGTATCTCACTTGACAGTTTAATTTAGGTACGGAATAAAGTTTGTATCTCACTTGACAGTTTAATGTAGGCAAGGAATAAAGTTTGTATCTCACTTGACAGTTTAATATAGGTAAGGAATAAAGTTTGTATCTCACTTGACAGTTTAATGTAGGTAAGGAATAAAGTGTGTATCTCACTTGACAGTTTAATGTAGGTAAGGAATAAAGTTTGTATCTCACTTGACAGTTTAATGTAGGTAAGGAATAAAGTTTGTATCTCACATGACAGTTTAATGTAGGCAAGGAATAAAGTTTGTACCTCACTTGACAGTTTAATATAGGTAAAGTATAAATTTTATATCTCACTTAACAGTTTACTGTAGGTAAAGTATAAAGTTTGTAGCTCACTTGACAGTTTACTGTAGGTAAAGTATAAAGTTTGTAGCTCACTTGACAGTTTACTGTAGGTAAAGTATAAAGTTTGTATCTCACTTGACAGTTTACTGTAGGTAAAGTATAAAGTTTGTATCTCACTTGACAGTTTACTAGAGGTAAAGAATAAAGTTTGTATCTCACTTGACAGTTTAATGTAGGCAAAGTATAAAGTTTGTATCTCACTTGACAGTTTACTAGAGGTAAAGAATAAAGTTTGTATCTCACTTGACAGTTTACTAGAGGTAAAGAATAAAGTTTGTATCTCACTTGACAGTTTACTAGAGGTAAAGAATAAAGTTTGTATCTCACTTGACAGTTTACTATTGGTAAAGAATAAAGTTTATATCTCACTTGACAGTTTACTGTAGGTAAAGAATAAAGTTTATATCTCACTTGACAGTTTACTGTATGCCTGAATTCAAGTTTTTTATTGGGTAATTTGGATCAAGTTAGGGGTCGAATGTGAAGGAAAGATCTTGAGAGCTGAATGAAACCAAATATGTGTCACTAATCTCGTCGAACCTGATGAACACAAGATTGTTGCCAATATTGTATGATAAAGAACTCTTGTTTGAGACCACAGAGTAAACAAGCGGAAATGACGTGTTTTGTTTTTCTCTTCTTTGTAATGTCATAGGCACAAGCTCGGCGAACAGTTTTCTTCGTGATGCTGTCGGGTCTGGCGTGGACTGATCTGATTTGCCTGTTTGCGGTGAGCCCCATCGCGATATTAACTTACGCCAACAACCTAACCTGGGTAGGCGGTGATCATCTGTGCAGATACCACGGTTTTATGATGGTCTCCTTTGGTATAGTGATGCCTTTAATTGTTTGCTGCATGTCCGTGGAGCGCTTCTTGGCGATCAAGTTCTCGTATTTCTACGCCAGCCACATCACACGAAGGAAGGCCCAGCTGACCTTCTTGACCTGTTGGTGTGTTACTACGACGTTCACGGTCATGCCTTTTGTTGGGCTTGGCAGTTACGAGCACCAATATCCTGGTTCATGGTGTTTCTTGAACTTCCACAAACAAAGCTTCGTCGACATCATATACGCCTCCATATTCAGCACTATGAATGTCATCGCTATTCTCATCATGATCTTGTGCAACCTCATGGTGACAGTAACGCTGGTCAAAATGAGGCAAAGCCGTAAGCTTCACAGCTCACCCTCGATCGACAAACGGCTGTCTATTTCCGGAGTTGGCTCAACAACTTCTGGGACTGTGATTCGTCCGAAGCATCACTCCGACATGGAAGCTCAGATGATCTGGTTTCTAGGCCTCATTACGATCGCCTTCAGCGTTTGCTGGCTGCCCTTAAACGTAAGTTGAAATTTTCTTTCTTTTCTTTCTGGTGGCTATATTTACTTCAATTTGTTTATTAGAATCTATAACTCGTTTCAAAAGAGAGCTAATTTCCAATATCAGGAAGAAACAATCATCATTTTTTGGCCACGTAATGAGAAGAGAACAACTGAAATATATTGTAAAAACTGGAAAAATTGAGGGACGAAAAGATAGAGGGAAGCAAAGAGAAAAAAAAATAACAGACAGCTTAAGAGAATAGCTTGGCAGAAGGTCGACAACAGAAATGATAAATAGCTGCCGAGATTGAAAGTTGTGGAGAGACATGATCACCTACGCCAGCAGGCCCAGTACTTGATGATGATAACTAGTTTATTTTATTACAGATTTCATTTTCTTTATTTCTTTTTTGTTTGTTTCATTTTCAGTTTTTTTTTTAAATATGTGGTTTGAATAAGGGAGATTATCCCTATCAGAAGCAGTGTACCGTCCTACGAATTAATTGGGGGCCTCGGTAGCCTATTTGGGAGAACCACTCGACTGGGCTACCGACGTTCGGGCAACCCGTGTTCGATTCCCGCTGGAAGCAGTGTGGGTTGTACTCGTGGTGGGGAAAAAAAAAAACCGCTGTCGACCCAGCCGCTGACAGAAATGGGTACCAGGGTAGAAGTACTATGTGAAGGTGAGGAATGCTGCTTCGTATCTTGAGTTTCGATCCTGGAAGCGACACTGCCCAGAAGTCTCCGAACACTTCTGGATAGGCGATCGAGCACTCATGGGGAAAACTCGCGTGCTAAGACGCTGATTCAAGTCGGGTAGTTGACCTTGACGAATTAATTCAATGAAATGTGTGTAAATTGTTCACTTTTAGAGAGTAGTGAACAATGGGCATAACTGATTTGAACAACAAGCAGAGAATGATTAGTTGAAGTCTTGGAGCTGAGGGAAATAGCGTTACTGACGCCGACAGTTACATGCATGCACGTGTTGAATGACTCGCTCGTTGGGGAATAGCGAAATAACTTATTGGCTGTCATACAAAAGAGAAATCCTGGTTCGTTCAGCATACAAAAAGTAAAGTACCCCCGTCACGCCAAGTAGCGTATAGGGAATATGGTGTTAGTGACCATAAATTTTAGAGACCTTCATCACATGATTTTTGGAGTAATGTGGTCGGTATTACGCCCGTGCTGCTTTACTTTCCCAGAAAAAAAATCAGGTAACCATTTAAGGCTGGGTGAACCCAAAAGCCGTCGGTTGGGATCGAACCCTACCTCTTGTCCTTTGTAGTCCAGTTCACTAACCACTGAACTATCGCGGCTCCTTCGTTCAACATAATGGGTACTTATTACGTTTTGTGATCTATAGAAAGTTGTTTGTCTAGTATGACGAAACGTTTTCAAACGCTAGCATTATATTTGTATTATATATCCAAGCCACTCTCAAATATAACAAATGGAAGAACTCTGTTAGTGCTAACTTCACTAGTTTAGTTCACGGATTCTCTAGTTATATTTGATGAACCAGCTTATCTAAGATACAAATCTTCTGCTGACGTTTTAATTTCGTGGACTAGTTTGCTTTACCGATCTTCTAGCTGAGCTGAACTAATCAGTTTATGGTATTGAGGCTTTGTTCGCTAGTGTCTATCTTCTTTGTGCTCTCGACACGTACAAACAAATAGTACTACCAGTTGTCTAAATACATAAGACAACAGCAATCAGTCATCAAAACACTGACCAGTTTGAACTCGATGCCCTCGACGAGGCTCTTCAGACATGTCTTCTGTAAGCTGATTCTTGTTAAAGCTACATAAACATCGTTCAGACATGTCTTCTGTAAGCTGATTCTTGTTAAAGCTACATAAACATCGTTCAGACATGTCTTCTGTAAGCTGATTCTTGTTAAAGCTACATAAACATCGTTCAGACATGTCTTCTGTAAGCTGATTCTTGTTAAAGCTACATAAACATCGTTCAGACATGTCTTCTGTAAGCTGATTCTTGTTAAAGCTACATAAACATCGTTCAGACATGTCTTCTGTAAGCTGATTCTTGTTAAAGCTACATAAACATCGTTACCATGGAACATTACTGTTCCGATTAGAAAACATGAACCTACTCGTGCCCATATATTGTATAGAGATTTGTTATCTGAAGCAAAAATTCACTGTTCCAAACCAGATTTGGTCTTGATTTCGTTGGCGGAGACAAAGGTGGTCCGGTCACATTCACCTGACCACAAAGTCAAAATTAATTTGGCGCCAGGTCGTACTGCCGGCGACGACCGTTGCAGCGAACCGGAAGTGTGGTATCATGGGCGAAACGTTTTGTTTAGGACGCGACACGTTCACTAGAGCAGTCTCAACTATCAGGGTGAACACTCTTGTGATTACTGGAACGAGGGCTGAGGAGACATGAGAATGCCCCACCTGTAGTGACACCAATCCGGTCTAAAGACTATAGTCTTATTTGTAGTTCCAACAAAAGAATTAAGTCCAACTTCGTAGACCACAAATAGTAATACTTTATGTGCGGGTGACATACAATGGCATATACATAAATATTCACTCTAGAAGTAATCATCATTTTTGTTAACCACGTAATGGGAAGGGGGCAGCTGGAGTATATTGTAACATCTTGAAAAATTAATGGAAGTATAGGTAGAGGTAAACAGAGATAACAGATAACAGGCAGTTAACAGAGTGGTTTGGTTGGAAGTCAATAAGAGCACTGATAAACAGATGCAGATTTTGGCAATTCTGGAGGTACATAACCACATACGCCAGCAGACAAAGATAATGATGATCATAATGATGATGATGATGATGATGATGATATGTTCACGTAGAACCAGTTCTGACTTTCGATAAGATACAATCGTTAGTTAATGTGTAATCCTTTCTGCTTTATCCCGTCTCTTGTTGAAGATCTTTCAGGTTGAAACGTTAGTTACAACACTCTTGCCAAGTTGCAACATACAATTGTGGGTTGTTTATATTTTATCTTGATCCTACAATGAATTATTGAGTTATTGAGTTATTGAGTTATTGAGTTATTGAGTTATTGAGTTATTGAGTTATTTTCGGGTCATCACCATTGAACTCCGAACGTGTCCATAGGTGCGCAGCCCCTCCTCAGCAAGTCCCGCGGTGTCCAGCGACTGACGACTCTAGCTCTATCTGTTTACTTTTGATAAGTCCACTTATACGGCCACTAAGTTTCTCGTTTCTGGCTGTGCTCATCTTAATTCCCACCTCTTTCATCCAAAGGAGTGACGAGGACTCATGGTTGTCGAAGTCCTGTGCCTTTACCACATCTCGGAGGGCATTGATGATGTCCGCCCGATCCATCCGTTGACCATCTTCAACGACAGCGCATCTAGCCAACCTGTCCGCTCTTTCATTCCCCCGTACTACGGTACTCCCGCATGTCCAGGGGCATATACAAAGGTGGCATTACGTATTTTTGACTTCTGCAACGACTCTACCCATTGCATGCGTACAGAGCCTGCCTCCATTTTTTTATCATGTTCATCGAATCACTCAGTATACATGCGTGCGTGTAGTCTTGTGACTCTAACCAGATGAATGCCCTGATCGCTGCCACCACCTCCATCGTCATGCTAATCGTGGTCATAACATATGCACCACTGTTTTCTTTTGATTATTCTACCTGCCGAGCGGGCTCTAAATGCCCATCCATTCCTTTGGTGTCGTATAACGGATCCGTCTTTATAGATGACTGCATCTTCATCATCGGTGTTATCCCAGATGAGACCGTTGACCTCAGCATTGACCACGACTGAAATATGTTCCCTACATTTCCTGTCGAGAGTGACAATACACAAGAATGTGCCCCTAAATGACGTAGGCACTGGTATCAACTCCTCACTAGTGTTGATATTGGTAAGCCTACAGACCTGTTTGATGACGTCTTCTGCTCGCCCCATCTATGATATGCCTTTTTTTTTAGCCTGACACCTTTCCCTGTGTTGAGCTCGTGGTGCAATGGGTGCTCTTTATCTGCACTTTATCTTCAGGTACGCTCGTATCCTCCAGATCTTGATCCTGTCATCCATGGTTGGAAAGTCAAAAAAGATAATTGCTACACAGGGAGTGTCACTTGTACACCCAAAGATAATGCGCATAGCTTCATTCTTTATTTTCTCCAGCCTGTTAATTTGCGTAAGAATTGCTAGGATATAATCGCTTGGATCCTACATTAACACGAAATAAGTGTAATAACAATAACATTCAGCACAATTACCACCGTTATATAATAAATAGTCTGATTCAAGTGAGATTAACATGCAATGTATGAGAAATAGGAATTTATTTTGGCAAACCCGTTCATGTGTTATGGGTCTACAAGAAGTAATCAACACAGTTAACATAAAGTATGAACAATTTATAACTACAGCTCACACTGTTTATATCAACAACTTCTTTTCCTCGTGAAATATGTTTCCATCTACGTTCCTGGAAAATAAATAGAATTAATAAATGACATCTTGCGATTAATATAAATGAGTATTTGAAATACGCAAGAATAGTTAACACATGCTGTGTAGAGTAATCGAAGCGAATATAATTTATTCTGTAGGTTAACGTGTTGGGGACACACATTGTGAGTGTACCTAGATTCATTCATGTACAAGCTCTAGGGGGATAAATTGTGTTGGAGTGATTTCATTTATTTATTGATGCTCTTTGTGATCACGTGTTTGCTGCATATCGTAAAGTATCGTGGATCTAGATCACAGAACATAAAAATGTTTTACGATTCCTAATCTACAGTGAAACTAAACATCATAATAGATAATGTGACTTTGAAGCAAGTAGACAATTTTAAATATCTGGGTAGCATGTTAATACAAGACAATAACCAAGAGACAGAGATAGATATAAGGTATAACAAAGCATGCCAAGTTATAGGCCAAGTATCAACACTATTGAAAAACAAAGCAATAACTACGGAAGCAAAAAGGGCAATATACAAATCAATTTTTCTACCAACTCTGTGCTATCAGTGCCAGAATTGGACGCTGGACTCTAGAACAATAAGAAAGATAACGACCACCGAAATGAAATGTGTCAGAAGAATCACAGGATACAGCTTAAGGAACAGAGTAAGAAACACTGACCTGAGGAAGAAACTCGAAATTGAACCAGCCATCGAATACATAAAGAAACAACAGATAAATTGGTTCGGCCACATAACAAGACAGCAAGAACTAATAATGACGCAAAGAGCCATAAACAAACGCTACGAAAACGCCAGATTAAGAGGAAGACCGAGAAAGAGATGGATAAAGGGAATACTAGAGTCACTAGGAGGAGGCCAACAGAAGAGCAAAAAATCGCAGATTGTTTCTCCCCTCGACGCCAACGGCAACAGAGGAAGGATAGAAGAAGAAGATTAAGAATCTACTGTGGTTAAGAGAAGATCTATAAAGCGTAGATTAGGAGCAGCAGAAAGTCTTATTTGATGTTAATGCAGCCCAAAGTAATTGAGCGATGTGATGCGTAACTGTAACACGGTTTGTGGATCAGAAAAGATCTATCAGGAACAACGTTCATGGACAAAGAACATTTATCAAGAACAAAGTTTAATGATCTCCATCTAGAACAATATCTATGAGCGGAGAAAGTTATCAAGTGCAATATCATGTCAGTGTAATGAATGATCCAGTACATCGTGCAGTAAAGCGTACAGACATATTTTATCTGGCACAACGTCCAGTGATAGAGATACATTCTCTGTTACAACGTCCTGTGATTGAGACAATCTATCTGCTACAACGTCTAGTGATAGAGACAATCTATCTGCTACAACGTCTAGTGATAGAGACAATCTATCTGCTACAACGTCTAGTGATAGAGACAATCTATCTGCTAAAACGTCCAGTGATGGGGACGATTTATCTGGTACAACGACCAGTGATTGAGACAATCTATCTGCTACAACGTCCAGTGATTGAGACAATCTATCTGCTACAACGTCTAGTGATAGAGATACATTCTCTGTTACAACGTCCAGTGATTGAGACAATCTATCTGCTACAACGTCCAGTGATAGAGATAATCTATCTGCTACAACGTCTAGTGATAAAGACAATCTATCTGCTACAACGTCTAGTGATAGAGATACATTCTCTGTTACAACGTCCAGTGATTGAGACAATCTATCTGCTACAACGTCCAGTGATTGAGACAATCTATCTGTTACAACGTCTAGTGATAAAGACAATCTATCTGCTACAACGTCTAGTGATAGAGATAATCTATCTGCTACAACGTCTAGTGATAAAGACAATCTATCTGCTACAACGTCTAGTGATAAAGACAATCTATCTGCTACAACGTCCAGTGATGGAGACGATTTATCTGGTACAACGTCCAGTGATTGAGACAATCTATCTGGTACAACGTCCAGTGATTGAGACAATCTATCTGCTACAACGTCTAGTGATAGAGACAATCTATCTGCTACAACGTCCAGTGATGGAGACGATTTATCTGGTACAACGTCCAGTGATAGAGACAATCTATCTGCTACAACGTCCAGTGATGGAGACGATTTATCTGGTACAACGTCCAGTGATTGAGACAATCTATCTGCTACAGCGTCCAGTGATGGAGACGATTTATCTGGTACAACGTCCAGTGATTGAGACAATCTATCTGCTACAACGTCCAGTGATGGAGACGATTTATCTGGTACAACGTCCAGTGATTGAGACAATCTATCTGCTACAACGTCCAGTGATAGAGATAATCTATCTGGTACAACGTCCAGTGATAGAGATAATCTATCTGCTACAACGTCCAGTGATAGAGATGATTTATCTGGTACAACGTCCAGTGATAGAGATAATCTATCTGCTACAACGTCTAGTGATAGAGACAATCTATCTGCTACAACGTCTAGTGATAGAGACAATCTATCTGCTACAACGTCTAGTGATTAAGACAATCTATCTGCTACAACGTCCAATGATGGAGACGATTTATCTGGTACAACGTCCAGTGATTGAGACAATCTATCTGCTACAACGTCCAGTGATAGAGATTATCTATCTGGTACAACGTCCAGTGATAGAGATAATCTATCTGCTACAACGTCCAGTGATAGAGATGATTTATCTGGTACAACGTCCAGTGATAGAGATAATCTATCTGCTACAACGTCCAGTGATTGAGACAATCTATCTGGTACAACGTCCAGTGATTGAGACAATCTATCTGCTGCAACGTCTAGTGATAGAGATACATTCTCTGTTACAACGTCCAGTGATAGAGATAATCTATCTGCTACAACGTCCAGTGATTGAGACAATCTATCTGGTACAACGTCCAGTGATTGAGACAATCTATCTGCTACAACGTCTAGTGATAGAGATACATTCTCTGTTACAACGTCCAGTGATTGAGACAATCTATCTGCTACAACGTCTAGTGATAGAGACAATCTATTTGCTACAACGTCCAGTGATAGAGATAATCTATCTGGTACAACGTCCAGTGATAGAGATAATCTATCTGCTACAACGTCCAGTGATAGAGATGATTTATCTGGTACAACGTCTAGTGATTGAGACAATCTATCTGGTACAACGTCCAGTGATAGAGATACATTCTCTGCTACAACGTCTAGTGATAGAGATACATTCTCTGTTACAATGTCCAGTGATTGAGACCATCTATCTGCTACAACGTCTAGTGATAGAGATGATTTCTTTGCTACAACGTCCAGTGATAGAGATACATTCTCTGCTACAACGTCCAGTGATTGAGACAATCTATCTGCTACAACGTCTAGTGATAGAGATAATTTCTTTGCTACAACGTCAAGTGATAGAGATACATTCTCTGCTACAACGTCCAGTGATTGAGACAATCTATCTGCTACAACGTCTAGTGATAGAGATGATTTCTTTGCTACAACGTCCAGTGATAGAGATACATTCTCTTTGCTACAACGTCCAGTGATAGAGACAATCTATTTGCTACAACGTCCAGTGATAGAGATAATCTATCTGGTACAACGTCCAGTGATAGAGATAATCTATCTGCTACAACGTCCAGTGATAGAGATGATTTATCTGGTACAACGTCTAGTGATTGAGACAATCTATCTGGTACAACGTCCAGTGATAGAGATACATTCTCTGCTACAACGTCTAGTGATAGAGATACATTCTCTGTTACAACGTCCAGTGATTGAGACCATCTATCTGCTACAACGTCTAGTGATAGAGATGATTTCTTTGCTACAACGTCCAGTGATAGAGATACATTCTCTGCTACAACGTCCAGTGATTGAGACAATCTATCTGCTACAACGTCTAGTGATAGAGATGATTTCTTTGCTACAACGTCCAGTGATAGAGATACATTCTCTTTGCTACAACGTCCAGTGATAGAGATGATTTCTTTGCTACAACGTCCAGTGATTGAGACAATCTGTCTGCTACAGTGATAGAGGTGATTTGTCTGGTACAACGTGCTGTGACAAAGACGATTTATCCGGTACAACATCCAGTGATAGAGATGATTTATCTGGTACAACGTCCAGTGATGGAGACGATTTATCTGGTACAACGTCCAGAGATAGATATAATTTATCTGTTACAACGTCCAGTGACAAAGACGATTTATCTGGTACAACGTCCAGTGATAGAGATGATTTATCTGTTACAACGTCCAGTGACAAAGACGATTTATCTGGTACAACGTCCAGTGATAGAGATGATTTATCTGTTACAACGTCCAGTGACAAAGACGATTTATCTGGTACAACATCCAGTGATAGAGATGATGTATTTTGTGCAAAGTGCAGTGACAAAGACGATTTATCTAGTACAACGTCCAGTGATGGAGACGATTCATCTGGTACAACGTCCAGTGATTGAGACGCTCTATCTGGTACAACGTCCAGTGATGGAGATGATTCATCTGGTACAACGTCCAGTGATTGAGACGCTCTATCTGATACAACGTCCAGTGATGGATATGATTTATCTGTTACAAATTCCATTGATGGAGACGATATATCTGGTACGCCGACTATTGATAGAGACGATTTATCTGGTACAACGTCCAATGATGGAGACGATATATCTGGTTCGCCGACTAGTGATAGAGACGATTTATCTGGTACAACATCCAGTGATAATGTAACTATGAAACTATTGTTGGTACAATTCACTGAAACAAGAAGTTAATTTATTTGTAAATACGCTCAGTTTTTAAATTTTTCAACCTCTCTCTCTCTCTTGTCTTGATGTACATATTGTTAGTACACACATACACACATGTACATATTGTTAGTACACACATACACACATGTACATATTGTTAGTGCACACATACATACCTACACACATGCACATATTGGTAGTACACACACAGACAAATGAATGATGTGAATGTAAGAACAAATGAAGAAAACAGTCAGAGAAAAGGTCTATACACACAACCATCCATACATAAATACATATATACTTAGTTCACACATACACACACTTAAATACGCATACATATATATAAACACATATGTACATAAACACATATACATGCATATTACATGCATACCTACATTTTTAAACACACAAATGCAGACATACATTCATTAACATTAAAACACATACACACACATATTCATTAAAACACATACACACACACATATTCATTAAAACACAAATACATCATCAGCATCATCATGTGCCATACCGGTTGGCGTAGGTGATCATGTCCCTCCACAATCTTCTATCTACAGTGCATCGTATTCACAAATACATACATTCATTAAAACACACACATTCATACATTCATTAAAACACGCATATATACACACATACATATACACATGAGCTTGTATGTGTGTGTCCACAATCAAGTGCCCTGCCTAGTCTGTAGCTACAAAATACGATCATCCCTGAATCCACATTTGAGGTGCCAAAGTGTTACTAGACTTGTTGTAAATCTCTATCAAGGGCTGTACAACTCTTTAAGACTTTCGGTTTTATCTTCAAATCCCATTTACTTGGCGGTTGTAACAATTATTGATTATATTAACAGTTATAAATACTATCCATCGATCTCAGTTTGATTAGACTGATAATCTTTGAGCTTCATATTTCATTGATCCCTAGATACTAACTTCGTGTTTGTAATAGAAACGAGGAAAAAGCAATGCCAGATTGAATCAACGTGCTCTTGTTGTATATGTGCGAATCAACGTGCTCTTGTTGTATATGTGCGAATCAACGTGCTCTTGTTGTGTATGTGCGAATCAACGTGCTCATGTTGTGTATGTGCGAATCAACGTGCTCATGTTGTATATATGCGAATCAACGTGCCCATGTTGTGTATGTACGAATGTTGTGTATGTGCGAATCAACGTGCTCATGGTGTATATATGCGAATCAACGTGCTCATGTTGTGTATGTGCGAATCAACGTGCTCATGTTGTATATATGCGAATCAACGTGCCCATGTTGTGTATGTACGAATGTTGTGTATGTGCGAATCAACGTGCTCATGGTGTATATATGCGAATCAACGTGCTCATGTTGTGTATGTGCGAATCAACGTGCTCATGGTGTATATATGCGAATCAACGTGCCCATGTTGTGTATGTACGAATCAACGTGCTCATGTTGTATATATGCGAATCAACGTGCCCATGTTGTGTATGTACGAATCAACGTGCTCATGTTGTATATATGCGAATCAACGTGCCCATGTTGTGTATGTACGAATGTTGTGTATGTGCGAATCAACGTGCTCATGATGTATATATGCGAATCAACGTGCTCATGGTGTATATGTGCGAATCAACGAGCTCATGATGTATATATGCGAATCAACGTGCTCATGATGTATATATGCGAATCAACGTGCTCATGGTGTATATATGCGAATCAACGTGCCCATGTTGTGTATGTACGAATGTTGTGTATGTGCGAATGCTGTGTATGTACGAATGTTGTGTATGTGCTCTTGTTGTGTATGTACGAATGTTGAAGAAGACATTAGTAGTCTCAATTTATTTCAGACTCCCATTTATTAAACATGACAGGAGCTCTTAGTCAAATAGTGCATTGGTAAGACAGTACACGACAAACTCTTGGTATGCATGAGCAACTGCAATATTATATTCAAATGTATGCGAATAAGTTACTTTAACTAAGAGCTGACAGGTTAACCATGGTTTGTTGCTGACTATTTCGACCAGTGTCTGCCTCAACAAGGCTAAATGCGTCACCCTAATGGTTGCAACAACATTTATTTATGCCTAATGTACGTAAACCCTTACGTATGCGTGTGAAAGCTGGAAAACAACAAGAGATATAGAAACAAAGTTGAACGCATTCGAAAATAAATGTCTAAGGAAAATACTTGGTATAGAATGGAACGAATTCAAAACAAACGAGGAAATTAGAGAAATCGCCAATCAACCACTAATATCTTCAGTAATAAAGAAAAGACGATGGTCATACGTTGGACATGTGATGAGAAGAGATAATAATCGAATAGCAAAGCAAGCCCTCATATGGGAAACAACAGGTAAAAGAAAAAGAGGAAGACCCAGGGAGACACTGAGAAGAACATTGATGAGAGAGGCAAGAGCAGCAGGAATCGGCTCCCTCAATGAGATAGAACTGCTTGCACAGAACAGAGACAGATGGCGAGATTTGATAAAATATCTTTAAAAGAAAACTGCTAGAACAAAAATTCATATAGGAGAAGGTGTATCTTGGTCTACGCCCTATGGGCCGGTTACGGCTCGAAAGGTCAATAGATAGATAGATAGAATGTACGTAAACTTGTTTATCCGTGGGCTGTTCTAAAAATCAATATCTTCATTCATTCAACCAGTATCATGATTATTGATTGAGCAACCACTGCCCTTTGTCCCTGTCCCATGTAGCGGCATCAGCAAGTGTTAAGGCCTGTCCTCTCGATTGCATTACTCGGCTTCCCTTAATCGTCTACTAAAAGCAACAAACTCAACTAATGATTATAGGTGAAGCACGTGAAGGTACCACAAAAACAACCATCCCTACATTTCAAAAGAGTGCCTCAGAATAGTTGAGTTTATCCAGCTGTTGTTATTCACTCATGTTGTTGCTTAATCACTCATGTTGTTGCTTATTCACTCATGTTGTTGCTTATTCACTCATGCTGTTGTTATTCACTCATGTTGTTGCTTATTCACTCATGTTGTTGCTTATTCACTCATGTTGTTGTTATTCACTCATGCTGTTGTTATTCACTCATGCTGTTGTTATTCACTCATGCTGTTGCTTATTCACTCATGCTGTTGCTTATTCACTCATGCTGTTGTTATTCACTCATGCTGTTGTTATTCACTCATGTAGTTGTTATTCACTCATGCTGTTGTTATTAACTCATGTAGTTGTTATTCACTCATGCCGTTGTTATTCACTCATGCTATTGTTATTCACTCATGCTGTTGCTTATTCACTCATGCTGTTGTTATTCACTCATGCTGTTGTTATTCACTCATGTAGTTGTTATTCACTCATGCCGTTGTTATTCACTCATGCTGTTGTTATTCACTCATGCTGTTGTTATTCACTCATGTTGTTGCTTATTCACTCATGCTGCTGTTATTCACTCATGCTGTTGTTATTCACTCATGCTGTTGTTATTCACTCATGTTGTTGCTTATTCTCTCATGCTGTTGTTATTCACTCATGTTGTTGCTTATTCACTCATGTTGTTGTTATTCACTCATGTTGTTGCTTATTCACTCATGCTGTTGTTATTCACTCATGCTGTTGTTATTCACTCATGTTGTTGCTTATTCACTCATGTTGTTGCTTATTCACTCATACTGTTGCTTATTCACTCATGCTGTTGCTTATTCACTCATGCTGTTGCTTATTCACTCATGCTGTTGTTATTCACTCGTGCTGTTGTTATTCACTCATGCTGTTGTTATTCACTCAAGTTGTTGCTTATTCACTCATGCTGTTATTCACTCATGTTGTTGCTTATTCACTCATGTTGTTGCTTATTCACTCATGCCGTTGTTATTCACTCATGCTGTTGTTATTCACTCATGTTGTTGCTTATTCACTCATGCTGTTTCTTATTCACTCATGTTGTTGTTATTCACTCATGCTGTTGTTATTCACTCATGCTATTGTTATCCCCTCATGATGTTGTTATTCACTCATGTTGTTGCTTATTCACTCATGCTGTTGTTATTCACTCATGCTGTTATTCACTCATGTTGTTGCTTATTCACTCATGTTGTTGCTTATTCACTCATGTTGTTGTTATTCACTCATGCTGTTGTTATTCACTCATGCTGTTGTTATTCACTCATGCTGTTGCTTATTCACTCATGCTGTTGCTTATTCACTCATGCTGTTGTTATTCACTCATGCTGTTGTTATTCACTCATGTAGTTGTTATTCACTCATGCTGTTGTTATTAACTCATGTAGTTGTTATTCACTCATGCCGTTGTTATTCACTCATGCTATTGTTATTCACTCATGCTGTTGCTTATTCACTCATGCTGTTGTTATTCACTCATGCTGTTGTTATTCACTCATGTAGTTGTTATTCACTCATGCCGTTGTTATTCACTCATGCTGTTGTTATTCACTCATGCTGTTGTTATTCACTCATGTTGTTGCTTATTCACTCATGCTGCTGTTATTCACGCATGCTGTTGTTATTCACTCATGCTGTTGTTATTCACTCATGTTGTTGCTTATTCTCTCATGCTGTTGTTATTCACTCATGTTGTTGCTTATTCACTCATGGGTTTGTTATTCACTCATGTTGTTGCTTATTCACTCATGCTGTTGTTATTCACTCATGCTGTTGTTATTCACTCATGTTGTTGCTTATTCACTCATGTTGTTGCTTATTCACTCATGCTATTGCTTATTCACTCATGCTGTTGCTTATTCACTCATGCTGTTGTTATTCACTCATGCTGTTGTTATTCACTCGTGCTGTTGTTATTCACTCATGCTGTTGTTATTCACTCAAGTTGTTGCTTATTCACTCATGCTGTTATTCACTCATGTTGTTGCTTATTCACTCATGTTGTTGCTTATTCACTCATGCCGTTGTTATTCACTCATGCTGTTGTTATTCACTCATGTTGTTGCTTATTCACTCATGCTGTTTCTTATTCACTCATGTTGTTGTTATTCACTCATGCTGTTGTTATTCACTCATGCTATTGTTATCCCCTCATGATGTTGTTATTCACTCATGTTGTTGCTTATTCACTCATGCTGTTGTTATTCACTCATGCTGTTATTCACTCATGTTGTTGCTTATTCACTCATGTTGTTGTTATTCACTCATGCTGTTGTTATTCACTCATGTTGTTGCTTATTCACTCATGTTGTTGCTTATTCACTCATGCTGTTGTTATTCACTCATGCTGTTAATTACTCATGTAGTTGCTTATTCACTCATGTTGTTGTTATTCACTCATGTTGTTTTTATTCACTCATGTTGTTGCTTATTCACTCATGTTGTTGCTTATTCACTCACGTTGTTGCTTATTCACTCATGCTGTTATTCACTCATGTTGTTGCTTATTCACTCATGTTGTTGCTTATTCACTCATGTTGTTGCTTATTCACTCATGCTGTTAATTACTCATGTAGTTGCTTATTCACTCATGTTGTTGTTATTCACTCATGTTGTTGTTATTCACTCATGTTGTTGCTTATTCACTCATGTTGTTGCTTATTCACTCATGTTGTTGCTTATTCACTCATGTTGTTGTTTATTCACTCATGTTGTTGCTTATTCACTCACGTTGTTGCTTATTCACTCATGCTGTTATTCACTCATGTTGTTGCTTATTCACTCATGCTGTTATTCACTCATGTTGTTGCTTATTCACTCATGTTGTTGCTTATTCACTCATGTTGTTGCTTATTCACTCATGTTGTTGTTTATTCACTCATGTTGTTGCTTATTCACTCATGTTGCTATCGTTTTCTCACTTTTGCGAGTCTGCTTCTACCTCGCCAGTGCTAACACCTACACCCATCACGTGTTAATACATCGTTATCATTGACGTGCATATTTCCTGATCGTGAAGCATCCTTTCATCTGTTTGCTTCTCACAACGCACCCACAATTTCTTTTCCCCACACCTCTCCAAGCTTCCAGATACGTTTCTTTATCACACATTATCATCAAATAGCATCTACAAAGAGTAGGAGAGTGGCCCAGGTGTAGCGCTTTACCGCTAGTTAACGTCCCTGTGATCTCAACTTAAAGATAGTGAAGTTTTATTTTTGTCATTGCAATCAGTGATTCTTTCTCTTGATTTATCTCTCTTTCTTTCATTGTATGTGTGTGTGTGTGTGAATAATTGAAAGTTCTGGTCACAACGACAATGTCCATGTTGTTTATTACGAGTCTTCTTGGATGGATAAACCTGCGTCTGCAACAAGAGAATGGACTTTCCTGTGATATTGTGTGTGTGTGTGTGTGTGTGTGGCTTGTACAGGCTAGAAGTAACAATCTTCTCTTATTGTTGCTATTATTTAAAATATGAGTACACGTCAGTATTACTATAATACACCGAAGCAGCGACAGCCGTAGTAGTAGCAGTAGCAGTAGCAGCAGCAGCAGCAGCAGCAGCAGCAGCAGCAGCAATATAGTTCGGTCACAAATTCGTGCCCACAAAGTTGATCAATTATCCCAGAAACTGATGAATTTCGGTAATTTAAAAAAAAATAAAATCTTATTTTTCACTGACCTTCAGATTTTATAACATTTAAGTACAAATGTAGTCTGAATTTTGCACAAATCGTGTTTTGCTATATAATTTTAGGAAAATAGCAAACCACGCGCTCTAAACGTTAGATTTTACTGTAAATTATGTTAATTTTCTAACAATGCAAGCCAAAGGCGTATCCGTATTACATTGAATAGGGCAACATTTTTAATTTGATTTGATATCTTCGTCATAGAGATAGGTAAACTTTGACCAAAGTATCAAACACACATTCGCCAAATAGCAGGCGTGTCATTAACAAAATATATGGAACAACCAGAACATCAAACACACATAGTCAGCAAATAGTAAGAGTGTCATCAACAGAATTGCACACATGTCATACATATGTCATTCCGAATCAGAAGAGGTTAACAACTGTTATCGGTTGGACAAACTGCAATCCATCTCGTTGCCAGTATTGTTCCTCTTCTCTGAGCACATGGTCGCCACATTTCCTCCAGTATTCAATGTCTATCGTTGGGAGAGCATCACGCGTCAATTCTTTAACATCACAAATTTTAAACGTCGTGTTCTGCGCAGCAACTCCCCCTTTGACTTTAGCCCACACAAGTTCTATTGGGTTGAGGTGCGAATGATACGGTGGGAGGCGAAGAGATGTTTGGCCATGCTTTGCAATTATTTTATCAATTTGATATAACTTTATCTTCTTAGTTTGTCTAACAAGTTGCAACAACTCTGGTTTTAACCGGGTGTTTGGAAAGGAAACATTTTCTTTTCTAAGCCATGTGATGATTTGATCTTTTGTGCTTCACGAATTAGGAACTTTGTCCTTCAGTGCTACCGCAGTATGACATGATGCATTGTCCATTACAAGACATTTTATTTTCTCTGTCAACTAATTACCATTCTTTCTCCTATGTATGATGAACATTGACCCACGTTTCATCCAAATATACTATATCGTAGCCTTCCATTCGTCGCTCACGGATCTGCCTCAGGTATTTTCTTCGGGCAGCTATCTGGTGTGGTTTTTCACAAACAATATTTCTACCACTAGCAGATTTTCGAAAAGTGAAACCAACGCCTCTTACGATCTTCCAAAGAGTCGTTTTTGAAATTTCAATATCACATTCTAATTGCAGTCGAACTTTAAGTTTGCGCAGTGTAACAAGTTGATTCGATTCAAACATTTTCAAAATTTCACGTCTAATAACATCTTTGTCAAAATCATCAACTTTCATTTTTCTTCCTTGCTTGACCGTCGCCTCTCCAGAGTCAAAGTTCTGTCCTATCCATCGATTGAAAGGTTTTCTGTCTATATTTAGAGCTGCCCGTGTTCTGTTTTCTGTTGTTTTTTTTTATATTGTAATATAACCAACCCCTTTTAGCCTTTTAGATTCCTTGCAAAAGTGCCTGTACAATAACACAGTTACCTTTTGCATAGTGATGAATTTACACTTCAAACTCTTCATGGTTTTAAAAATCAAGTAGTCACTTCAAAACAGCTTACAAATTACCACATATAAAGGAATATACATTAATAGTAAATATTTTGTCAAAATACGCCTCTGGACCAATTTAACAAGAAACTGGAAATGAAATGACCAAAATAAACCTCAGAGTGGCGTGCATTCATAAGTTACGAGTGCGAAATGGTGCTAAGATTGTGTGGAGTGCACGTGAACTTTGCCGTCCTAATAGTGAGTTGATTACAACAAATGTGGGTATTGTAAAGTATTAAAATTTAGGACAAGCAAGAAAATCATATTTCTATATAACACCAATAAGCAAAAATCTTTCCTCAATGCATGACAATAGGGCAAAAAATCAGACTGAAGGTCGGTGAAAAAATAAGATTTCACAAAAAAGAATTACAGAAATTCATCAGTTTCCGAGATAATTAATCAACTCTGTGGGCACGAATTTATGAACTAACTATAGAAATTATCTAAGCGTAGTAGTGTACACAGATCTGTGGCTCTTGTTGGCCTTACTTTGTTTCATTGTTCATCATCATCATCGTGTGCCTTCTCCGCAACGAAGGTTGGCTACCATGTACACAGATCTGTGGCTCTTGTTGGCCTTACTTTGTTTCATTGTTCATCATCATCATCATCATCGTGTGCCTTCTCCGCAACGAAGGTTGGCTACCATGTACACAGATCTGTGGCTCTTGTTGGCCTTACTTTGTTTCATTGTTCATCATCATCATCATCGTGTGCCTTCTCCGCAACGAAGGTTGGCTACCATGGATCGCCATTCTACTCTGTTTCTTGCTTTGATGGTGCCAGCTGTCATAGATTGTCTTGTCCATCTTTTGATATTACTCATCCATGTTAGTCTTGGTCTGCCTCTGCCTCTTTTACCTTGTGTTTTCCCTTCCAATATCACTTTTAGTAGGCTGTTGTGTTTTTTAACATGCCCCAAAAATGTCATTTGTCATGAATTCATTGTTATTGTTGATAAAATTAATATTTAACACTCAACCCTCTCCATACAAATAATCTTAATCGTGTGCACTTGCCTGTTTTCTGGGATGTCTCCTTTGTCCTCCCTAATCGCGGCCATCTTTATACACAGAGGATCTGGACCCTAATCCACCCCGGACATAACGGATACAATGTTCAGCTGCCAAAAAGAGAACGACCGATATGAACCCAAAGTAATTATTTAACTTCATGGTTGTAGTTAATCATTAATAGAAGGGGGGGAAAAGTTGATATCAAACCCATTGATCTTTGTTTTTTGCTTTCCTTGTAGCAATAAACGTGAAACATCAAAACGTCAGCTTCTATAAACATTTGTTGTCTAGACTGTGATGGCTAAAATCTACTTTGTGATCGTTTATTATAGGCGAGCTCAGTAAGTGATGGCGGTGAGTTTATTTCCACATCAGAGATTTGAATTATGCTGAATCAGGATGGTACAACAGAGAGGACGTAGAGATTGATTGTGGGTTTGTTTAGATAGTCGAACTATACACAGCTAGGATGGTACAAATGAGAGGACATAGAGATTGATTGTGGGTTTGTTTAGAGAGTCGAACTATACACAACTAGGATGGTACAACAGAGAGGACGTAGAGATTGATTGTGGGTTTGTTTAGAGAGTCGAACTATACACAGCTAGGATGGTACAACAGAGAGGACGTAGAGATTGATTGTGGGTTTGTTTAGAGAGTCGAACTATACACAACTAGGATGGTACAACAGAGAGGATGTAGGGATTGATTGTGGGTTTGTTTAGAGAGTCGAACTATACACAGCTAGGATGGTACAACAGAGAGGACGAAGAGATTGATTGTGGGTTTGTTTAGATAGTCGAACTATACACAACTAGGATGGTACAACAGAGAGGATGTAGGGATTGATTGTGGGTTTGTTTAGAGAGTCGAACTATACACAGCTAGGATGGTACAACAGAGAGGACGTAGAGATTGATTGTGGGTTTGTTTAGAGAGTCGAACTATACACAACTAGGATGGTACAACAGAGAGGATGTAGGGATTGATTGTGGGTTTGTTTAGAGAGTCGAACTATACACAGCTGGGATGGTACAACAGAGAGGACGTACCAAAGATGTGTACGTCATATGTTGTTAAGCGCATTTCGGTCTCCCCAAAGTGCATGGAGGTCAATCCAGTAGTAGATCGGTTTGTAATTATAACTTTGTAAGCAGTTGTTATTGTAATAAATATAACAATTACACATTGTTGCTTATTCCCTTCAGTTTATAATCATCCTGGATGTAGATGGTCAGACTACAAGTGTGAATGTGATCAATGATGCGACGATAACAACATAATTTGTAATTAAATGGTTTCATTTTTTAAAAATACATTAACAAATAAGGATATAACTCTTCAAGTGTAAAACACAAGAGTGAGTTATTGAGTTATTTGCAGGTCATCATCATTGCACTTCGAACATGTCCATAGGTGCTCAAATCCACTCCTCAGCAAGTTCTGCAGTGTCCAGCGACTGACGACTCCAGTTTTATGTTGGTTGATAAGTCCACTAAGTTTCTCGTTTCTGGTTGTGCCCATGTTAACTCCCATCTTTTTCATCCGAAAGAGTGATGTGGGCTCACGGTTGTCGAAGTCCTGTGTTTTTCCCACATCTCGGAGGGCATTGATGGCGTCCGCCCGATCCATTGGTTGACCGTCTTCATCGACAGAACAGCTAGCCAACCTGTCTCCTCTTTCATTCCCTTTTTACTTCCGCATGTCCAGGAAGGTAGACAAAGGTGACCTTACGTATGATTATTGATTATCTTTCCATTAATTTGTATGCCTGGCATCTCTATGATGTTTTTTAAAGATTTGCCCAGTGTATAGATTGAACAAGCTTGGTGATAGGATGCATCCCTGTCTTACTCCTCTTTTTATATCAATGGGTGTAGAGTTCTCCTTGTTATATTTTATTATTGCTCGTATTAGTCGTATTATATTAGTCGTATGTCCATGTCACCTAGATGTATTTCTTTTAGGCATTCTATAAAATGTTTGTGGTGTATTTTATCAAAAGCTTTGGTGTAGGCTATGAAGCAGGCGTATTGTTTACCTCTGTGTACTTTTCGATTAATGTTCTCATGCAGAATATGATTTCTTTTGTCCCTTTATTTTTACTAAATCCAAATTGCTGCTCATCTAATTCAATATTAATTTTTGTTTTGAATCCTTCCTTGTATAACTTTTAGCAATATTTCTGTTCATGACTCATTAGGCTTATTATTCTAAACTCACTGCATTCAACTGCGACATTCTTTTTAGGTAATGCAATGACAGTTGATGTTTTTAGTTTATTTATTATGTATCCTGTATAACATATGTCGTTGCATTTGACTGTGATCATTTCAATGCCGAAATCTTCTAGTGCCTTTATCATCACTATCTGTATGTTGCCAGGTCCTACAGCTTTTCCCTTGGCATTGTTTATATTGTTTTTTTCCACTTCTGATTGTATAGATTGATGTACATTTTATCATTAATTTTTCCCCTTTCGTCATAAAATAATTATGTTATATATTCCTGCCATCTATTGATCGTATCTTTCTATTTGTTTGCATTTTTCTGCTTGTTTGGAATACTACATTCATTTTCTGTGCCGTTTTTTTTTTTACTAGCCATTCTCTTTATTTTTGTGTGCATCCCTCTTAAATCGTGTTTATTTTCCATAGTTTCGATTTCTAGACATCTTTGGCTGGGCCATTCATAGCTTGTCTTTTTACATATTTTACATATTTCATTATCTTTTTTGTTGTATTGGGTAATGTTCTTTGCTTGTCTCTTTTCTTCCATTTTTTTCCACGATGGTGTCAATTGTCTATTTTTGTTATATGTTCCTTTCCTTTTTGGGTAAGATGTCGCAAGATTTGTGTATGCTTTTCTTTATGCATTGCCATTTAGTTTTAACTTTTTCAT